>CM060974.1:42222838-42697838 GCA_030765045.1 Tenodera sinensis
GCTAAGTATTTCAGTGTTTTGTTTGGCAGTTAAGGTTAATTTCATATTTTTAACTTCTTCTGTACGTATCATAGTACAACAAGCAGCATTTTGAACAGTAATGTGTGCGAACGTGTAAGAGAAAAATAAGTCAAGAAACCGAAGGCAGGGTATGCACACCGCCCAATTGCTTCCACGTGGTTCACTAGAAGAAAAACACGTTTTAAAGAGCACACTACATTTCCTAGTGCTTGTAATCAACAAACTGAGAATGCGGAAAAAATAATGGGAGTGAATCTTCTGTAACTTTAATATTTACCAGTTGGTGTATTATAAAGTTCTATAGAAATTATGAAAAATTATTTTTTCAAAGTTAATAATTTTTATTTAATAAACCAAAGCATTATAAAATGTTCCGCTCCCAACATTCTTTTGAGAGAACTTATCTGTAACAGAATAATATTTACAATGATCAATATTTTGAAATCTTCATCGTGTGATCATTTTAAGTACGCCGCAAAAATAATAGAAAAGATAATAAATTTAAAGGTGTTAAAGATATTACAATGGAAATTTGAATGTACATGATTCTTTATATGTATTATGTCTGATATAAGTTTGAACAAAATCCGCTAATAATTATAGAATTTAGAAATTTCAACTGTGCGTACCTGCAACACGAGTTCAAAGTGCATACCCAAGTCCAAGCACCACGCTACGCCACTGGGTAAAATGATGCTCAAATGAGCCCGTTGTTCATAAAGCTTACAGTAGGCAGCCTCAAACCAAGAAAAATGAGCAGCGTTCACGGTCAGTATGTTCTATGCTAGCATGGGGACATGACTAGAGCTGTAAAACTACCGTACGTTACCGTAGCCCAGGGACGGTCAGAATATTGTCTGGTCTGAATCCAGGGTTCACGCAACCCGCGTAACATGCTTGCTGGTTGGAACAGTGGTAGTTCTTCGTTTCTTAAACTCTTGACAGTGGTGGATTGATACAGTTAACGATCACTACGTTTGTTTCAAACTATATAGTGCCGTTCAATATTGCCTAGAAAAAAACATGTAAAGCCTTGTTACAAATGAGATATTCAACGTTGTCTCCTTCCGCACAACAGAAAAATTCATTCCATTTGACATTTAACCTTGGTTTCCTTGAGGAAGGCGGCGTTTACAGACAAATTCCTCCACTGATATCGGTCGCGAAACGCATGGAAGTGACCTGTGGATTCCTGAAATCGACTAAGGAAGGGGGTGTGTACTGTTGTGTTGCATAGTTACACGGCGAAAGGTTCACGAATCACACGCATTCGTGCATCCGCTTTTGTCCAGCACTGCCGTAGACTTATAAGTGTAGACTATGGTAGTTTTCGTAGTAAAATTAGTCAGTTAAGAACCTACCCTCACTATCTGTACGTAAGGCGTGTTGCAAGGCTATCGGGTGTTACGTTATGTCAATCGCGCTTTTAGATAATTTGTATCATGTTTTACTACGAAATTCCTCTATGTAAAAACCGGAGGTGTTGAACTTCTAACTTTGTCGAAACAGAGAGGGTATATAAAGGACAGCTTAACCTACAAAACATTAGTTTCTTCAGAAACATTTGGAAGCTCTTCCAAGTACAGCAGACTTCAGATCCAAGAACTGATATTGATCGTGAATGTTATTTTCAACAATGTTATGTTTATTTTGATCACAGTTATCGAAGTAATCTTTTCTTTTCTTTCCCTGATTACCCTCCCCTTATGTAGGACTTACTTAAAAGCCTAGGGTCAGACGCCTGTCGGGGAGCAGAGTGACCTCTGGACCAGAGTGAAGACCTGGAAGCGGGTGGTCAGCTAAGCACCAGGTTTGATAGTGAGGAAGAGGATGATATGAAATGCAGGCTGGCCCCGTAGCACAGTTGGTAGAGCACCTGCCTACAGTGCAAGGGGTCCCGGGTTCGATTCCCGGTAGGGGGGTAGGAAGTTTTCTCCAGCCAGGATTATTCCTCATCCTTCCCTGAGTCTGGAAGTATAATGGCGGCGCCGTGGCTGAGTGGTTAGACCGCTCGCCTACCACCTAGGCGGGACCTGCATTGGGTTTTCTCCGGGTTCTCCGGTTTTCTCCACCATTCATTCCACCAATTGCTCTATTATCACGCTTCCAATCATCGATTTCGCCTACATTTCATATCATCTTCCTCACTGCTTGGCTGACCACGTGCTTCCAGATCTTTACTCTGTCTGGTTCAGAGGTCCCTGTGCTCCCCGACAGGCGTCTTACCCTAGGCTAGCTTGTAAGCCCTACATAAGGGGCGGGTAATCAAGGAAAGAAGAAGCATATCCAGTCGTATTCGTGAGGAATGTCAGCTCGGAAACTGTGTGCAGTTTTTTCCACCCTATGTCTGCCGTGTTCATATGCGGAACGTTAGCTCAGAGGTTGAAGGCAAGAGATCAAGGTGTGTCACTTTCCAGCGCCTCCATAAATTCGCCGTAAGGTTCCAAATATGTCGTCCCTACAGCTTCAAGTGGCATTTTACCAACCTTCTTAGCGGCCGCGTGTATGTCGAGCATTCTGCTTTTGTTGTTCGACCAAGCAATGTGTCAGGGCCCCATGGATATATAAATTTTTCTTAGACACCAATAAATGAGTTGGCCAAATATTTTTCTCGATCCACCATTTTTAAATAGCTCATGAGTTCCCTTTTAAGCCAGCTGAACCAGCCCACTTTCCTTTCTGTACCCCTATTGTTTTCTTTCTCGGTTTTGCTCAGATTTGCATCTAAACTTGCAGATACTATGTCAAATGTCCTATCTAAATATTTATTTTATGATTCACAAAAAACTGATTTATACTGAAAAGGAAATGGAATTATAAACAAACAACTTCATTATTTTTTTTTCTTTGCAAGTAATAACTTCGATCAAATACTTTCATTTACTAAAGTATCATAAAATCCCACCATCATGCTTCTCTGAAAAACTTGAATGCCCAAGGCAATAAAAATAAATGCATTTTTTCTTTCGCTAGTTAAAAATATTTAATTGTATTATCTGAGGAACTATTTGTGCTATTACTATATCGTCATTTCTTTATTTACTCACTAAGAATGCAAATTTTAAGTAAATAGCTTTAAAATTAATACCTGAGCATAACATAGGTTTAATATTTAATAAGCATTTGTCTCATGGTTTATCCCGTATAGAAAATTATGCCAAATCCTCTCCGAATTAAGGGCTATTCTCAGAAAATTCAAGGTATACCTACATTTTTCTTATTTAGGTAGGTATGACCGCCTCCGTAGCGCAGCTGTTAGCTAGCCTCTGGCGCAGAGGACCCGGGTTCGATCTCCGGTACCAGCATGGGGATTTTATCCCCTCTGGGCGGTCTGGCACGGGGTGTATCTAGCCTCGTTAGGTTCCGAGGGGACCAATTGAGGAGCTACTTGATAGAACAGTAGCGGCCCCAGGTCGTGAAGACCGTATAACTGGCCGAGAAGGATCGGGACGCTGACCACGTACCACCCTCCAATACTGCACCCCACCAATGACGCCTATAGTGGGCCGAGGTGAGGGACGCAGCGGCTGGGCGGTAAGGCTTGGCCCTTCATGGGCTGTTGCACCGGGATTTAGTTTGGTTTAGAAAATAATCAGTAGGAGAAAGGCGGAGTAATTGAAAATATGGCTTACTTTTTATAAGCTAAACATACTGCATCAATTTAAGATAACATTTATTGTATGCTCGACCATACCCAAATTTATTAATAAGTCTGATAGCCATCCTTTAATGGACCTCCTCAAGTTCAAACTTTCATCAAAGGACAGATGTTCCACTAATCAGAAAATTCCCATGCAGCAATGGCAAAGTGCAATATCGCGAGTTTAAAAAACGCTAAAATGTTGGACACCACTGACAGTGAGATGCAACTTACACAAACACACAAATTAACCTCAATACAGCATCAACTTCCAAGAATATTGCACTAAGCACAGTCCCGTAAATTAATTTCACTAATTGTAGGTACAATAAATAACTTATACATTAAATAAAGCTTCGTCTGAAAGTCAATATATTCAATTTGCCTTCTATTTTTCAATGTTACGTAGCATTCCAAGGTTATCATTTTCATCATGCAGCTGTGACGTGCTGGAAACGAATCGATCGTTTAGCGCCTGCGCAGAACTCCAAATATCAGCTGATGCAGTATGTAGGTCATTGTACCTGGTGAGTGTACAACATTTTACAATATTTCAGCTATAAAATTAGGTATATGGGGGAGCATAAATTGTCGTGTGAAACTTAAATATATTGGTAATTAAGACGCTTGTATGAAAATTAGAAAACTCTGGTCTTAGTTATTACCATTATAGTCTCGTTAAGTTACCCTATTTTGAGCGACTTTATTGCTTTAATCTAGTGTGAATACACATTCCAAGGTTGGCACTACTATCGTAAGTGCGACTAGCAGCAGGACTTCTGTGCCAGATGTCGCTGTGTACTTGGAATTGTTTACTACCTGCATTCCTGCCAGGGAGCTGGTGAACAAACTGTAGACTTGGCAACTGTGAAACTTGCTTTAAACCGCAAACCTTGTGAAACCTACCCTCAAAGCTAGCCGACTTTGGTGGGGGAGAGGGACAGTCATGTTTTGAAAAATGGTGTACTTTAACGGCAGAGAAGAAATTTGCATATGTCTGCCCCGACTCGTTAGTGACCGGCGCCTCTGTTGTGGCATACGAAGAAATGATGATGCAGAAACGGTAATAATTAAGACAGCGGAAGATAAAAAGAAAGATGCGCCACACCCAATCGCCGTTGACGCAAATGGGACATGGGCTCTTCTTTGACGTGAATACACACACACCTGTAGCTTTCCGCCCGTTTGAACGAGACATCCGGATGAATGCGTGGAAGCCAGTATAGCACACTCGTGCAAACCGTCGTACTGACGTAGTATGTATATCCCTCCGAACCCCACCATCTCCCGCTCGGCCTTTGTCGCTAGGCAGGCCTGATGTCATTCAGTTCACAACCTGCCTCTGAGGAGTGGAGTTCGCAACAGTGTTGTTTCATTGAGTTCCGTGTTCAACTGGACGGCTCGCTTTGGAACGTGGGAATTCTGGTAAGTTTTCCAACCGATAAGCTACGTCACTCCCCGCCCATGACGTATCTCAGTGGCGGCATGTCAGCTCCTCAAAAATGTCCAACGTCGGTGCTCTGGACGAAACATCTGGTGTGGTATATTTACATGATTTCTCTACCTATCATCGTTCTATTTTATTTACGGTTTCTTTTGTTTTATTTGTTTACATTGAAAGGATACTCAGTGGCCACTATAAAACTTATATAAATAATAGTGTGTGAAACAGTATCACAAGGCGAAGAAATTCTGGACTCACATGACTTTCTCTGCTCTTGTACAAACTATTCTTACAAACACTTACTCCTCTTATTGCTAGTTTTCTTGTAGGTACAAGGGGAATAAGGTAGGCTTTAAGTGATCGTCAAATATTTTAAGAGTGGTCGCTATATGATAACTTCGACATTCCATTCTCTTTGCGTTAGAGAGAGAGAAAAAAAAACTGTCTGCCATTAGAGAATGGTGTATAAGTATTGCAAAATTCTGCCAAATAACAAGGAATATCTCCGAAATGGTTCACTCCACAAAAAAGATCATTTGACATAAATTTTGTATTTTAACGAGATCTACAGTTTTGTATAGTAAGATTTGGTCTATCCCTTGCGGTTTACCAGTTATGCAAAAGTCATCCAGAGTAAACAGGACTACGCGGGCTATAGCTACAAAATTCAAAATATACATTTCATTTGCCATAAAAATATTTTTAAAATGTAATTTTGATCAAAATCGGTAGCCATTTTGGAGAAAATCAAAATTTTCGGAAAATTTTCCATGTAAGGGGTAGTTTAGGGTGGAGTAATTTTCTTCAATATCTTCGTGTCGTTTTTTTGAAAGATATTAAGCTTAAATACCAACTTCGATTTTTAACCAATTTTTCGTTTTTGAGTTATGCTGTTCAGACACCCACACACACCCACACATACTTTTTTATACGTAGCAGAGAAAGTGAAAATTTGATTATTGCATTCGCATTACTTTCTCCACTCATTCTCGTACTAACTATTTTTTGAAACCTCATCCTTCTGTGTACTTTGTTAATCGAGATAACATTTTGTAAAAGTAGTTTAATTACATATTTCCTTATAGGTACAATGGGAATAGATTACAGTAGGTTTTAAGGGATGGTTAAATAGTTTAAGCCATTCTCTTAGCATGGCCAGGACAAATCAGTTAAAAGAAACATCTCGAAAATGGTTATGTTGAAAAAGAAAAATTCAATGTAAGCTATAATTAAATCTACATTTTTTTGTCTCATTTGTTTTGCCTCCTTTACCTTCTTGGCCTTATTGAGGGCTTTCTCATACTCGCACTTTGTGGAGGCATAGGAAATTATCCTAATTAAAGACACATTCCCAACCGTATCCGGCACTCGAACCCATGATCTCTGGGTTGAGAAGCAAAAGGCTGACCGCTCACCACAGCAGTAGTCTACATTTTTTGTGCAGTAAGATTTTGTGCATCTCTTACGGTTTACCAGATACGTAAATTAAAATTACTTAAATTAAAAGGGCTTCAGGGACTATTCCCAGAAAATTCAAGACAGACATTTCGTTTGCTATGAAAATATCTCAAACCTGTATTTTAATCAAAATCTTTAGAATCACTTTGAAAAAATCAAAACTTACCAACAATTTTGTATGTAAAGGGTAGTTGGATGAGGGGATTTCTTTAAAAATCGTCGTTTTGGATCGTTGGGAGATGCTAAACTTATATATGAAGTTTGATGTTTATCCAACTTGCCGTTTTTTAGTTACGCTGTTCAAAAACACAGGCCCTGTTTTCTGCCTATTGGCAGATGAAGTAATAAGCCATGTGTGACCGTTGCAGTCATACAATGGCTTAAAGAGGATCTAAGTTTTGTGGTACAGATTTTGAGCATATTTATTAATGAAACAAGTTTGATTAGTTATGACTGCGGACTGCGCTCGAGGCGGTTCATATGCTGCCTTAGTAAATGGCTGCAGGCTTCTAACCTTGAAGGTGATCGCATCCGGAAGTACTCGATTGTTATCTTAATGGTTTAGGTCGTTTACCCCAATTAGTGATGAACACCTTTGCGTGCAATATGTATTGTACAAACCATTAACTTGAAACTTTATAATTTTTACTTTTCCTATCTAGAGGGAATATTGCATTTCACCTAAACTTCAATATCGAATATGTTACCGTAAATGTACGTTTAGAGACCCCATAAATAAAATCCTTTTTAGAAAAATCTGACGTGTTGCACTCATGACTTTCTCTACTCTTGTGCTAACCATTCTTAGACACTCTTATTCCTGTATCTTCTTCGTGTTAGTTGAGAATATGAGAATACAGTTGACTGAGCGATAGTCAAATATTTTAAGTTTTCAAATTCCGTTGTTTTTGCACGGTTAGCATAAAAATGAACAACGAAGTTCCATTTGACAGAAGTAAAAGTTCTTTAAAACTCGCACAAAGAACAAGGAATATCTCTGAAATGGTTCACTCCACAAAAAGAATTATTTGGACATAAATTGTGTTTTAGCAAGATCTATATCTTTTGTATAGTAAGATACGGTCTATCTCTTAAAGTTTACTAGTTATGCAAAAGTCATCCAGAGTAAATAGGATTAGTAAACAGGGCTACAGAAAATTTAAGATATATATTTCATTTGCCATAATATCTCAAACAATGACATTTTAATCAAATTCGTTAGCCATTTTCAAGAAAATACAAATTTTCGAAAACTTTTCCATGTAAAGGATAGTTAGGAGGAATCTTCTTCAAAATCTTCATGTCGCATCCTTGGAGGACATTAAACTTAAATACCAACTTTGGTTTTCAACCGACTTTTCGTTTTTGAATTATGCCATCCACAGACACACGCACATAGGCCTTTTTCTAAAAATGCCTTTTTTGGAATCAGAGGTCCCCAAAACATAAATATTTCCGGTCAAACCTCGACATCGAATTTTTTGGGTGGAATAGAAAACTTCCTCTAGTTTACTATACGTAGTAGAGAAAGTAAAAAAGGAAAGGTCTTAAATACGAGCATCGTCCTGGGAAGTTATACGAAAATATTTAAGGGAGAAAAAGAAAACACTTTACATTGAAAAATGTTCGTTTTGTTTGATTAAAATGCCTAAAATTTAAATATTTGTATGGCAAATGAAATACATTTCTAGTTTTCTAGAAAAAACTACTGAAGTCCTCTTTATTCTAAGTGCCTAACTGACAAATCGTAAGAGATAAACAAAACCTTACTGCATAAAAATATCTCGTTAAAGTACACAATTTAAGTCAGGTAAAAAAAAAAAAAATTGAGTTTGCCATTTCCGAGATATTTCTTGTTATTGCTTTGAATTTTCAAATGCTTCTAATTTTCTCCTTATTCTTGTTCACAATGAATATGTATTATATAAGGAAAACCACAAGTCAGTTTCTTTCTTCAGTAGTTAATGCTGAAAAGCTTCAGAAAAATTGGTTGAAACTAGAAACATTGGAATAATTTTAATATAAAATGTTGGGGAAAAATAAGTTTGAATATTGCAATATCAGCAAAAATACATGCATAGAAAATTTTTAAATGTCTGAATTATTTCGTAGTATCATAGTTATTAGAAGTTCGAAAGCAGAATACGAAAGTGGATAGTACAAACAACTCAAAAGTACTAGTATTTCTATAGCTTCTATTACAGTTCAAGCTTTTCATTATGTTCTTTATTTCTAAACAAATCCTAAACTAACTAAGCCCCGGCACTACAGCCCAATGAAGAATCAAGCCTTACCGCCCAGCCGCTGCGTCCCCCACCTCGGCCCACTATAGGCGTCATTGGAGGTGGCCTCTAAACGAATCCACTGTGTAATATTATATTATGCAATGATACTATGGCATAAGTTTCATACGAGCATCTTAATTGACGTTATAGTAAAGTTTCATACGATTATTTATGCTCAAGCATGTATCTAACTTTTGAAATATAAATTATTTTTAATATTCTACGCTTACCTGAGTGAATAAGTGCATTGACCTTACTACCAGTGAAACAGCTGGCAGCATTGTGACATGTGCGCAGACGCGGAAGTATTGATTTTACGAGTATTCTGATCTCGACCTTGAAAGTTCGATTTCAAACTAGTGGCGAGTCCACGAGGTCAATAGATACTTCGCGACAATCTTTTGAAGTACACCAGCAATTCATTTTGTAAACATAAGGTTATGCTTTCTAATTTTCTCCAATTCATGCATTGTGCATAGAATTTTTCGTGCGTTTGTGACTAAAGTCACACAGTCTGCATTTGCAGAAATTTCCCCCGGTGTAAGATTTTCTTCAAAATCTTCGTGTCGCATCCTTGAAAGACATTAAACTTACATACCAAGTTTGGTTTTTAACTGACTTTTCGTTTTTGAGTTATGCTGACAAACACACACACACACACACACACACACACACACACACACACACACACACACACACACACACAAACGCGCGCGGACCTTTTTCTATTTTTTTTCCTTTTTTTAAACAGTAGAGAAAATAACAAAGCAAGTCTAGGCTAGCCTCGCCTCGTAGCTCAGTCGGTAGAACATGTCTGCTGTGCAAGAGGTCCCGGGTTCGATTTCCGGCCTGGAGGGTGGGAACTTTTCTTCCACTAGTGTTATTCCCCATCCTCTCTAGAGCCTGGAAGTATGAATGGTAATGTGTCAATTTAATGTAATAATCAAATGTAATACAAACCCAAAGTTCAATACCATCGCTAAGTGAGTGAATACCATTGCAATTGTCCCAAGAGTTTAAACGCTGCATAATGACCTTCGATGTCAAAGTCGGCACATGAATGGAACATTAAAAAATAATAAAATCTATCCTGGTTTGGTTTTCTAAAAATGTTCAGTGTGATTGTCGTATCTTTAGCAAAACAATAGGTACACAGGAGCTATTGCAAAACCAAATGGACATACGTATGTACGTTCGTTGCATAGGCCGATTAAGTTGATTCGATCCCCTCCATGTTGCCCCCCTCCCTCCCCGGAAATACTTGATTTATTCTGACGACACATCCGGCGGACAGCGTGAATGAAAGGGTCTGGGTGGGTGACGACCTGATGAATGAGGAGACTGCCGGGCAACTTGGTATGTGGCATTTATTGCTTCGTAACAGCACAGTTCATACATTCACATGACTTTCTCTACTCGTAAAAATTATCCTACTGCTTATTTCCTTTCAGGTGTAAGTGAAATATGCGAATACATTGGAAACCGATCGTTTTAGATTTTGTTTAAATAAATAACTCCTGGTAAAAGGGATATAAGTATAGTTTATCCAGTGCATCTGTATTCTAAGGGATCCTGTATTTGATTTTTATACATTCATATCAATCCTTTGGACACCTAAAGGTGTTAATTATAAACAACAAAGTTCCATCACAATTTGTTTTGTAGTTTTGAGGGAATTAATTATTCAGTTTATTAGCATTGCAGAAATATCTTAATATTCAAAATAATCCTTTCGCGTCAAAAGGTAAATATCTCAACAGTTTTATTATTTTATAAACTCTAATTGCCCAACAAACACCATCAATCTATGGCAGGAAGAAAAAAAAACTATTACTTTTAAAATAATGAACTTCTTTGCTTTGGTGGATAATTTTTTTAAAGCTAAACAATTGTTCAGATTTTGAAACCAAAGACTGGAGTTGAAGACACACAAATGGAGCACATTCTTGAAAAATTCTAGGAGCATAACATAAAACTGAATTCACATGGAAGCAGCGTCTTAAAAACTGTTGAGAAAAACCAATTTTTCTAGACACGTGCATCATGATTATGAATCAAATCACCTGATTGTCACACTTTTCCTTTTTTGTCTCCCCATATTCATAGCTTAACCACTTCTTCCCGCTGAATTGGGTTGTTCTTTGGTCTGTTTGTCGCACATTTTGTGCAAATGCTATTGAAAGTTAAAGCAGAAAAGTGGCCTGTGAATTTAGCACACATGGCATTTAAACCCTGCACTAGACCTTTAAAGATGGTGGAATCTAAAAATTGTACTGCTAACTGACGACTGAAGAGACAAATGAACCTAAAAATCGTCAATTTGATAATTTTTCGGTCGTGTTTAACTCTCAGGGTCCCCTTGGAGCGTTATAAATAAATATAACGCATAATAAAGAATAGAAAAGGTTGGAGGCATACAAGAATTAAATCTTATCACTTATAAGGGCATAATAAGCAGTAGAAAAGATAAGGAATAAAAGTATCCTGCCACATGTAAACCTACTAAATCATTACACCACGAAATATAAATAGATACAAAATTGCACTCCAACGAACATACAAAACAAACATACAAATATTTATTTCAAGCTATAGAAAGTGCGTGTATTTTCTAAATTGTTATTAATCTGCACATCTGGAATAATTTCTAAAAAGGTGATCTTCTAAAGTGACAAAAGCGTAAGGTCAGGCAATGCTCCACTACTGAAAGATGTCCTAACATTGGATCCTCTCAAATTCTTGTTCCACTAATCCATTTCTTTTTCCAATGATGATCAGCAATTTTTTTTAGGCTTCTCAGTGGCAAAACTTTGATATTAGATATCATCTCTTGCGCTTGCCGAAGAATAAAACTGCCTTCATTATCTTCATTATCTGCAATGAGTGTACTTAAACTCTTACGTCCTTCCTGCACATAAGAAGGAAGTAAACAAAACTGCTGCTGCGTATAGTTTCCGATACATCTGTAGTTGCGGCACTCTTCGGCTTTCCAGTTTTACACAGTGGAACAATACTGCCTTTTTTGGTGGTGAAAGCTTACTACATAGCTTATATTTTATTCTTTGGAAAAAAAAGTAGACAAAGCTCACAGCAGAACTATTTTAAGTTCGCCAGCAGTGTCATAAATGTATCAGGTTACCTCAACACTAAAATACAGAGAGTCGAAGTGGAAATACGAGTATCTCCTAAAGTGAACTTGACTTAATAAATTGACCGAAGTGGAATCTTAAGCAGCGACCCTGCTATAGTAAGATGTAGTCTGTTTAGTCGGCGCGTGCGCAGTTCGGTCGATTCCTTTTTACTTTCTCTACTGGTAAGTAGGGGAAGTATTGTATTCCACCCAAAAATTCGATGTCGAGATTTCACCGGAAATACATGTTTTGAGGCCCCCTGAATCCATAAAAAGCATTTTTAGAAAAAGGTCCGTGTGTGTGTCAGTCTGTCAGTCTGTGGACAGCATAACTCAAAAACGAAAATTTGGTTAGAAACCAAAGTTGGTATTTAAGTTTAATATCTTTCAAGGATGCGACACGAAGATTTTGAAGAAAATAGCCCCACCCTAAACTACCCTTTACATGGAAAATTTTTCGAAAATTTTGATTTTCTTGAAAATGGCTCTAACGATTTTGATTAAAATGTCATATGTTTGAGATATTTTGATGGCAAATGAAATGTATATCTTGAATCTTCTGGCTATATACCCTGTAGTCGTATTTACTCTGGACGACTTTTGCATAACTGGTAAACCGTTAGAGATAGACCAAATTATATTATACAAAAATGTAGATCTTGCCAAAATACACAATTTATGTCTCAATAAATTTTCTTGTAGGGTGAACCATTTCGGAGATATTCCTTATGTGCGTGAGTTTCGGAAAACTTAGAACTTTCGTGAAATGGGTCATCGTTGTTCATTTTTTTTATGTTACGTGTGCAAAGAGAACGGAATCTCAAAGCTTTAAAAGATTTGACTATCGCACAAAGCCTACTGTATTCCAATATTCCCCTAGCACGTACAAGGAAATAAGCAATAAAATAATTTGTACAAATGTTTATTTTAACCAACACGAAGAAGATATAGGAATGAGATTGTAAGAATGGTTAGTACAAAAGTAAAGTCATGTGAGTGCAACACATCAGATTTTTACAACACAGACCCTCCCTGGTTGCAGAGTTGCAACTTCTTAACATGAACTTTCTTAGGTGATGAAACATAATTTTGCCAACTGAGACTCCACGTGGAGTTATCATGTGACTGTCACTTCCTTAAAATCAGGGTTGCTATTCGTCTTCAAGGACAGGGGTATCGTGGAGATGGATTTGACAGCGATTACTTTTCTTCTTGGAACAACTGCATACACGTTCAGTAAACAGACTTTATAAGGAATTAGTTGGCTACAAATGATTTTGCAACAAGCAGTTATGAGCAAGTCTTTGCATATGAAAGAGAATACCATACAAAGCAAAACATTACCATACTAGATTATAAAGGTTGCCGTTACAGAATGTTTTATAGAAAAAAATGTTAATTACATCGGTAATGAGACGTTTGCTGGCATATTGTTATTGAATATTTGCATACCAAGGTCGTTCTAGGCCCCAGTGGAACCGAGTCTAGGACTATATGACCCAAACCGCCCACGAGGAAGTGAAACAAGAGCGAATGGTATTTTCAGGCGTCCTTGCCACAGGCGGATATTGCATAATGAGTGTGCCACGTGTCTGCCTACTCTACGGACCTCCAGACCTTTGATCAAGTGCCCTCAAGGCCTTAAACAGACTTCTTTGCTTATGGGGTCACGAACATCGGAATTCCCTGCGACAGAGTTCCGTCTTTCAGTTCTGCGTTGAACATGGAACATTCGATTTAGAGACCAAAGTTGGCCATAAAACCCGCTAAGTGTATTAGTCACCTCTCATGGCTGCTGCCTTTCAGTAGGCTTCTGTGCGTTACGTACTAGTTCCTTATTTGATGTGACCCTCCCACACAGTTTTGAGCAATATGACACTACGAAACGGCGTTTCAACCAATCACTACTGCTTATTCCACATTATCAACCCGAAGCATTTGTCTATTTATTTTCTCTGCACTACTTACATAAATAGAGGAAGACCACCCAAAAATTCGATAGCAACATTTCACCGGAAATACGTGTTTTGAGAGTCCCTAAATCCAGAAAAGAGAATTTTTAGAGAAAATTAGCGTATGTGTGTTTCTGTAAGAAAGACTTTAGTAGAAATTGCGTTATGACTTATGACAGTAGGCTTTAAGTGAGAGATATTTTAAGAACTGGTGGCTATGTGATGGATTCGAAATTCCATCTATTTGCATGATCAGGAGGGGAAAAACGAATGACTCCCATTTCAAAACAGTGGAAAATTCAAACCACTGACAAAGAATATCTCAAATTATGCTTTAATAAGATCTAAATTTTTTTGTGTAGCGAGATTTTGTCTTATAATTTACCAGTCGTGCAAAAGTCATCCACAATAAAGAGGACTTCTGAGGACCTTTGCAGAAAATTAAAGATCTACATTTCATTTATTATAAAATATCTTAAACATATGGTATTTTAATGCAAATCGTTAAGCATTTTTGGCTGTTTCATGTAAAGGGTAGTCTAAAATGGGAGATTTTCTGAAAGTTTTAGTGTTGTAACCTTGGAAAATGAGAACTTAAATATTAATCGCACACGCATACACACGCCTTCTTCTAAAAATGCACCATTTTTAGATTTCCGGCATGCAAATATATAAACGTTTGGTGTTTCAATAAAATCGTTAAAACCATTTTTGAGAAAATAACATTTTTGAAAATTTTTCCACGTAAATGGTAGTCCAGGGACGGGGGATTTTCTTAGAAATCTTTTTTGACGCATCCTTTGAAGATGCAGAACTTAAACACCAAGTTTGGTAGTGAAATGACTTCTCGTTTTTTGAGTTGTGCTGCTCTCTCTCTCTCTCTCTCTCTCTCTCACACACACACACACACACACACACACACACACAGACACAGAAAACAGAGCGACAAGCGTTTTTAGAGTTATGGGTTCCCAAAACTTCCGATGAAATCTCGATATAAATTTTTGGATTGCAATACAATAGTTTCCCGACTTACTACTTACTAGACACAGTAGAGAAAATATGTGCAGGTAGATCAATCTCTAAATTGTACAGTATTTGAGACAGAAATCCTAACATTAAAGCATTGTGTTCTGTGCATAAATGTGTTTTAGATGAAGACATAGTAGTTCCTGAAGAAATTTCCCCAGGGTTAGCAAGTGCTTTCAAATTTGGCCCAATGACGTCTGGAGAAATGGGAAAATCCTTCCCAGTACACAAACTCCTTTTCGCCCACAAACATTGTAAACTTACACCAGAAAATTAGGGGCAAATGGTCGTTGTATACTATAGATAAATTAAATTAAAAAGACCGGAATGATATCTAAGGAAGCACCAAATATGAGCTTATGGTTAACAAATTTTAGTGCTAGTATATTTTAAAAGTTTTGACAGCATAAATGCATGCATATTTTATATGCTTTATTTTAGTAGACATGGCTATGACAAGGTTCGGAAGAAGGACTTTGCTTGTCGATTTATGAAATCTGTGCGGAACAGCCTCAGGAAGGGAGGAATGAAGTGAGAAGACACTAAGGGTGGCTACACCGGAGTATAGATGACAGTAGAGAGTTGGGTGCCTAAACCCTACAGATTGAAACTCCCCTGTGGCGGCTCATACAGCCGGCTTTCTTTCCCTCACTTTACGGCTTACACATCCGCAGGGAGTGGGCGGGAGTCGAATGCCTCCTTCCAATTCGGCGGACGAGGGTTTATAGAAAGGAAATTCTCTGCCGACACACCCATCGACAGTTAGAACCCTGAAATAGTCAAAGAGGATGAAAGGTGAAATGAAATAGAAAGTAGGGTGAAATTTAAGGAGAGGAAATTCGTTGGATGTAATTATCTTTAGTAGTATTCGCCCGGTGAACCGGGGAAACCCCCGAAAACCCCATGGGCCAGCCACGGGAATCGAATCCTAGAGCTCCCGAATGCCTGCCATAGACGCCACCGCCTTGCCATCCTGTTGAATTTATTTTACTTAAACTTATTCTCATTACGGTTTGCCCGTAAAATTTACGGAAGCTGAGGCATTTTACGTCAAAGGAAGTGCTTTTAAGGCTCTATAGACAGATTCTAAACGTTACATATTCAGCTGGATATGGCAAAGTATTAAATTCGTTTACCCTGTGTTGCAACTCCAGATTACAGACTGAATGTACAGTGCTAATTGGTATAGTGTTGTTATAGGCCAGTTATTATCTCTGTATGTACATATATTCTTCGTCACGGTCATAGTCTCCATTCACTGGGCTACAACAAAATGCAACAGTGCGGATTTAAAATTTAATTGCACGACTAAGTAACCTATAGCAGTGGTAGGCGAGGATTTCTTAGGGGATACTTAAATGTATTTATTCCTTCTTTCTGTAGTATTAAATGGGTTATAAATTGTATAATCTAATTTAGATATGGTTATGTATAATTTGAATTAAGGATAACTCTAGGACTAGTCTTACGGGTACAGGCTCAAATGGAAAATTATCTTTAGGGGTAAGTGGAGAAAAAGAGGTTGAATACCACTGGCTTAGAGTAAATAGCAGAACTGATTTACGAGACTCAAGTTATCCCTATTTTCGTATACGTAGCAGTTCGAAATAAGGTTTACTTAAATCTGTTTCTTTCAGCTTCATTATTACTTTGATTACTCGCTTTTTGTAATATAAAATTATTTCCTGAATCAGAATTTCCTGAGTATATTGTGTTTCATACCAAAATAAGCAGAAGCTTTTTAATTAATTGTTGATTATCAGATTTTCTTGCTAATCTTACAATAGTGACCTAACGCGAATTACGATTAATGTCTTATATTTTTAAACTATTTTACAATTTCTCCCACTAATTAACACACACAATTGAGAATTTACTGTATCCAAACTCGTAGCCCCCGTGTCCTTGCTAGGAACTACTGCTGGCTACCTCAGGAGAGTTTGAAGCACCTTGTTATGCGGCAACTTCTCCAACACCTAGGTTGAGCGGGCTGCCTATTCCACTCCTTGCAGGCTGACGCTCTCTGTGTTGGGAGGGGCAGCAAAGAAACCTAATGGGTCTTATAACCTAGGAGTGTTTTATTTGTGCCTTAATATACAACTATTTTATTATTATTATTATTCTAGACCTGTTTTGCATAGGCATCCGAACTGCAGTGTTGGTTCTTAAATATATGTAAAAGTACAACTGAAATTCCTTGGAAATCTAGACAACTTCTGTTTTTAATTCTGTAAAGTAATTGAGACATTCGTGAATGCGAAAAGTGCATTGTTTGCCTCCGGACGCCGTTTTATACGCCTAGTCTATGTTTAAATGTCGCGTGGGCTTAAATTGGAGATACGCATTCAATTCTTTAGTTGCTTTTTTCTGGCTATTGTAAAAATGTTCCTTGCGGATCAGTTTTTGTATTACACTAATGACATTTATACACAAGTTGAGTTACATATATAAAAATTGTCCAAGGATTTATTGTCAAATGTGTCTAATCATATATCTTTAATTTTCAATATGTCGGGTGACTTTAAGCTCTATGGACCAAGTGCTCATTTGAACATAATTTTACCCATTTCATTCATCGTCCGATAGAACGTAAATGGTGAAATGACCTTAACTAATTGTGTATGTTTTCCCTCCGTATCAAGTCAAGGCCCCGATATCACAAAAGAAGTCGAAGACTATGCAACAAATTCTGCAAAGGGTAGTTTGGGATTAAAATCTTCGCGTCTTGCCTGTGGAAGATCCCGTACTTACACGTCTAGTTTGATATTTATTACTTTGGTTTTAGAGTTCACACACACACACACACACACACACACACACACACACACACACACACACACACACTGTCGGTCTGGTGGCTCAGTTGGTTAAACGCTGGCCTACTGATCCCAAGGTCTCGGGTTCAAATCCGGCCCAGATCGATGGTTGTCAGTAGATTTGCTGGCATGTAAGAGAACTCCTGTGGGGCGAAATTCCGGCACGCCAGCGGCGCTGATGTGATCGTGGCAATTGACAGCGTCGGTAAATAACAATATCACACACACACACACACACACACACACACACACACACACACACACACACACACACACACACATACACATCTTTGTTGTTTTTTTCTTTCTATTTTTTTTCCTCATTTAGTACTTTCAATGAAATTTGGGTCTGAATTTTAGGGATGGAAGACATGCTTCGCATGTTGAGCATATGGTAGAGAAAGTAAACATGGCACAAATATGAATGTTATAAAATAGTCAGAGAACACGAAGCTATGACTGTAAGGGATTTATTTAAAGTAGCAACATGTGTATATCTATTGTTATATACCATTCTTGTAAAGTAGTTACTACCAAGTTTTCATATCTTCATTTCATATAAAATTATGTAGATGTTGACATAAACAAAATGCGTATTATCCATCACAGCTAATACATAATATAAAATTTGTCTTCGACTTTTTCGAGTTTTGGACAATGTACATACAGCTAAAGTAGTAAAAATAATGTAAGATTTGAAGCTTTCACGGCGAACGTTAGTGATAAGAGCTTCACGGGTGATCAGCCGTGTTAAATTTAAGAAGGTCGAACTTTCGGCCTGCATTGGCTTGGACAACACAACCTAACTATAGTATATATTTGGAAACTGAGGAGAATTTTCCATCATTTTAGTCCTGAAGATGGCCATGGAGAGTATAATGGCCGAAAGCTCGACCTTCGTAAATTTAACACGGCTGATCACCCGTGAAGCTCTTATCACTAGTAAAAATAATACTAGTTCAGTTAAAACAATTTGACAGAATTTATCTAATGGCGTTTTTCATGTTTCATACAGAGTAAGTTTAAATAACATTCAAGCAACCTTCAAATAATATTTCAGTTCTGTAGTCAATCAACCTCATTAAAACACTTTTATTCAGGGAGTCTCATCTGTATTTCAGGGAAAATATGTTGGAAATCTTTTGGTGGAATGCAATACTTCCTCTATTGAAGATGTGTAGACTATGTATTAAGTAAAGTCTCATCTTTTTCATATTTATGTGCACTTGTCGCATTGACAAAGATGAAAGTAGAGAGAAAGCGTCGGCAATGTCTAACAAATTAAGTTAAGTTTACTATAATAAAAATTTAGTGTGCGTAAATTAACGTTACTGCGGAGGAAATGTCACAGTCAAAATAAGGAAGATTAGTACTTAATTTCAGGACGAATTTCAGAAAAATATTTGGGAAATTCTTCCATTCCATGGCAAACAAATTAAGTGATAACGCTTACTACTTCGAAATGTGTGTATTTATTTGCTGCACGATTAGGAATCGTATAAAGTTTTCGTATGAAATGACAGTGGAGGAAATCCCATTTGTATAGATGCTAAGAGAATATAAAATTAAATCAGATACGATTGGTAGTCCTCATATGAATCAGGAAACGTTTTTCCCATTTGTGAATTTTAAGGTGAATGTTTATAGAAATCTGTCGCCCTCATATCCCGCAATATATTATCTTTTATCGTCAGTCTTTCACTAGCGTCACGTATAAAAGCTGCAATTAGAACAAAATTGGTATAGTTTCATTAAACAAAAGACAGGTACTACAAAAATATGGTTTTAGAGCCAATTGAGCTAGACAGTTGATCAGACCTACAGAGTCTGTTATGAAAAAGTGTTATATTAGCATAACTTTTTACCCACCATGGTTTATTTTTATGTACAGATTGTTCTTACGAAAGATATTTTTTTTCTACTTATTAGATACGGGGTGTAGAGGAACCAGTCTATATGTGTATAAGCTATTTGGTTTTGAAATTCTTGAGTGGTTCCATAGTATTGCGAGAAATAAATGAATAGCGTCTGCACTTTAGGAAATGACATTTCCTGAAAATTCAAAGCATTGATAAGGAATATGTAGGAAGTGACCCGATTTTTTGTGTAGTATGTTTTCTCTATACAATATTCCTTGCATGTGAAAAGTGCTTCACAGGTCGTTTGCTGAAAATTAAATTGTCTTATAAATATGTTAAATATGATACTTCAATAAAGATAATTAAACCATTTGTAGACAATAAAAAGTAAGGTAAAACCTGTGTCTATACCTAAGGCTAATTTAGGGTAGAAGAAAAACCAAGATGGGAATTTATTGGCTTTTTTGCTTTCGAGTTACTGTTATAAATACTTTTCTAAAAAATACCTTCTTTTGTTTCAGGAGACCTCAAAACGTGCATCTTCAGCGAAATCGCGACATCGAATACAACGTGTTCTTCAATTACTGTAAGTATATAGAAAATAAAAATATTACTAATATTAACAGGTGTTTTCTAAAAATCAGAAATTTGTCTCTACTTTTTAAACGCACCAACCCTTAGATTACCAAACCGAAGTTTCGTCAATTTTCATTTAATATAAATTACCTTCATTGCGTGAAAAATTTCTCAGATGTGCTTGTTATTCTTTTTAGAATATGTGCTTGATGTTTTCTAGATTTAACATATTCTGTAGCAGTAACTCGCTTACTCCTCCTTTATGAGGACTTTAATTGCTCTAACCCTCAATGTTAAATTTGCTAATTCGTAATATCTCAAAACATTAAAATGTTGGATCCAAAGGTTTAGAAGATCGGGATGCAAGCCTTTTAAGTTCATTGATCTGTTTTTATCTAATACGCTTTTCTTAATGAAGGTAAGAGCTTTTCTCAGTTATGGCTACCATTAAAAAAAACCTTCGCGGGCTAAGGCTTACTGCCCAGCCGCTGCGTCCCCCACCTCTGCCCTCTACAGGCGTCATGAGTAGGATGTAGAACTAGAGGGTGGGACGTGATCAGTGCCCGAAGCACTCCCGGTCGGGTATGCAGCCTTCGTGACACGGGGTCTTTCTTTATCAAGTAGCTCCTCAATTGGTCCCTCCGGGACCTGATGAGGCTGAGTGCACCCGTTCCAGACCTCCCAGTTGGAGAAAAATCCCCAAACAGGTACTGGAGATTGAACCCGCTTCGTGCGGGCCAGAAGCAGCCGCGCTATCATTGCCCTACTATACCTACCATGTTTTGATTAAAATTTATAAGCAGAGGTGTTATTCCGAAAAAAAGAATGTGAGGATATACAAGTTGGGAGTGGTTTTGTCTAAGAAATAACACAACCTCAAGTTAGGTTTGGTTACACCATTTTAGCGAATAATAAAGAGTTATCAACAAGTCCCTCCGCACTTATTACATACGTGAATCTATCAGATTTTTTATTTCTCGGAACGCTGCTACCGGAATTTCGCGTCTCTAGGAGAATTTTGGTTACATGAGAGCCGCGGAATGACTCCTCGATAACCCTACAAGAACAGAAACTAGTAAGACACTAAAAGTGAGCTATTTCTGGAATATGTTAAATGATCTTAATTGTATTTTTACTATTGTATTCTGAAATGTAATGGATTTTTATAGATATATGTTTAACGTTGTATCTGTTTGTAACTATTCAAAATTAAGTCCTAGTTGCGTGTCAGTAAACAAGGTTATGTAGTATGAACTACAAGTAAATTAAGGTTATATAATATAAACAGCAACTTTATTGAACAAAATTTAATGGGTTGTGGCTCTCCTTTGATTCACGTAGTAAGTGTCCTGAATAACTTCAGCTGTTAGGTTCCACGTGATTTAATTGTATACTCCTTATGTTCTTGTTCATTCAGTTTCTCATATTAATTCTCAGTCTTTCATAAGGTTGACAATGACTTCTAGTGGTTTGTCTGGTAGTAATTCATATTTTCGTACTTTACAGAAGTTTTTAAATTACTTCCACAAAACTTCTCACCTCGGCCGGGAATCGCACCCGAACCCCTCGCACAGTAGGCAGCTTGGCCAGCCACTTTACGTACTATATCCCAGAATGAAATGTATAAATATGAATTGAAGGTTTTTCTGTATTATCAAGAAGTAACTAGCCAAACTTTTATAGAAATACTTTGTAAAAGAGTGAGTAGAGAAATCCATATGAATGCAGGGATGTAGCTTTTATATAAAGCGGTGTGTGCAAAATGGTAGATGCAGTAGCAATTTTAAAAGTTTGTTGTACCTAAATGTTAAAATATGTTTCAAATTACACTGGAAATGTCATTGTAAAATCTGCATAAAAATCAGGAGTGAACCATTTCGGAGATATTCCTTGTTATTTGTGTCAGTTTCGGAAAACAAAACTTTTGGTGCAATGGAACATCGTTGTTCATTTTTTATATGCTAAGCGTGCAAAGAGAATGAAATCTCAAAGCTTTAAAATATTTGACTATCGCTCAAAGCCTACTGTATTCTAATATTCCTTGTAGGTGTACTACAGGGAAATAATAAGATAGTTTGTACAAATGTTTATCTTAACTAACAAGAAGAAGATATAGGAATAAGAGTTTGTAAGAATGGTTAGTACAAGAGTAGAGAAAGTCATGTGAGTGCAACACATCAGATATTACATATAGGAATAAGAGTTTGTAAGAATGGTTAGTACAAGAGTAGAGAAAGTCATGTGAGTGCAACACATCAGATATTACATATAAACTCCCACTACCTGTGCATGATTTGTAAGTTATAGTATAATATAATAAGAATTCTTAGCGTATATTTATTTGCTTTTTCTTTATTAATAATATTACTTTTAAGAAAACCATTTGAGAGTAGAAGTGAAGTTTTTGGCAATAGTATCACGTTATACTAACAGGTAGTCGTTAGCACACATTCCATGTGTAAGAAGCGCCGACCTTGACGAGGTTTGAACCAACAACTCGCAGTGTGTTACCGCCGGCCGGGCAAGGCCAAGCGAGCGAGGAGCGATTTAAATCCGGGACCTCCACGATGCGAGTGTCGATCCATCCCGACCGCGCCTCTTTAAACTTTAAAAGCCGGCCTGAGTCGGAAGTCGGCGCGGATGAAACGCTTCGGCGGCCATCGCGGCTATGACCTCAAGTGTTTCGAGAGAAAACCGGGTGTCCCAGAATGTCTGTCTGTCCGTCCGTCTGGTATTGTGCTGCATTCCTTTCTCTTTCTCTGTCGCTCCTCGCGGCCCTGTGCCAATGTCACTACCTGCAAACCGGCATGCCACTGCACAGGTGCACATGAAAGTTGCTCTCCATTAGTAGTTGTGTACCTACTGAGTTATTTGTACACTAGCTGAATGCCAATGGCTTGTCGATTTAGCACAAGTTATATCAAAGGAAATCTCACATAACTAATAAATTGTGCAGCGCTACGAGAGAATTATCTAAGAAGTTCAGACCGTCGAATAAAATTTATCTGCACTATTTTATAAATAAACATAATTTAAATACTATACCAAAGATATTTAACCAGAAAATGTTATATTCTATAAACAAATAACGACTGAGAAAGACGAAATCTAGGAGTACTTAACATATACTTTAATTTTCTCTTATTATAACAGAAAACCAGTTCATAAACAGAAATTTTACTTTATTACTACTTAATCTGCTGTGTATAGTAAGTAGAGCAAAATATCGATGTCGAGATTTCATCGGAAATATATAGGGTGGAAATAAAATGATCCGCCAGACTTTAACAGCGAATTCCTCATGTTATGAATAACAAGAATGTATAATACCAAAATGTTGAAAAGTTTATAGTTTTTTAGAAAAAAATATTTTTATCAAAAAATTTATCATCACCTGGCTGAAAAATTATCCATTGAAAGTTCCTGATTTATGACTATATACATAGAAAATTGAATAAACAACTTTTTCCTTTGGCGTATTTGAATAGATTCAACGGTTTTTGTGTAAATCAAATTTAAAAACCAACAATTTATTGCAATAAAAAGACAACAAATTGTGGGCCCTTTTAAATTTAATTTACACAAAAATCGTTGAATCTATTGAAATACGCCAAAGAAAAGGTTGTTTATTCAATTCAGCCAGGTGATGATAAATGTTTTTTATAAAAATATATTTTCTAGAAAACTATGCACTTTTCAACATTTTGGTATTAGACTTTTTTGTTATTCACAACATGAGAAATTTGCTGTTAAAGTCTGACGGATCATTTCACTTTCATCCTGTATATGAAATAGTTCCTACAAATTTGAGATTTCGGTTGCACTTACCTAATAGTCTGCATTTCTTTGAATACATTTAAACCGATTAACAATACATTTGGTAAAAATGCTGAGATAGCTCCAGTTAACTACAATTATTAACACAGTTTGTAGTGATTTCTCGTTAATGTATCCGAATGACTTCAACGTTGTGGTATTCGAAGTAAATATAGGAATCGTAGCTACAAAACAAGAATGAACATGGGCCAAGGCCATACTGTGATGTTTCTCTCATGGTGTTGCCGGTTGCCCAGAGAGCGGGCGACAAAAATGGAAGATTTAACTGTTTGTCACACCAAAATCGTCTTGCGCATAAAACTGGCAACATCGAGAGAGCAACATCACTGCCCATGTTCATTCTTGTTTTCTAGCTACTATAATGTTGTTTATTCTCAGTAACCAACATTTACAAAACTAAACACAACAAAGTCAAAACAAAAGGAAGATTCCATGGTCGATGTCAGGGAGGACATCAATGAATATTACATGAACTGACTGTTTGTTGGTTGCTTTGTAAGGCCGTGAAAATGTAAGTAATTATTCAAAGACGTACAAATGTTCTTGAGAAATTTAGTAGGCAGTACATAAAATTAAATAATTGTGTGAAATGGAACAGAATTTCGAATTCTAAACTAGACTAATTTTCACCTTGTGCCAAAGGTTGGACGAATTATACGGTAAATTCTCGATTATTCGTGTTAATGAGAGTGGGGTGAAAAGATGAACAAAAAATTGAAAAACACGAATAGCCCGGAACCTGTTAAGGCATTAAATTTTCCCTGTAACCCTAAAGCATAATGGAAAAAGAGACTTTTCGACACACATCAGCTCTGAAACCATTGCAGAAAGCATGATTTAATTCATCGAATGTGGATTTCTTAGTGTTTTTTCGTGCAGATGGCCCAGAATTAGCACCGCACTTCCTGATAAAATCCTGTTTTCTGCTTATTTTAATGTACTGAACAGTTTGCACTCCAATCACATATCAACACCTGTACTGTTCCCGGAATAAGAAAGACACTTGAGGTAAACAACAGCATGTGGTGGCCACAGTAAATACTCTCATTGGCCCCTAACCGCAACACAGCTTGAGAGTAAAAAAATAGATCCCATCATTGTGGCCTATTACTTTTAAAATGCTTAATTGATTTAATTATCAACTTTTCACTGTTTTTGGAAATAGGAACCATTAAGTCTGAGGGGTGTTTGCATGTTGTGCACTTGCTAGGCGGAGTAATATAAAAGTGTTTGAGCGGATTCAGTATAGTTTTGCAGCAATTTCCCGTTTCTCAAATATTTCTATTCATTTTATATTTTGTTTTAACATAAGTTGTTTATCTTATCTTGTTTCTACTACCTCTTTTACCAAGTTCTTTTAACGTCTTTCGTTGACATTTGCATGCTGATTAATACCAGAAAACTGAGTTTGTTTCCGATTTTAACTAAACAGGCAGGCCAATAACAATGTAAACGGTACTCGGGTCGTTTATTGTTGTCTTTAGAGCTCCTTCTCTCTGCGACACAAACGCAACGATGCCCTAATAATCCACAAACCAAGTGATAGGGTTTTGCTGTATTACGATACCTCTTTCATACACATATTTTGCATATTGTATTAACGTTCTTTCCCTTTTGGCCTCTTGATTTATCTCCTTCGCTTTCCCCTCCTTTCTTTTTACGTTTGCTTTTCTTAGGGATTCTCCTTTGCCTATTTCTTTTCCTTATTCCTTTTTAAACTCGTTCTCTTCCTTACACTAAGGGCATCCATATGTGAGATGTTCTAAATATTTCAGTTTTTATCCAAATATTTTCAAACTTTTGCCACATATAGTACTACCACAGTTGTAAACATTTTTAAATTTCTAACATATCTTTAATATTTTTTGAGAAAAAAGCCTATTTTCCCTTGATTGTGCTAATTAATCCGGTGCTCCAGGCGATGCAGAAATTGTGATGAAAATAAAAACAATAATATACAAAACTGACGTATACTTTTTATTCGCTTTTCTAGTTGTTTGAGAGAGAAAATTTGAGCCTGTTATTAATATTTTCAATCATGAATGCTCGGTGGTTGACTTGCTATGTTATGGCAGGCCCCATAGCCCAGTCGTCAGAGCACCTGCCTGTTGTGCAAGGGGTCTGGGTTAGATTTCCGGCTGGGGAGTGGGAATTTAACTCTAGCCAGGATCATTGCGTATCTTCCCCAGTCTGGAAGTATGAATGAAAGTGTTATGTAATGTATAAACTCAAAGGAATTCCAACTGTGCACGAGTTAACGTCGCCGGTGTAGCAATGCATACGTTCGAAAGGTAAACAACTGATATGTTGCGCTCGTATGACTTTCTCCACTCTTCTACTATTATTAGAAACTCTTATTCCTCTATTTTCTTCGTGTTAGTTGACATAAACATTTACAGAAATTGTCTTATTGGTTATTTCCTTGTAGGTGCAAGGGGAATATGGAAATGCAGTAGGCTTTGTGCGATAGTCAAATGTTTTAAAGATTCCGTTCTCTTTACACGGCTAAGAGATGGTGAATAACGACCTCCCGTATGAGAAAAGTTTAAGTATTGCAAAACTCTCACAAATAAGAAGGAATATCTCCGAAATTGTTCACACCACAAAAAATTATTGCATTTAGACATAAATTGTTTTAATGAGATACATATTTTTTTATAGTAAGACGGTTTGCTAGTTATGCAAAATTCATCAAGAGTAAACAAGGCTATATGTAGAAAATTCAAAATTTACATTTCATTTTCCATAAAATATCTTAAACATATGGCACTTTAATCAAAATCGTTAGCCATTTTTGAGAAAATCAAAATTTTCGAAACATTTTTCATGTAAACGTAGTTTAGGATGGAGGAATTTTCTTAAAGATCTTCGTGTCGTATTCTTGAAAGACATGTAACTTAAATACCAACTTTGGTTTTTAATCGAATTTTTTTATGCTGTTCAAAAACACACGCACACACGGATCTTTTTCTGAAACTGCACTTTTTGGTAATCAGAGGGCCTAAAACAGATTTCCGGTGAAATCTCGACATCGAATTTTTGGGTGGAATACAATACTTTCTCTACTATACGTAGTAGAGAAATTATTCAAAAATGGACATGTCTTAAGTAATTTAAGTGTAGCAAAATCTGTATGCCAGTTATAACTTTCTTCCAAGGATGGGATCTGAATAATAATAAATTACCGCAAATTACCTCTTAAACGGATTTTGGATTTTCTGAAAAATTATTAGCTATTTCGGTAAAAACACTACACGTTTAAGATACTTGCTTCTGGGAAGCCTCTGGTATTAACTCTACGATTTCTTTGCTTTCTTTAGCTGGCGTGAGACACTCATTTGCACAATATATGTATAATGCAGTTTGTGGCACAATAGAGGCTCCTTGCCTGAAAGTGGCCAGAACATTCAAACACCTGTAACTTATTAGTATTTGTATAAATTGTCCTAGTTCCAAGTTCTGGACAGTTATTGTTCAAAAGCATCTTATGTGTTACACTCCCAGAACTTTCCCTACCCACTCTTGTACAAACTAATCATCTACGATCTGTTATTTATCTACTTCATGTTAATAGAGAGAAACATTTGCAGAAATTATGTACCTTGTTGCATATTTCTGTACAATGCAAATATGAGCATACTATAGGTTTTAAGCGATGGTGAAAGCTTTCAAATCTGATTGCTATGTGATGACTTTGAAATTGTTTTCTTTACATGCCCAAGAGATAAAAAAAGAATAACGACATATTTGAGAAAGGGATAAGTACTTTGAAATCAAATCAATAAAATTTCCCAGAAGTTGTTGGCTCATAAAATAAATATTTGTCATAAATTGTGTTTTAACGAGATTGCCTTTGTACAGTAAGATTTTGTCTATCTGTTACGGTTTACTAATTCTGCAAAGGTCATTCAGAATTAAGACTTCTGAGGACATTCACAGAAAATTTTATACATTTTACTGTCATGAAAATCAAAACCATTGCCGTTTTTGAGAAAATAAGAATGTTTGGAAAATGTTCTATGTAAAGGAAGAAAGGGTAGTTTTGAGATAGGGTATTTTCTTCAATCTTCCGTCGAATCCTTGGAAGATGCTGAACTTATACAAAGTTGGGTATTTAAGTGATTTTTGATTTGTTCACATACAGCACACATTTTATTTCTAAAACTTTCTTTTTTTTTTTAAGGCGGGATTCAGAGAATCCCTTATGAAATCTCGGTGTCGAGGTTTTGGGGTGGAATACAATACTTAACTTTTAATCAGTATGACAGAGAAAGTAAAAACGCTACTATTCCAAAACAGTATTGTATTTTTTTTATGTATGCAGCTTTAGATTTCAACGTTTGACCAGAGCTATACTTTTCTAAATAATGATGATAATAATGATAGTGATGATAAAAATAATAAGAATAATGATAAAAATAACAATGATGATGATGATGATGATGGCTGTATCTGAATGTTAGCTTGCTAGCTCTAGTGGAAGTTGAAGAAATGGCGAGAGTTAGTAATGTGCTGAGAGAAAGCTTTTCCACTTTTCACTATAGAACCGAATGTTTCCTTGTCCACACGCATATATCAACCCCTTCCCTCTATAGTCCAGTTTAAGCTTCGTAATTTAGAGCACTGCAATACTCACCGTGTCTCGCCACCCCACCTACCTCCATAGGTATCCTTTATTCCAGCCAATAAGAATAGATTCATGTCTCACTTTATCCAATCTGAGACGTCAGAATTTCTTCCCCTTGTGGAATAAACCACGTGATAGGAGTTGGTTCGGCCTTATTGCTGCGAAGACCTTGTGTTTTGTTTTACCGGAAGGTTACTAAAGTACATTGACATTTATTCACCATTACACAATGAGTCACTAGAAGCTGGTGATGTTGATGCTCCATTCATATGTGGCGACTCTTCCTCAAATACGCTCCTGTTTGTTGTTCCATTTAAGTCATATTGGAGGCCTTCTACCGTTTACTCGTTTTCACACGTAGTTACTCTTTCATACTTCCAAACTCTACAGAGGGCAGGGAATAATCTTGGTTAGAGATTCACTCCCACCCCCTATAGACGAAAATCGAACCCTATGGCTATTGTTTTACATGGGCTATTGTTCTGTAGGACCATTAACCGCTCTTATGACAAGGTTGCCGGGGCGGTATGTAGCTGTGACAGTATAGTTGTGAAAGTGTTAAACAAGTAACAGCTCTCAAAGCAAATTGGATCATTCAGTAATAGATGTTTAATAAGAAGTATGAAAATAAGATGGTCAGATAATTTCAACTCTCTTGTGTTTGGTTACATGTATGTCTCTGGTTGTGAATCACAATTCACTGCTCAGCTATAATTCGACAGGAAAATTATGAAATTTCGTATTCTAAACCATACTTGCTATTTTTACGTGTTGCAGTGTGTACAATTCGATGCAGCTGACAAAATACCGATTTTGTTACCTTGCTAAACTTCATATTTCGTAAGATATGCAATGTTTTGCTTCTAAAATAATGTCCAATAGTAATGAACTGAGCTTTCCAGATTTCTATTCGGACTGTTTCTCCGAAACACACTTAAAGAGCTTGAAGCACCCTTTCCAGGAAATATGTCTAGTAAAACTGTTCCCAACAATTCAGGCAAAGTTGTGGAAAAAGTACGATTTCCTCTGTGGCGTCATATGCGAGATGAAACACTGTTTATTATTGAAAAGTTTTTATTTTCGCAAACGGTGCTGTTAATTAATCTTTGTTTCCAAGGCGAAGGATTTCACAATGATTAAACCTCAATTTAATTTGTTGTATTTCATTTGATGTTCTATTATTCATTAGATATATGACCAGGTAAATTACCAGACTAGTTGTGTTTCACGGTTTTGTAGTTTTCAATCCGTTTGGGCTTCAATTTTGTCTGTCCATCTTTGGCCTTCCTTGGTTTCTTGTGCCTGTGGGTTTATAATGTATGGCTATTTTAGGAATTCTGTTATTATTCATTCTTTGAACATGTTTTTTACTTTCTCTACTGGTAAGTAGAGGAAGTATTGTATTCCAACCAAAAATTCGATGTCGAGATTTCACCGGAAATATATTTTGAGGCCCCCTGAATCCAAAAAAGGCATTTTTAGAAAAAGTCCGTGCGTGTCTGTCACTCTGTGGACAGTATAACTCGAAACCGAAAAGTCCGTTAAAAACCAAAGTTGGTACTTATGTTTAATATCTTTCAGGGATGCAACATGAAGATTTTGAAGAAAATAGCCCCACCCTAAACTACCCTTTACATGGAAACTTTTTCGAAAATTTTTAATTTCTTGAAAATGGCTCTAACGATTTTGATTAGAATGCCATATGTTTGAGATATTTTTATGACAAATGAAATGTATATTTTGAATTTTCCGGCTATAGCCTATGTAGTTCTGTTTAGTCTGGGTGACTTTTGAATAACTCGTAAACCGTAAGAGATCGAGAAAATAGTACTATAAAAAATGTAGATCTCCCTAAAACACAGAATTTATGTCTAAATATTTTTTTTGTAGAGTGAACCATTTCGGAGATACTCCTTGTTATGTGTGTCAATTTCGGAAAACTTACTTTGGTGAAATGGAACATCGTGGTTCATTTTTTTATATGTTAAGCGTGCAAAGAGGACGGAATCTCAAAGCTTTAAAAGATTTGCCTATCGCACAAAGCCTACTGTATTCTAATATTCCCCTTGCACCTACAAGGAAATAAGTAATAACAAATTTCTCTAAATGTTTATCTCAACTAACACAAAGAAGATATAGGAATAAGAGTTTGTAAGAATGCTTAGTAAAGGAGTAGAGAAAGTCATGTGAGTGCAACACATCAGATTTTTTGTACTATATCTTTTTGTTAATGTTCATGTTTCCCAACCATAGATCAGAGTTGGAGTCTTTAAGGGCTTTATTTTTTAATGTGTCAGTTATCTAGTTGAATCAGCTTCTTCTTGGTACGAGACATTGCAACCTAAATACTCAGTGTAATACCTGGTCTAAGCAATATTTGATATTTTCATTCCATATTCAGGAGCAATTTTATTTAAACAGTGAAGCATCTTCTGCAGTTTATCTTCATTTATGGCCAACGGTACCTGACCATCTGCGTAAAGTATATTTAACTTTGAGAAAATTCTTATTTGTTCAATATACCAATTAAAAAGCGCAGTTGTTAAGGAACAACCTTGTCTTACACCACCATTAAAAATTACCACACTAGTTATTACTTAGATTTTCTGCCAGTATTAGAAGGCATTCTTATGTCACTGTGTTAAAATTTTAACTATACAACTGTTAGGCGTTTTGGTATATCTGTAGAAATAAACAGTTCGCTTGGCTCGTTATTTTTTACTTTCTGTATTATTCTTTTTTCTCTTTTTCCCTCCACAGTATTTTCCGTGCTTTTTTTTCTTTCTGCTTTTCATACATACACAAAGCACCCATGCCCGAGGCGGCACTCGAAGCCGCGACTCTGCGCGGGGGAGCACCAAAGACATGCGCTGCAGCAACTCTGACTACAAAGGCGATCTTTCGAGGATGCCACACAAAGATTTTCAAAAAAATCCTTCCACCCCATAGTACCCTTTCTATAGAATATTTAAAAATTTTTGCGATTCTCAAAAGTTGCTAACATTTCTTACTAAATGATTTAAGATATCTTAATGACGGACGAAGAATTTTCTTGGAATAGTCGTGTTCATTCTGGATGACTTTTGTATAACTGGTAAACTGGTCATAGATAAAATCAAAAGTCACGCGAGTGAAACACATTTCTTTCAACGTTCAGGAATAAGAGCGATTTTTCCAGTGTCACAGTTTGTATCGTGTTGAGGTTGGGATTATTTGTTTAGCGCAGGTCTACTAGTGTTAAGCTGGGTCCACACAAGTCAACATGTTTATCGGAAAGCAGTTGAACAAACTCGATTGACTTAACATGCTCATTGAATGTTTTGCAGTGTCAATGAAGCGTTTGTTGATGATACTTCGTAGGTCTCCGCGGTAGTTCGGGAACCTCCGTGTGTTCAGCTGTTTTCTTCTTCGCTCGCTCGCTAGTCGCCATTTTAGTGAATTTCCATCTCTGCCGTGCTTGTGTTCTTAGGTTACTTTAAGTTTTTGCAACTATAGAATGAAATACAACACCAGTAGCTAGGAAATATATATTCCAAGCTGCTGGAATGTCTGCTCTAAAATGTATATTTGTTAGATTAAAGGTTCTACCAAGCTCAAAACAAAGCTGAAGTAATTAATCATTCTCAAACCTATCTTCAATTTTAAGCTCATTCAACTTTTTACTTCTGTGTTGATTAACCATATAGGGCTTCATCCACATTATTTATCTTTACTTTCTCATTGAGATACCTTAACAGCATTAGTCATTTCTTAATCATTGGAGTCTTTTTGCTTTTAGTTCAGAGATTTTGCTGTCCTTGGAAACTCAAGTTGAGAAAGCTTAGCTTTATTATTACAACTATAAGCGTCGGTCTGGGTGTCTCAGTTGGTTAGACGCTAGCCTACTGATCCCAAGGTCGCGGGTTCAAATCTGGCCCAGACCAATGGTTTTTAAGTGTGCTTAAAAACGACAGCTCCATGTCAGTAGATTTACTGGTATGTACAAGAGCTCCTGTGGGACGAAATTCTGGCACACCGGTGACGCTGATGTGATCCTGGTACCTGGGCTCGAACCCGAGTCCTTCGCGCTACGGAGGCTGTGTTAATAAACAAAAATAAAATTGTTAAATATTCCCCTGTATTCATGCTCTGGCACAAGCAGTTTGCAGTTTCAAAATTTCTTCCACTATGTGCTATTCCTAATTACCAAAGTCCTGTCTTTAGAATGAAACTCGCCGAACAAATATTTCATTACAAACAACTGCCACATCACGTGACACTAAGCTGCTATGATTTATAAAGGAAACCTAGATGTGACTTGATTTTCTTTCCTAACCTCTAACAAGCAGTAACCGGATTAACTACAGTGAGGTAATAAGCAAGAAATACCTTCCTTCCGCAAAACGAGATATCGATAGTGTGTGTAAATCTCGACCATCAGCAGACACTCATGCCATCTGTTGGAGCTCGAGAAAACTACTTGCAAAAGCGTCTCCTGTGAATCAATTCCAGCGCGCTGCATTGCTGAGGGTGACTTTAATGAACATGTATCAATTAACGTATTAGTAACAGACTAGAAGCAATGCTGGGCTGCTATGATTGAAAGTTAGCAGTTACAAGATATTGAAGACCGCTAAGGAACGTTTTGTTAATTGCTGAAGTTAAATGTGGTAGATGTTTGGGACGGAGAGTAGACACTTTGAGACGCGGCCATGAGGCAGACAAAGCAAGAGCCAGCTCTCCATACATGGACCGTGCGACTTTTTGTCAAAGCCTAATCCCACGGTGTTGTTGCTGCTGCTGCCGCTATATGGCGCGAAACGGAGCCGGCCGGCCGGCCTGCCTGCTATATGTCGTCATGTCACACCATCCCCTGTCTTTGAGGGGCGGTTTAACGCGAAAAAATGAACAAGTGAAAACGGAAGCAGAGAGCTTTTACTTTCACTAGCTATGTAATGAAAGCATTGGACACTGCCTTTTGTTTTACATTATGCTTCGTAATCTTTAAACTGCTAGCGTTTCTCAACTGTTTAACGGGGTTAGTACATCTGGAATGTGTATGAATCTCCGCAGACGGTTACAGCATCGCTTTTGTCAAACAAATGAGGGTAAAGTGTGAGACAATAGAAATGCTGCAAAGTTAACATATCATTCATCAAAAAGCTTTGCTTGCATATTTAAGAATTCTTAACAGGCTGGTCCCGTAGCTCAATCGGCAGAGCACCTGCCTACTGTGCAAGGGGTTCTGGGTTCGATTCTCGGCAGGGGGTGGAAATTTTTCTCCAGCCAAGATTATTCCTTAGACTCCCCAGAGTCTGGAAGTAACGAAATGAAATATTTCAGAGTAGTAAAAGGATGTACAGGCCAAGATTATATTAGAGATAAAGAAATAAGGAAAGAATTTGATCCGTTTTCGTTAAAAGAAAGATAAAGATAAATAGAGAAAAATGGAAGTAATTTACAAAGAATGGATAACTCGAGCATTCCATTACAGATATGCAACCTTCTGGTTAAAGAGCAATAGAAAGATAGAAAGAAATTGGCCAGAACAGGAGAAAAACTGAGTAACACATTTGCGATAGGTCGATATGACCTTTGTAGTTAAAGGTGGGATATAAATAAAAAAATAAAACAAAAAGTAAAGAAAAACAAAACTAGCAGAATGTGGCATTCGTTCGTCTCTATGGATATATATCAATGCGCTCTCAAGCTCGCGGGTTCATACCTGGCGGAGGGAAATAGAAAAGTAGCTATTATTAAATGGTCGCAGAAAGGTAACTCAACTGGAGGTCTCGGGTTCGATTCCCGGCCGTGTGTGGCGATGTTTCTTTAATTGGGATTATTCACCACCCTATATAGTCTGGAAGTTTAGATTTTAGAGTGAATGAAAATAAGTTTAAAAAACGACAAAGACCTACAGTGAGTAACCTAAAAGTTGAAAGAGCAAAAATGCCATCAAATGTTACAGTTAAATGGGGCCATAGCAGTTAAATGGGGTTTCAGAAATGGAAATTAAAAAATAACTAGGTTATCCAACAAATGCTAGACATTTTTCAAGCTGATTTTACAGTAACGTTATAAAAATTGAAATATGAGCGGAACAATTGGTGATTGTGTGGGAGCGACCCTATATTGATGAAAACAGGTCAGTGACATGAAGGACGTCATCGTAAGCTAAGGCTAACAGTCTCTTACTTCCAAGGACGAGTATGAGCGGCTGAGTCACACTTGTAAAGACCCAAGATTTGCTTCCGGTTGCAAGGGTCGCGGTTTCGACCTCGGCAGGCTTCTCTCACGCTCCTTGTTGCAGCAGCAGCCGCCGCCGCCTAATCTCCTACAGGCCCGTGTTCGATCACAGCCTGGGAGCCTTTGTCCCTCTCCGAACCTGAATAGAAAAGGGCTCGCGCTTTACAAAAAAGGGGGTCACGGTTTAATGCTCGCTTTGTGTAATAGCGTTAGGGATAGACCATATTTTCGTTCATCAACAGTGAGTTTTGCGGGCCTTTAATAGAAGTCTTGTGTGGAGGGAGGGAGGAGGAGAGAGGGCGCGAGAGTGATTGTTCAAAGTAACCTCATTAAGGGCATGTGTGGGCCAGAACTAGCCAAAATTCATTGAATATTTATTTATTTATTTATTTATTTATTTATTTATTTATTTATTTATTTATTTATTTATTTATTTATTTATTTATTTATTTATTTATTTATTTATTTATTTATTTATTTATTTATTTATTTATCTATTTATCTATTTATTTATTTATTTATTTATCTATTTATTTATTTATCTATTTATTTATTTATCTATTTATTTATTTATCTATTTATTTATTTATCTATTTATTTATTTATCTATTTATTTATCTATTTATTTATTTATTTGTCTATTTATTTATTTATTTATTTATTTATTTATTTATTTATTTATTTATTTATTTATTTATTTATTTATTTATTTATTTATTTATTTATTTATTTATTTATTTATTTTTTGTGCTTATAAATAAGTTAACCTTCTAGTTTCGTGATATTTATCACGTGGCTTTTAAAGGTCCCTGCGCACGTGAACAAACGCAGCTTTTAAAGCTTCAAAGATTTTCTCGCTGTTTCTTTCTCTTACATTTCTCGAGATTTTTAATTTTCCACTCATTCTAATAAGTAATTCTTTTGAAATGATATTTATGAGCATATTCGATTAGTCTCCAAAAATTATCCCAAAATTGCTTTTACACAATTTATTTTTTCAGCCAAATCAAAAAGGGGCAACACATATGTTTGCAACACTTCAATAATATTTACTTATTTTGCATTAAATATTACATTAGTAAAATTCTTAATTGTTTATTGTGTGTAGTGTTTCTTGTTTATGATTAAATGTTTATAACAATAACATTAAAACAAATGTATTGTAATGAAATTTGGTATGCCTTGCATAATTTTAAAGCAAATATGTATGTTTATAATTATAGAAATTAGTAATTTCACCCATAGAGCCCATAGAGTTAAGCGGTGAAAATAATGTGGTATAAGAGGTGGAATCGAGACTGAAAAATTAAATACCATAGCCGGGATTTGAACCACGGATCTTCCGCTTATCGAGCGGCTGCTTTAACTACTAAGCTACCATGGCCAACTTCCCAGCGTGACATTAAATTCCCCAACCGATTCGTACTTTCCTGGTAGACCACAAGGGAATCTCACATCGGAGATAAATACCCCAAGGGCGACTTACAATTGTAAGTACTTTATGTCCCGGGCTTAAGTAACCTTCAGATGGCCATTTAGTATTTATTTATTTGTTGGCACAAATAATAATGTGGTATAATTTTGAAACACATAATATATATTTTGGAAACTAACCCGTAACCGTTAATTTTGGCAAATTTTTTAGAACTTTTAACGTAAATTTTTAAGTTTCTGCGTGCAGTGGCGAAAGGTTGGATATAATTTGTTAAGTTTTCGGTTTTTGTCTAGAGCTTTAGAAAAGGTTGATGCATAGAATTATAAGATCTCTTATATAATTTAGACAAAAAATGCATTTTATTTATCAGTTGCTGCGCACGATGCAGATATTCTAATTAAAAGAATGTAGCACTCCCAAATTTAAATAATAATACACAAACGGGCATATAGAACACTTTTTCAATGCTCTGGTTTCGTGGAACAAGTATATACTTGTCACTTGTCAGTTAGTCACAAACTCAGGTCAGTTAGTCACGATGACCTTTTGAATAAATATCTCCAGATGAGAATATCTCAGATCATTTGGAAGCTTAAAAGTTCCTCTCTCAAGTGATTTTTCAGAACAAATCAAATTAGAAAACTTTCAGAAAAAACGGAGGACAAACGTTTGAAGTTGGACCTGCAGTTGACAAAAATGTCGGTCACGAAAAGTTTAGCGCTCATTATTAAATAATTGTTTCACTTTTTTAAGGTTTTTATGATTCGTATCACAACCGCCAATGTATTCTCTGTCATCGTATGTCGTTAAAATAACATATTTACACCTATATTGACCATTAGACAGACACTTTAAGAAGAAAATGTAGTGTAAATGTCAGTCACACGCGGAATTGCTCTATATCAAAAACCAAATGCTTCTGACTACAAACAATATCAAATGTAACATTTTAATCACAAACTTTATAAAAATCAAAGTCGATTAAAGGTATTAGGGTGGTCTTGGGCATTTAAACGGTTGCACTTTCTAGCTTTAAAGAGCTGAGAGCAAAAGCCGTACTGTGTAAGCCAAAGTATTTTTGGACATCATAAACACACACGCGCACACAGGGGAAAAAGGATAAAATCAAATCCAATCTCTCATAAGAAATTATTTGTGCCATCGCGTATAAGGTTAAATCCATATTCAAAAGGAGAACTCTTTTTTCCGTCAATAATTTGTTTATAAGAATATCTCCATAAAGATTAACATAAATTGTGTTGTATGAAAAATTCTACATTTTTGGTGTAGTAATATTTTTGTCTGTATCATGGTTTACCAGTTACGTAAAAGCCACGTCAGCAGCTATTACTTGAAAACTAAAGATAGGTGTACATTTCGTTTGTCATGAAAATATCTTAAACACATTGTATTTTAATACAAATCGTGGAGCCAGTTTTGAGAAAATCCAAATTTTGGAAAAGTTGTTCATGTAAAGGGTACTTCGAAGTGTGTGAATTTTCTTGAAAGTCTTAGTGTCGCATCCTTGGAAGATGCTGAACAAATTTTGGTATTTAATCGACAGTTCGGTTTTGAATTATGCTGTTCAGACAAAAGGGCATGTATTTTTGGTTAGAATGTAATACCTTATGGTTGCAGGGGAAGTAATAAAGAAATTGCTAGTACATTATTATTTATTTATGCCAACAAGGTTACTTCTGGTGTTTTTAAACACACAAGCCGTGTGTGGGCAATTTTGAGAGGTGGAAGCAGGACTGACAGACACACACACACACACGCGCACGCGCGCGCACACACACACACACACACACACACACACACACACACACACACCTTTTTCTAAAAATGCTGTTTTTTGGATTCAGGGGGTCTCAAAACATATTTCCAGTGAAATCTCGACATCGAATTTTTGGGTAGAATACAATACTTCCTTCTACTTACCAGTAGAGAAAGTCAAAAAGCGATCATTATTAGTTCAGAATTTCGAATTTTCAGTCGCACACTTCCTATAACATTGCCAACATAGGGCTTTTAATCTATCCTGAAGCGACTATTAGAAACACTTCTATTCAAGGATATATTTGGCTTTAGTTATACAGCAAGTATGGTTAGTTTCACATATTGTGGCATGGAAACGGCGATTTCTACTTCCTTGTATATGGATCTTTGAACGCCTACAAATTTGCCTTTTAGCGTTACTTCCCCTCTGTTGTCAGAATTTCCGTTTCCGGTGCGGTTACCGCTTCCTAGGGACAGATCTTTCATTCATACTGCTTAATGAACTTTTATCGGACAGCGAAAATGTAACAGTTCAAGGCAACTGGCTTCGTACACGATAAGAGCGCTCTAAGAGAAACCCAGTGTATCTGCGAAATTTTGTATAAAAAATGAAATCAGTTTAGATTCTTTTATTTATTTAGTAATGTTGCACCATACACTTCTTTGTCTACAATCCATTCATAACTTTCTTTATCCTTAAGTTATCTTCTGCAACTTCTGTTGTCTTCTAAATGTCATGCTTCTTTAGACCTTATCAATCCATTTTACTTGCCCTACCTCGCACATAGGCACAGAAGTTATTTACCCGAAAATTCTATACGAGATTTCGCACGGAAATACACGTTTTGAGGTCCCATAAATTCCAGATGTTTGTGTAGGTTTTTGCATTTTTTCGCAAGTTTAAATTGGGTACACTTTTCTCAGAAACTACTCTGAACTTTTTTGTGACGTTACAGGTTATCTGAATTACGAAGTGTGGGAAAGGATAATTTTTATCTGCAATATATTGAATTTTTAAAAATTAAAAATTGCGCGTTGTAAGTGGAATATTTTTTTCTAAACAGTTTTTAGGGCTTATATTTCTCTGGGTTAAAAAAAAACTAATCTGATCATATTGTTCACCATTAAATACTTCGTCTCCTAAAAAAATAGGAAAATCTGTAAGTAAAATTCTGGCAGCTTTGTATTCCGTACTAAAAACATGTTTTTTTTTTTAATTTCATTTATGGACCACCCTTAAAAAGGCTATTAACAATTATAGGGGAAACAGCATATCGGCAGTTGTAAAGAATTCAATGTGGCCGACATTACACTAAACTGCAGTGTACATTACACCGAAAGCAGTACTGCCAACCGACATAAAAGCATAATTTCTAACCTCGAAGTTAAAGTAACATGCTTTCAAACGGTAATAATGTTTGAACATCGTTACCACACAACATATGATGAACCTACTCATTTTCGGCAAATCTTGTTCTGCAATAATACCTACTTTTGGATAAAATCACTCCCGAACGCTAAATATCGTAATATATATTTAATGCACTACTGTGTTGCAAACACAAAAATAACAGTAACAATAGCTGTATAATAATGCTCTAAAACGAAGACAAAACCACCTACACACGAGGAATACAATGGTGTCCACAGTCTAAACAGAATCTTGTTTTAAAATCTATCGGCTGCCTTTCCTGCAATGGCCTCAAAAACAAATGCTTCTGTTGCAACATGGCGGGTGCAATAGCACCAACTATGGCCGTAGCTTTACCATGCTTATATTTCACGAACAGTTGACGGGACTAATGCAACCTAACAGGTGGACCAGAGCGCGCTATAATAGGGAAGGGATGTAAGGTGTATGCTGTCAAAAAAGACGTTTATTGGACATGTGGTGTAATTTTTGTTACCTTATGAGAGAGATAACCCTCTTGACTTCTGATTTTGAAATGTCTATACACCATACTGAACTTGGCAGACATACCACCGCCCTTAAGGATAGAAATTAAGATTTCAAAGGGCTAAATGAGGAATGTTCAGAATGTATGTAGATAATTTTACATAGATTCCAAGTATTCAGATTGGGATAGCGAAAGAGATATGTCCTAAGTTATAAATATTCAGACTGTTAGGGGCTGGAGCAAAACCATCGACTGCATTCAAATTCTTGTAAAAAAAACCCTTTCTCCGGGTTAGGACGGTATTCCTTGAACCTGTGTCTGAACAGCATGGCAACACTGGTGTTCTCTACCCATGGAATGTCCCCCTCCACTCCACATTCCTCATCCCTACCTCCTCCTCCAGCATTCCAGCGCACCGTCCCAGAGGCAGACGGAGGTGTATGTACTCAGAATGCGTGTCAGTCGTGCTGTACGTCGTCGGAGCACATTAACAAGTTCATAATACTCCGCCACCATTCCAACAAGTTTAGGTTTACTAAGAAATTATTACAACATCCACATCTTCTCCCCACTATTAACTTCATTTAATTCTGTTTCATATTTCAGATTGTCAACAGAATACAGAAAAATCTGATGTTGCACCGACATGACTTTCTCTACTCTTGTACTCGATCTACTTTTTATTGATAGAGATGAACATTTGCAGAAATTAATTTTCTTGAAGGTACAAGGGGAATATGGGAATACAGTAGGCTTTAAACCACAGTCCAATTTGAGACAGGTATTGGAAAATTTAAGTAACATGGAATATCTCTAAAATGGCTCACTCCACAAAACCAAATTTATTTTACAAATTGTGTCCCTTAACGAAATTACTTTTGTGTAGTAAGATTTGGTCTATCTCTTACGGTTTACCAATTCAAAAGCCATCCAGAATTAAAAGAGCTTCTGAGGACATTGCCAGAAAATTCCAGATATACATTTCGTCATTAGAATATCTTAAATAGACAATATTTTAATCAAAATAGCTAGTTATTTTTGGGAAAATAAAAATATCCTTGTATAGGGTAGTCTGAGGTGAGGGGATTTTCACGAAAATCGTCACGTTCTTGGAAGATGCTGATCTTAGTATTTAAATTTAGTATTACAGAGTTTTGTTTTTTAATTAAGCTGTTTATAAAAACAGAAGTTTTCTAAAAAAATTTTTTTTATTAAGGGGAGTCTCCAAACATGTATTTCCGGTGAAATCTCAGTATTTAATTTTTGGATGGAATGCAATAGTTACTTGCCCCACTTAAGTACTTAATAAAGTAACAGAAATTAAAACTCGCTAAAAACAGGTAAGATAAAATATTATGTATTTACATTTACATCATTTTCTCTTCTCAGTGTCGTTTATTTTTTATAGCTTGTGTGAATTATTATTATTGAAACATATTTTTCTATCTACTTCGTGTTAATCAACATAAACATCTGCAGAAATGGTTTCGTTATTCATTTTTGTAGTGCAAGAGACGAAGAAGTATCGAATCGTTAGTCAGATGTTTAAAAATGACTCGCGAGAAGCAGCTGAACACCGATAGCACATTTTAACAAATGGCATACTGAAATTACTGACGGTACAAAAAGGAATGTTATTGGAAAGAAATTGTATGCTTTAAAGAAACTTTTTTGCTGAATAAGTTTTATAGTTTAACCGTCCATACAAAATAGAAAATTCGGTGGTCTTCATAGACTTCCGAACAATTCGGGGTATACGTTTTGTTTTTATGTAGCTGTTGTAAATATAATCACTGGAGCCATATCTGAGAAAATCCAGTATTTTGGAAAATGTTCTATGTAAAGTGTAATTAAGGTGGGGGAGCTTTCTTAAATCTTCGTATCGCATCTTTGGAAGATATTGAATTAAAGCATCAATTTTGCTATTTATCAAAGTCTCTAAAAATTATGTGTTTATTTTTTTACTTTGATTTTCTTTTGTGGAGAATGTTTTATATTCTTAGATCCCATGGAATCTTTGAAACTGAACTTTAACTGCACCTTTTCCCCAGATTTGTTTTTCCATCAGCACTTGATACTATCTGCCAGTGGCATGCACATTTAAAACATCTAAAAGTAAATGCAAACTTGCACAGCAGACAGACAATTTCACTTTTAGAAGGGAGTAGACCGAGGGTGGGGAGAGAAATCGAGAGAGTGCGCTAGATCATAAAGTGACATTCCAATTGTTTCTCGTAAAGAAGTTACCTGCGAAGATAATGTGTAAGAGTCACAGAAAAGGTTTAATAGTTCATGAAGTTCTCATAACTAGACTTGAGAATTTTGGGTTAAAAGCGTACTTTTAATAGTTAGATATATCTTCACGTATTATTTAAAATAGATACCCATAGAAGATATTTTGTGGTGCTTAAAATATCTATTTTGACCCTTGAGTCGTATTTTAAGGTTTCATAGAATTTAAAAGCACCTATTTGAGACTTCATAATAACTTCTATATAGGATTGAGATATTCCAAGAAAGAGTGGTTTATTTTAGAGATTTAGCAGGTAGGCTCATACGTTTTATAGAAAGAGAATACTTTCCCCTTTGGGTATCTGTCATCCTTTGGTATTGTTAGGCGACTACAGTACGGCAGAAATCCCTTCCGGTGTGCAAGAGAATCAGTAGCATATTTCCCATCGCTTCACGACTCTTGTATATCGTCTCCAAGCACAATTCACGAAGTTTCTGTTTTCTGTGCTGTTTTCAAATGTATTTCAGACAACCCCCTTACATGACTGAGAGAAAATCCAGTAGTTGTATAACTGTCCTATTTTAAGGTTATCGTAAAGAGACAACCTGAAAACTGTAGAAAAAAGTTTTAAATATGAAGAAGGATTAAGAAAAGAAGAAGAAAAAAAAAAAAAAGAAAACCGTAGAATGTAAAAATATTTTGTAATTAGTGTAATACTGTACAACATTATTATAACATTTGGAAATATAAAAGCTAACCATGTTAGATTTATTTATTTTATTTAGTATACAGATGATTATGCAGAATGTCCAGAGAAGCACGGATAATTTGTAAACCAATCAACGGTGTTTACATTGCTGTTGCTAACTGTATACCGAGTCTTACAAAAAATGTTGAGGGCTTTGTTTAAATCACCATAACTAGTAGTGTGGTAGTATCAGTCGTCGGCGAGACTGGCAGAGTGCTACGGTCACACCACTGAGGATGCTCGTCGCAGCTTGGAACGAAACGCTTGGAGGGAGAATTTTCACTAAGCGATGGCCCACAAACACGAGTAATCATGTTCTAACAAATCCATACTGATCAGTTCAATAAATTTTGAGTCTTTTTTTCAACTTCATAAGCTCGTTATATATTAACAACCTTAAATTCATAATTTTAAGACATGAAATGTTTCTAGTCCAGAAACTCTATATTAGAGAGCAGCCAGGATGGGTGATCAGTCCGAAGTGTGGTATTACAGTGAGGAAGGAGATAATATGAAATGGAGGTCGAAATGAATTAAAGGAAAGGTGATGATGGAGCAGTTGGTGAAATGAATAGCGGGGGGAGAGTGGAGAACCCAGACGATGCTTTGTCCACCACAAATCTCAAATACGGTATAACCACTAATCACTCGCCGCCCCGTTATTTTAATACTCGCTAATTAATCGCTTTTTTAAACTTGAGAAAGTGGAAATGCGCTTTAAACATATAAAAATAAAATCTTTAGCTTGTATAAACAGAAAATGAGTTTTTATTCATGGAAACTCTTTAATACCTAATGTTCTCAGCGTCCGCAAAAATCTATTGCCCTCCGTCGGGTTTGAACCCGCGACTTTGGGAACCAGACACTAGCTGTTATCTTTACACTAAGAATCTGTATTTTAGATGCCTAAAATTAGCTCTTTAGTGCCTATTTTTATAATTTTAAAATCCAATTTAGGTGTCTAAAAATTCTGAATGTAGCTGAAGTTCAGAAGCTCAAATTAGTTCTCTGTAAAGCATGGAAACCTTTACAAAAGGATCAGGAGTGTTTTACAATGGTTGTCTGCGTTGTGCTTAATGATCCGAAGATAACGGATGAACGAAATATTTTCCCCAGCTATGTATAACCGCAGGTCATTTCGTCTTCTTGAATGACTTCATTCAACATAGGGAAAGCTGTTCGCTTTCCATTGCAAGTCATTCTTGTTGACAGACTGCAGTTATATCTCTAGCTCCAGCTAGAGGTCAAAGTGGGTATTTTTGCTTCCTAAAGTGAAAGGGAGACCTGAAGGGTGACCATATCCAGACGACGATGTGCGCTAGCAAGAATTTTAGCTTAGTCTAAAAGGATGATTCCAACATTCCTGGGGAGAAATCTTTCCAGAGAGCAAATTCCACCGTTCTGTTACGGATGAGGGGAAACAAATGAAAGGAGATGGTGCTAACTGAAAATACTGGACACCAAATTAGTGGTTGACGGAGAAGCACCGAATGTGAGCCTCTCACGTTTCCCCGGAAGTTCTCGTTCGATTATTCCTCGCCCCTTCTTCTGTTTCTGCATCTTTGACATTTTGTATTCCCCTACTGCCCCTGGCGTAAGCTAGAGGATTATGGGCGTGTACAATAGGTACCAACTCCTATTAGAAAAGGCCCAAGGAGTTTCGGCTCACTTAGTTCCTAGTGGGCGGAAACCACCCCCGATCCGGAGGACTAGGTTTTCAGAGAGCATATTCCCTGCCATGCCACGCCCAGACTCCCGACAACACTTATAACCCTAAAACAACCAAGGAGGAGGAAGGTGAAGGAGGAACGGGAAATTTGGGGGGGGGGGGGTTAAATTATCCTTCCCACCATTCGCCTAATCTGCGGAAACACTTGAGTATCGAACCTGTGACCTCCCAAATACAAGTTGCACACATTTCCACAGCGCCACCTTGCTTGATGTGTAAAGACAAGAAGAATTTTAAAAAAATAAAAGAAACGACTTAAATTTTTATAAAGTCATGGCCGTCACTGTAATATTATTTTTATATGGAATGAGAGTCGGAGTTTAAAACAAAGATAAGTCAGATTTAAGGTGCAGATATGAGAATTTTGACAAGTGGGTAAGACTAACAAGGGAATAAGAGGATTTAAGGATTAACTCTATAGGTAAAATTATAGAGAATCGTAGAAAGACCATCTAGACAGAATAGAAACAAATATAATTACTACCAAGGAAGGTTTTGGATTATAAACAAAGAGAGAGATCAATAGGAAGACCTATGCTGAGACTGCCATGAAAGGAATAATAATAGAAATAATAATAATAATAATAATAATAATAATAATAATAGAAATAATAATAATAATAATAATAATAGAAATAATAATAATAGAAATAATAATAATAATAATAATAATAATAATAATAATAATAATAATAATAATAATAATAATAATAATAATAATAATAATAATAATAATAATAATAATAATAATAGAAATAATAATAATAATAATAATAGAAATAATAATAACAGAAATAATAATAATAGAAATAATAGAAATAATAATAATAATAATAATAAAGATGATAATAAAAATGAATGAGACATCTGAAGATAACCTGTTAAAAAGTTGGTATTACCGGGTATTACCTATTATTTATCAGAGCCTGTGCTTAGTGTAAGAAAGTTTATATTGCTGTTTTTCCAAGGAAAAGTTTCCGAATTCGGCTACCACTCTGGCCTGCGGTATTTTAATCTGCAATGCATACTTGTGGGTGTGTGGCCACAGCTTGTAACTGGGAAATTTTGACAACCCCTAAAACGCCAGCAACATGCAACCAGCATTACCGGCACCCTAACACAGGTTCGAGATAGCGCTTGAGGAAGTGGACTGCAAAATTAGGGAGCACGTGTAAACTTTGACACATTCTCTGTTTGATCTTTCGGCTTATTCATTCACTTTATGAATTAGTAAAGATTTGTTTCAGTCAGTGTTTTATTTTGAATTCTTCATTGCTTATTAATACAGTTACATGTTGATAAATAATTAAGGGTTACCAGTTACGCAAAAGTCAGAATGACATCTTCAAAGGCTGTTCCTATAAAATTCAAAATAATATATTTAAGTATATGCTAGTTTGATAAAAATCGTAGTAATATTCGGTGTCTAATTTTTGAGTGGAATGCAATACACTCTTTACCTACCTTAGGTGGTAAAGTAGAAAAGAAGTATTTAGTACAGTCTTATATCAAGCAGATCGGCTCTTGGTGGGAACAAAGGCGCCGGCAATTTCCAGGAAGATGCCTACCTCTATCGGAGAAAGGTTCAGTCATGCCTCATTACACTCAGGGGTGCGATCCCAGACACTGCAGCATCCGACAAAAATGCCAGTCTGCGTTCACGCTCTAATTGCAGCAGTAAGGCCGTGGTCTGCCTGCCTGCTGAATTCTCTGCGAACATTTCAGCCTACATTTATGAACGGTTTCATACCAATGCCGACTTCAACTGTCGAGTCTCTCTTCAAAGATTTTAGTAATGTAGGGTACAAATTGTTTGCTATGCAATTACACATTATTTCCTTCACATGCTCCCCGTAAAAAGACGACGAATTTATTGCATTTACAAATGCTTCCTTTTAGATATTTTTATCAGTATGAAGTGTTTAAAATATTTACGTAATTTTGATGTACTGTGCTTAGTAGCATGCGCAACTCAGAATGTCAACTGTTTAGCGTCTTGTTTATGACGCTAGACAGCTATGCAAAGGCAGTTGTTTTATAACGTTGGTCCCCTCGGGTATGGGTATTTGTGTGTGTCTATCAGAAATACAAGAACGCAAGGAGGAATGAGGGAGAAACAAAGGAAAGAAGAGAAAAAAATATGTTCAACAAATTTGAAAAGGGGCACTACTGCAGATATTGTGATGCCAGTACACAAATGCTTAAACAATTCGAAAGTTAAAATCAATGAGCATTTCCTAATATTGAGAGTAACAAATTGCACATAAAAATATTTGAGAAATGGTGTATTTTATTACTTCGTAATTCAAAGTACCCCAGTGCATCTTCTAAACGACCAAAATAGTAAGTGTAATAACGTTATATCGTTTGTGTTTCTTTTAATTGATCCGCCTTTCCTTTTCGAGCATATTACCTCTTGGATTTTGGATCCTTGGATGTTTTATACATTAGATCGCGCCTCCCCCACACACATACTTCTCGCATAGCAGTCGGGTGCTCTACCGATTGAGCTACCATACCTTCTGCACATCAACACATCCTGGTATTATATCAATACTCATAGTTCCTTTTATACATTTCCAGAAACTGTAACTTGACACGCCACATTCTGCTATGAAATACGAGTTTTACTTCAAAGTATGCATTATTATTATTATTGTTATTATTTTTTAAACATGTTTAGATTAACAAACTTAAATGCAGAAACTGAGTTAGCAATTACAGTGAAGTAGTATTTGTTAATATACGTCAATATTTAAGAGGTAGAATGGGGACTGAAAAAAGTAATGCCTCAACTGCGATTTAAACCACGGATCTTCGGCTCTACGCACGGATGCTCTAACCACTGAGCTACCATGGCACTTGCCAATGACATTAAATTCTGCATTTTTTTCTCGGTAGACCACTAAAGAATCTCAATTCTAAGATACTTCAATATATTTGTAATTTCCCAAAATTTTGAATTACACCCATTCTGCCAAAAATTAAAAAATAAAAAATAAATAAAAAAAAACTTCCTGGTGACAACTTGCGCCATGATTCCTAACGTGGTCGGTCTTGGTAGTATGGAGGGAGTTATGAATGCCTTTTTAAACGATGTTTTGGCCTGATTCAAAGTGTTTCAGATTTTCACTTACAACATGAAAAACCGTAATTTCTACTGCAATAGAATTTTGCTGTTTACTTTTATATTGCTTGCCCATAATAAGCAAAGGAAGTGGTGCATTCCATCCAAAAATTCTGCACTGAGAATTAATAGGAAATACACGTTTTGAGTCCCTGAATAAAAAAACACCCCTTTTTACAAAATAGGAGCGCCCATATGGGTGCCGGGTATTTAATTGTAAGTTATAAATTGATATTTAGTTCAGTATGTTCCAAAAATGCACCAGTTCATTTTAATTCTCGTACATCAAATTAACCTTTACATGGAAAAAGATTCAATATTTTCGATTTTCTCAAAAATGACTTGACGGTTTTAATCAAAGCGCCGCGTGTTTAAAATCCATACATCAAAAATAAAGTACGAATATATTAAATCCTTTTCTGGGAATATGTTCGAAGTCTATTCATTTTGAATGACCTTTGCATAACTGGTAAACCGTAAGAGATGGACAAAATCGTACTGCATAAAGAATAAACACCTTGACAAAGCACATTTATGTGAAATAATTTTTTTTTGTGGAATTGACCTTTGTAAGAACTCCTTGATATTGGTTTGAATTTTTAAATATTTATTCTTCTTAAATGTCTCATCTGATTAACACGAAGTAGATCAGAATTTCTAAGAATAGTTAGTATACGAGTTAGTAGAGAAGGTCATTTGAGTGCAACACACCAATTTTGTTTCCATCATGCAAAGAGAATTTATCTGGCATTTGTTTCGTACCATACAGCCAACACAATTCCACAGGAACAAAATAGAGTAAATATACAAATTAGTATATGAAACAAGTGCAGATACAAACACGAATCGAGCATGGAATTTCAAAACCATCTTACAGTGGCTTTCTTTAAAACCCTTTGATTATTGTGCTGCCTTTGTATCTTCGAAATGTTTATGTGAATTGAAGGTTTCACTGGAAGTAGAATAGCTATCGTATTCTGAATGCAGCACATCAGCTTTGTTCTTTGTAGGTATGTATATAAACTGAACATGCGCTAAATGGACAGGTGTTCAAAGATACTCCTGTATGTTATGTGTCCCAGCAAGGCATTACGGTGGTTTACCCAGAGAGTAATCTTGAAATGGCATGAAGGCAAAACGCAACACAGCGACACTGGAATATCCAATAGTTGCGCTGTAGATGAAGATATTTAAAGAGGGGGGGAATTCCAGAGATGCACTACAAGGTGTTTGTACCCTGGCCGGCCCCTCCGCCCATTCACTAGACGAGCGGCTCAAAAGGAAGCCGACTGAGGTCGTTGTCCAGCCAATAGGGGGCCTTGGAATGTGGCGCCTGCTGGAATTCCGCTTGCCTACCCCCATATGGTAGCAGAGCGTGCTTTTCTGATGTAGGGTGCTGGACTTAACGGTGTAGGTATTTCTCTATGCAATGATGTTTAACATGGGCGTGCAGTGGCGGATTTATTGTTCGTACACAACAATTACTGTGTTGCATTCACACGACTTTCGTTACTCGCTCTTCTACAAACCATTCTTACAGTAAGTATAGGAAGTATTGCATTCCACCCAAAAACTCTACAGTGATATTTCACCGGAAATGCATATTTGGAGACTGCCTGAAGAAACAAACAGAGAAGCATGTATTTAAACAGTACAACTCAAAAACGAAGAGTCGGTTAACGTACCAAACTAGCTATTTAAGTTCAGCATCTTCCAAGAATGCAAAATGAAGTTCATTCAAAAAACTTTCCCATCCTAAACTACCTTTTACATGGAGCATTTTTTTAAAAATTTAGATTTTCGCAAAAATGGCTCTAACGAATGTAATTAAAATAGTTTAAGATGTTTTCGCGACAAATGAAATATGTATCTTTAAATCTTTCTGAATGGCCTCTGAAGTCCTCTTCATTCTGGGTGACGTTTGCGTAACTATTAAGCCGTAAGAGATAGGCAAAATCTTACTATACCGAAAATGTATACAAAAACTTGACAAAGCATGCAATTTACTTCATAGATTTTGTTGTGAAGTGAACCTTTCCTAGATATTGTTTGTCATTGATTTTATTTTCCAAATACCTATCCTGTTTATTTGGCCATGCAAAGAGAACGTAATTTCAAAGCAATCATATAGTGACCAGCTCTTGAGATTTAACTATATTCCCACGTTCCAATTGTTCCTATAAGCAATATATAAAACCACTTCTACAAATGTTTATCTCAATTAACACGAAATAAAGTAGCTTCGGTAGGAATGGTTTGAACAAGAGTAGAGAAAGTTATGAGAGTGCAAGACATAAGAATTTTTTAGAGGCAGCTAAACATGTGTTCCCGTGGTAGAGAAAGTAAATGAATCGTACAAAAGTTGGCTTTTATTGCAGTTCTGAAAACATCAGCACCTCTCATTATTTTAGTGCGTCAGTTATAAACTGTCATGATGTTTTGGAATATTTTTAAACGGCAATAATCGTCAAAAGTAAACAGTTCTAAAACCAGATTTGGAGCGCTTCCTGCAGTTCACAAAATTTCCTGAGATCATCGGTTTCAAAAGTCAACAAATAAAAGCTTATCACTTCATTATAGCATTTTTCCTTTACATAGTATATTGAAAAGACATTGCATTCCATCTAGAAATTAGTTACCGAGATTTCACCCCAAATACATGTTTTGAGGCCCTCTGAATAAACAAAAGTATTTCCTATGTGGATTCGTGTCTGAACAGTCAAAAACGAGACGTCGTTTACATATTAAATTTGGTATTCCCGTTCGACGGGAAATTTTCAAGAAAATCTCACAAATCCAAACTACGCTTTATATGGAATGTTTTTCGAAAATGGCGATTTTCTAAAAAATGACTAGATGTTGATTACCTAATATGCTTTGTAATATAGAGATATATATTACAAATAAAACGTGTGTGTTAAATTTTCTATGAATAGCTTGTGAAATCCGATTCATTCGGAAGGAATTTTATATAATTTGGCACAACTGGCCAAGTCTAAGCAATAGGAGAAAACGCAATAAATATAACCTCATTAAAACACATTACTTCAAATATTTTTTTATCCCATCAGCCATTTCTAAGATAGTTCTATCGACATTCAATTTTTCCTCGCGCTTGCGTGGAAAGAGTATTGAATTTTAAGACCAGTGTATCGCGTTCAGTTGTTAAACATTTGACTATCGCTATTCCCTTTCTATCTATAAGAAATGTGTAATGTACTTATAGTTATTTCTGCAAAGATTTATCTCGATTTAAAGGAAGTAGATAGACAAACGTTCGTACGAATAACTTAATACATTTTAATAAGCGATAGAGTGGAGAGAGTTAATATAAATGTAATACATAAATTTTTGTTTTTTCATGCGATCTGCTAAGTTCACGTTGGTATGTGTTAAGTAGTGAATGAAATAAGTTTAAGTTTGTGCCTGTTGGAAAATTTCCCATGAACAGCTGCCGCGTATAGGTATGTAAATACGCTCCTGATTAAAAAGAGGGTTATAAAAGGGACTGAATATATATTGTTTTAAAATTTTTTGTTCGCTTTAACTACGTGGCTATGTCCCGACATATCCGTTAGGAGAAATATGAAGTGCCCTCAGACCTTAGAACGGCGCAACTGTTCCTATGCTTTTGTATGTAACGGGCAGATGGCAGCTTCGAATCGTGCTCAGAGGCATTAGTGCTAGGCGACTGTAGTCTGCTTCTGTGGGTAATGCACAGATGGCAGCTTCCGCTCGTGTCCACAGAGGCCTTAGGGCTAGGTAACTGCATTTGTTTCTATACTGGCATTAGGGTGACGCGGACGTCCAGTTTGCCTGCTTTAATTATGTGAATAGATGGCAAAACATTCATATTACCATATATTTTAACACTTACTATCATTTTAGGCCTAGGGTGGTGCTTTGGGTCACAGTGTTGACAAATGGGGGGGGGGGGGGTGAAGTCAGATTGGTCGACCAATGGGATTTGAATCCGGGAACTCCCAAATGCTGACCACTGACTTTAACCCATGAACCATCCCGTCCAGTTGAGTGCAATTGTGACCGTCTGAGAAACCAAACAAGTGTAAAAATAGCAGCTGGGTTTAACTTTTTCCACAAAATCCTGTTAACAGAAGGAACGTGTTTCTTACAGTATAAGAAATTAAACACAGCTTGTGACCTGACCTTTGACTGCAGCATCAAAAATAACGAGCGTGACGTAATTCTGAAAAGAGTGTCAACGCTGTAGAAGTATTTGGGTCGGATGTCAACAAACTCGGTTGTAAACAACTGGGCAAGGTGCTCAGTTCAAAAGTGTGTACTTAAAGTATTGTGGTATAAATGGCTTCTATCATACAAATGAAACTGCTGTTATATATTTACTATGTACGTGAATAGGGGAAGTATTGTATTCCATCCGAAAAATTTCATATCGAGTTTTCACCGGAAGTACAAGTCGAAATTCCCCCAACAACTACAGCAACACAATATAATAATAATGATGATAACCATAATTATTTTTTTATAAAAAGGTGTGCGTGTCTTCGAACACCATAGCTATAAAAACTTAAACTTTGATGCGACAAAAATATTTTCAAGAAAATCCTCTCGACCCAGAAAACCCCTTACATAGAACATTCGAAAATGTTTATTTGTTCAAAAGTTGCTGTTACGATTTTGATTAAAATACCACAGGTTTCAGATTTTTATGACAAGTAAAATGTATATCCCTAATTTTTTGGGAAATCCTAAACAGTTCTGAGTGGTTGTTGCGTAAACCATAAGAGACAGAAAAAAACCCTCCCCTTATGTAGGATTTACGCAGCCTAGGACTTACAAGCCAGTGCCTAGGGCCCGATGACTGTCGGAGAGCACAGGAACCTAGTATATAGAAGAGCAGAGTGTATACCGGACAGCGTGAAGACCTGGAAGCGGGTGGTCAGCCAAGAGGATAATATGAAACATAGGCGAAATCCATGATTGGAAAGGTGATAATGGAGCTACCAAAGCTGTGAATGCCGTTGAAGCACATAATTTGTGAAATGCTTTTCTAAGAGTGAACCATTTCCGAGATATTCCTCGTTATTAGTTTGGATTTTCCAATAATTACACCTTTCTCAAATGGGAAGTCATGCATTTTTTTAGTGTTCTGCAAGAGTTCTCGCATAAAACTCTTTTGAAGCTGGTTGTTAGTGGTCTTTGAAATTTTATTCTTTTTCATGGCCAATAGATAAAAACGAATAACGACTTTTATTTGAAAAAAGTAAAAATACTCATGAACAGTGTACTTTAACAAAATTTAAAGTCACCCAGACTGAACACGGCTTATGAGGCTATCTCCAGAAAATTAAAGTTACATATTTCATTTGTTAGGGAAACATATTTAACTTCCAAATTTTCGAAACATTTTCCGTATAAAGTGTAATTTTGGGTGTGGGGCTTTTCTTGAAAATCTTAGTGTCACATCCTTGAGACATACGAAACTCAAATTCCAAGCTTGGTATGTAGCCAAATTTTTGGTTTTGGATTATGCTGTTTAGACACACAGACATTTTTACACTTTTTTTTAGGGAGTCTCAAAGCGGTTATTTTCTGGAAAACCTTTGTGCCGAATTTTTGAGTGAAATATCTTTTATAAAAATAAAAAATGTCACATTATCTGAATAATCCACCAAACCGGCATACAGGAATTTGTTCATTCGAGTTTGTTTTATTAACTCTTGTTTCTTGTAACAGTTGTCGAATTTATTATGTCATATCCTGAGCAGTTTAAAAGCGTAGCAAATAGCATAGGCCAGGTTTCTTTTAACTTCATTTTCTGAGTTTCTACTGAAAGTTGAAATAAGTTTGGTTGCAGACTGCATCTGTCTTACTGCACGGACGTTTTTAATGCGCAAAGATGTAAGAAAAATTCTATTAAAAGGCATTGGAAGTAAATAGTGTTCTTGGGCATTTAAACTGTCACATGGTGAAGTTTAAAGAGGCTTGATTGAAAATATCACCGTATGTAAATGAAGCTAACGTTTCGAAGTATTGTTGGAACTAATTTTTTAAGCTTAAGACTGAAGCTTAAGCTGTGAACATTGAAGAAAATTCTTGAAAATATCTATTTTTTTATATTTTTGTCCATTTTTAATAAAGCGCAACTGGCTGAAAATAAGAAACACTTGTCACGTGATCATTTAAATGACCGTGCGCACGTGCTGATAACTTTCTCAATTTTTCAACGTATGCAAATGTTCAAGATGCTCCTTGCGGTTCTATATTCAAACAATCTGTTTGATTTTTGCAACTAGATAAAAATTAAATATTTCAGCTTTGGTATTTATGAAATTAATTATATGTGTATTTTTAAAAAAATTCTCTGAAATATAATAAATGATCTACATATTTACCTATAATGTTCTTTCTACAGCAATATTTAGTTGATATGAATTTCGTGTGATAATTTTATAAAGTGGTGCTCCTGGAATGCAACTCTGAAATTTTGGAAACTGAATCGTAAGGAACTTTTTTGTAGCAGTTCATGAATTTGTACGAAAATTTGAAAAATAGTTGTAGATATTGTTAGTGATAAGTGTTAAAATGGTTATTGGCTAAGAAACACGTCACACAATTATCTGAAATATCGGGATTATTTTACACAAAATGAAAATTTATTTTTGGTTGGAGTCTGGGGATTATATGAAAAGCTTTGTTCACAGGAGTTTTTTACGGAATCCTTATCTGATGTCCAACAGGATAAAAGACAATAAATAAAACACTTCTCAACGCAGAGATCTCGGGTTCGACACCTGGCTGGCGTTAGGAATGTTTCTTTAACCGGAATAATTCCCTTCTCCCACAGAATCTGGCAGAATGAATGTGAGTGCGTTTAATGTTAAAAATGAGAAAAATCGACGTTTAGAAACCCTACAGTTCAGTAATAACACCGTCAGTTGTTTCTTAAGTCAAAGCCCTCGATATAACCAAAGAAGTTAAAGGAGGCTATACAAATTAAACAATAAAAACACTTGGTAGAAATACCAAATTCCATCTGTAACACAAGATGGGCAGTATATAATTGGGTGAGTGAGGGGGGGGGGGGGGCAGACCAAAACCTAGTGATAAAGGAATGGGAAGCAGAACTAAGAACAAATGAAACGAGAGAAGGATGAGCAAAAGAAATGTGGTAACAAAGTGAAGAACACGATTTGCCGGTGGGTCGAAGGTCGGCGGGTTCTCAGAAAGGTCAGTGAACCTCAAGGTTTCATATGAGGGCAGTGACCTTGAGAAGTAGGCACATTCCTTGCGTTCTTCCCTTCCCCGCCGCCATTTTCCTACTTTGACGCAACCCATCGACCTTGCTTCGAGTCTTGCGCCAGGATATTCAGAGTTTGTTAAATATCAGAAGTATTTGGAAAACAAGTCGTCTGTTATTGATTCCACTTCATAAAATGGTACAAAGCTTTTATAAAGTGAATAATCTTTACATAGGCTTTAAGTTATCTCTGGGGTAAATATAATTTCATTTTTACCTTCCCTATTACGTAAAGTAGAAGTATTGTATTCGACCAAAAATTTCGATTTCGAGATTTCACCGTAAACGTTTTGAGGCCCCCTGAATAAAAAACGCCTTTTCAGAAAAAGGTGTGTGTGTCGGTCTGAAAAGAGAAGTCGGTTGGTCCTTAAGTTTAATATCTTTCAGGGATGTGACATGAAGATTTTGAAGAAAATTCCCATTACATGGAAAATTTTTCGAACTTTAATTTTATCGAAAATGGCTGTAACAATTTTGAGTAAAATGCCATATGTTAAAGATATTTTTTTGTGGCAAATTAAATTTATATTTTGAATTTTCTGGCTATAGTCCTGTTTACTCTTGATTTTTGTGTAACTTGTAAACCGTTACTGATAGGCCAAATCTTACTACACAAAAAATGGATTTCATTAAACCTCACAATTTATGTCCAAATTAATTTTTTGTAGAGTGAACCATTTCGAAGATATTTCTCGTTATCTGGCTGAGATTTGCAATACTTCAACTTTTCTCAAATGGAAAGTCGTTATTCACTTTTTTATTTCTTCGCTATGCAAAAAGAACGGAATTTCAAAGCTTTGTGCCTACAAGGAAATAAGCAATAATTTCTGCAAATGTTTATCTCAACTAACATGAAGATATAGGAATGAGAAGTGAAATTTGTCGGCCAGAGGTGTTTAATTTACTTTATTAAGCAATTTGATTGTGTGTGCAGTTATTATTATGAATGCAGTAATTTCAAATTACCCCGAAAAAGAACATTGACCTAATGACTTGCCCAAACGTAGATTCGAACTCGGAAACTCTGGAATGTGAGGCAAACCGCTATCCCCACACCACAAAGGTGGTCTTAAATATTTTTGTCTTCGTGTTTAAATGTATAGCATTAATTTCTAAGCTTAACCCAATATGCCAGACACAAAACTTAATGGCGGCTGATAGACCATTTCATAATCAGATTATTTTTTTTTTTTTCTTATGGGCCCAAAAGTCTGATTTCACATCATGTTTAACCCTGGAAGACCGCAAGGCGTGGCAAGCCTCTTATTGGACATTGTGTTGACTAGCTCCTCCCGCCACCCGCCATTAAATTTTGTGTGCTATAGTGGACTATCCCATGTAGATAACATAGGGCTGACGGTTACAGCTATGTTCAACTAAATCATAGATATAAACAAAAAGCAAATAAAATACCTATTTGATTTTAAAAAACCATCAAGCTTTTAATTTGGTTAGATTACTAATTTTTTAAAGACATTTTAATTATATTTGGTTAATTTTAATTGTATGGAATATGATTGTCGCGCGTCTATATGTTACTATTTTGAATTTTAAATAACGGTACTGTAAAGTAAAAGGTTAACGAACATGGAATGTCGCTTTAAGCAGCTCTTGTATTATGTGGAGTACCTATTTAAATATTTGGTGAAGCCTACAAATAGAATGTTACTTTACTGCAGTCTGTACATGCGAACGCGCCCATAGAAACTCCGGCAGCGCACTAGAACACGCTGGTGAGAAAACAATTCAGTACGATATGGCAACGGTGTACCGTGACGTCACGTTTGTTTTCTGAATGAAACTGTAGTCCAATGGTTTGGCTGCGAGGGGAAGAGGAGATGGTCTCAAGGCCGCAAAAATGGCGGCGGTAACGGTAGCAATGCAACCTATCGGTAATTTTCTACACTACGCTGGATTACGGTTCACCAAGGCTCTCGTTAGAGTGCAGCACAGTACGATGGAGCGTTCCGGGCGTCGCGGACGAATCTTGCACTAACAACACGATAGCTGAACTGGGAAGCAATGGTCAAAATAATCTAACGTTCACATGGAATTCTCGGTCCTCTGTCGTTTATTATGTTTATATTAATTATTCCTTCGGCAGGTTATTTTCATGTGTATTTCATTTTAGTCGAGAAAGCGTTTGCGGAAATAGCCAATTTAAATGTTTCGTTATGGATGCAAAGGGAATGACAGTCAAATGTTTTAACAATTGCACACTGTAATATACCGGCCTTAATGCTCGCTCTTTCCATGCGATTACAGCAAACAACTGAATGTCGACAGTACTTTAAAACAATTCTACAATTCTTTGAACAATTCTTTGAACAATTCTACCATTAATAACTATATCTTTGAAAGAAGTTATGCGTTTTTCAAGAGAGCTACATTTGTTGTGTGATGCATTTTTAACACGCTTGAGATTTTCACCTGCAAACCTAAGGTTTTTTGCTTTCATTTTTAAATTTCTTAGCGGCCATTTAGACATGAGTGAAGAGCATTTAAACATATTTTATTTTCTTCGCCGGACAAAACTGCATTTTTCTTTGCGTCAAAAGCCCTTGCGTGAATTTGAAATATTAGCCTCTTAGTGCCTTTATTTTTTAATTTGGTCCGGGTTTTGTTTGTGATTTTTTGAGCATGTTAATGACACTAAATAGTGAAATGCATTTTTTTATATTAAAAATTGCAAATAGAAAAGAAAAACCAGACCAGACTTTATTTGCATATGTATTAAGAACATGCTCGTCAAATATTATACTTGAAAGATGAAAACTGCTCCGTAAGTGGCTTTTTATATCGTATTTTGATATTATTTTCGTAATTAAATAATCAATACAGTGGAAATTGAAAGCCGTAACTTAAATGTAGAATTTAGGATTTGCACTTGACTGTCTCCTTATGATTGACTGTTCGAAAGGGTTTCACAGGCTACTCTCAGAAAATTCAAGTTATACATTTCATTTATCATGTAAATATGTTTTAATATATCTATACTCGAGTACAAAGTACAATCTTACGAGCAATTTTGAGAAAATAAAATATTTCTAAAAATATTCCTTAAAGGTTAGTTGCGGGTAGAATTTCTTGAAAACCGTGTCGCATCTTTGATGTTTGCTATTTATCCGACTTCTGATTTTGAGTTTCATAGACACAACCGAGCCTTTTAGTAAATGTGCTTTTTTAATCCAGGTAGTACAAAACACGTATTTCCAGCGAAATTTCGATATGAGATTTTGCGTGGAATGCAATACTGAAATACTTACTACAGGTAAGCAGTGGATAAAGTAATTAAAATGCTCTTTTTATGCGTCACTTGAATTATTTGAATTAGCCCTTGAGGCGGCGCCATCGCCGAGCGATTATGGGTGTAAGTCCTACGCAAGCGGAGGTTAATCAGGTAAAGACGAGGAAGGCTTAAAAAATAAGGGCTTTTGTGGCAACATAACGGATGCAATAACCCGCGTAGCTTTACGAACCTAACAGATGGAATGTCACCAAATATAACCAAGCCCGCCATAGCGAGGGAAATGTTAGTTGTTTTTAGGGTATTCCAGTAAGCTGTTACTACCATTACACATTTTGTTGTAGCTACAATGGGATAGAGGAAGCCTAATGCATAGTCACATTAAACTTGAAATCTCTCGGTTTAAGCTTCCCTTGAAATTTTTAACTCTTTCCATGGCATCGCAGGAGATAACTGAAAAGCGACAACGCTGTTAAAACTTTGCTGTTACGTTTACACTTATCACTTTCTCTATCCACTCTCCTACAAACTGTTCTTACAAAAGTGTATTTTTTAAGTTTGACGGACGATGAATGAGCCCGGGGTCCATAGTTTAGTAACCCGAAGTTCTTCCTTTAAAATAACAAAAAACCTCAGGGGAAAAAAAAAAAAAAAAAAAAAAAAAAAAAAAAAAAAAAAAAAAAAAAAAACCTTGTCCAGGTAACAACTCACTCTAACCAAAATTAGAACTCCAGGTCTCTTAAATATGAGGCAGATACACTACCCCCACGCCACAGAGGTGGGTATGAGATTTTGTCGATCTCTCACGGTTTAAGAGTTGTACAAAAGTCATTCAAACTGAGGGGACTTCACAACGCATTCCCACAAAATTTAGGATATTTTAAACATAAGTGTTAGAGCCATTTTCGCGAGAATCAAAAATCACAATTTTGTTCATATAAAATGTAGTTTTGGGACGGGAGAAGTTTTTTTGAAAGCCTTTGTGCGTGTGCGTGGAAGATACCGAACTTAATATTTGAAATACTCATTTCGTTTTTGAGTAATGTCCATATTCAGGGCCCTCAAAACATGCTTCCGGAAAGTCTCTATTATAATATAATACTTCCTGTAAGTTAAAAACATCTTAGGTAATGCAGGACTTCAAGTATATAAATTAATACGACGAAGAAGAAATGAAAACAGCCTCTTAATCGATCTTTATGGCCAATTTAATAATTTTCTCCTGAGCTAGACAGGAGGTTAGTTTAAATTAGTAGTCGTATTTGGTTTATTCTGAACACTTAAGTATTTTTCTTGTTACAGATGCAGTTTCAAGTTGAGTTTTGGAATTGGCGGCAGCATAGGTAAGTTATTTCTGATATCCTTTATTATTTTTAAAATTTCTAAATCTGTATTAATAGTTCTACAGTAATAGCAACAATTATAAATTAACACAATGTCGACTAAAAATCTCAACATTTATTAGATGTAATAACGTAATATTTTCTTGATTAAAAATATTAGCTTGCAACATTATTGAAATGTTATGCTTTTATTGTGCAAATTTTTCTAATAAAAATACTCCATATTATGCATTTTAAACTATTCAATACAAAAGCTCAGTTTTTACAGTAAGAGTTTGCAATATTTATCATATCAGATGTTTTATATTAACCTCCTGCCTCAGAATTATTTTAAAATATCATACCGTCTTTTTATTTAATGTATTTTTGAGAGTACATGAATAAAATTCTGGAATAAATTGACTAACTATACATCGGAACAATGCTGAAAAACTATTTGCTAAAAAAAATATAAAATTGGCCGTACTTATCAATAAGCATGTATTTTTTCGTTTATAACTTAACTTAATTGGTGGTTTAATTGCACAAATAGGAAACAAAATTCTCTTACATTTTAGAATTGATTATTTCAGCATCAAACCATTTAATTTTTATAATTTTCAGTTAAATTTTACATGTGCTTTGAAATGAATGAGCGTTTTTGAATTACTTTTTCACACTGATTATCGCGTGCTTATCGTTTGTTAGAAAGGATCAACAGCTTATAATTTCAACTTTATCACTTTAAATGCGAAATAATATAACTGCTACTATATTTATAGTTCATATTTTTATATTTATATACTTTTTATATTTATTAAAATCTACTAACTATATCCGCCTTAGGGGATACACAAACATGTGTCATGGCGATAAGACATGCAATGTTTATTCTTGGAAATGTTTACATTATCAGATAAATTGTCATCTGCATCCAGTAGCACTGAAACTGAGTCTCCAGTATGAACCAGACAATTATGATGAGAATAGATCTTTTAATCAAAGAGGGTTTAATGATTTAGTGAGAGATTGCCTGAAGAATTAGCAGAACTTTTAGGCTCTAGGTTCAAAGAAAAGAAAAGAAAGTATTGGCTGAGGTTAGGTACATATTCTTCATGGTATACACATAATCAGAAGGAACTTGTCCCTTTTTTTGCTGAAGAACAAAATTTGGTGTATTGCCAAGACACCCTTGCTGTCTTCAAATGTTATAACAAAAGTTATAATTCCAAAGAGTGGAGGTTCTTCATAGATTCTTCTCAAAAAGTCTTAAAGGTGTTTTGCTTAATAATGGAAACATTCATTCTTCCATTCCTGTAGCCCACTCTTTACTTTTGAAGGAGACATATGAAAATTTTAAATTTTTGTTACAAAAACTACAGTACGAAAACCATCAATGGCTAGCCTGTGGAGATTTCAAGATTATTGGACTATTACTTGATCAGCATGTTGATTTCATAAAATATCCTTGTTTCTTATTTAAAAGAAATAGCAGAGGTAGGTCAGTACACCGGGAAAGGAAACATTATTGACCCCTCAAAAGTATTGTTGCTACGTCTCCATGTGAAATTAGGTTTAATGAAACAATTTGTGAAAACTCTAGATAAGGAAAGTGAGTACTTTAAATACCTTTACGTTACATTTCCTTCATTATCCAATGAAAAAAAAAGTTAAAGCTGGTGTAGGTATTCGTTGGCCCACAAATTCGAAAACTTATCGATAGCCAGTTCGAGAATACTGCGAGTCGAGAAGTGAAGGATGCCTGGAATGCTTTCAGAAATGTTTTTAATTTCCTTACAAATAAACAAGACCCAAATTATGTTAACATTGTGAAAGTGGTGCTACAAAATTTCAAACAATTTCGTCGCAACACGAGTGTCAAAATACATTTTCTTAATTTTCATCTATATTATTTCCCTGATAATTTAGGAGTTTTTAGTGAGGAATAGGGCAAAGATTTCACCAGGATATATACAAATTTGCAAATGAGGTATCAAGGGAAGTGGACTATTGTTGGACGTTAAAAAGTGACTTCTCTGAACAATATGCGAGGTCATAGAGGAGAAAATTTGAGATGTAATATTGAGGTAAGGTTATGAATGTGCTTATTATTATTAATTAGTGACTAATTAGTGGAAAATAAATTATAATTATGGCCTAGTTTTTCGTACAAAATTCTTGTTGGAAGTGATTTTTATTACATTTTACAAATTTGTAATTTCAGTTGTTATTTATGAATATTTTGAAAACCTGACGTAGTGGGAGAAAATGGAGTTTACTTTCGAATTCAGCACACAAAATCCGGTTAGGAATACCTATGAAATTAAAAAAAAAATGTTCTGAAATGCAGAACGGTGTTATTTTAAATTGTTTAAATTGATGTGAACATTCTACATTCTTGTTGTTTTGGAGATATTGGGTATAGGTAAGTAAACTGAAATGGTTAGCAGATAGTGTAAATGTAAATAAGTACGGAAACAGGAGAAATGTGTATTCTTGAAGACGTAGATGTTTTAATGGATACTCAAAAGTGTGTGAATTCATGGGTCTCTAAAAACTCTCTATCTAGGTTGCTAGGAACAACGACACAAAGGATAGCTTAGGCTGGCCCCGTAGCTCAGTCGGTAGAGCGTCTGCTTACTGTGCAAGGGGTCGCTGGTTTGATTCCCGGTTAGGGCGGGGTGTGGGAATTTTTCTCTAGCCAAGATAATTCCCCATCCTCCCCAGAGTCTGGGAGTAAGAATTGGAGTGGGAGTGTGAATATTTGTGTGAATTCAGCGTATAAAAACCCCACTGTTAAACGAGTAACACCATTTGCCAATAGGGAAGGCCAACGACATGACCTCCGCAGTTAAAGGCGTGATATAAATGGAACAATTAAAAAAAAAAGTACAATACTTGGATCGAGCGCACAACACCAGTTTCGTACATTTAACGACAGATACTGTTGACCCAAGCTGTTTCCAAACATACTGCTGCAGAGCGGCTCGTAGTCAAATCACGTTTAGGAAAGCTTGATTTTTAATGACATTAAAACAATTATGAAGCACAAAATTACAAACAACGGCGGTTGAGGTTCTGGAATCCCATATGTAGACGACATACTCGCCACAGGTGGCCCCTATTACTACACTCTGCACAGGATGTCCTGGGTGTGGGTGGATGGAGGGAGTATTAGTAACATTATCCGTAATTGGCCGAAGCGGACTTTATTGTTGCTATTACTACTGCCATGGCAGATTGCATGCTGCGATAATTGTGCCATTCCGAACATCCAAAATCGCGGAGCCACCCCAAGGTAGTCTATTATTTTTGTCGCCTATATTTTCACTTTACACAGAATAGCAGACTATGTTATAAGGGTTAAAAGTAGCGTTTTATTTTGAGAGTACAAACAGTTGCGAAGCGAAGCCTTTTGTTACCCTGTACAAAACTGCTTCCCCTATTTTTTTACATTCTCTATTACGTGTAGTAAGTAGAGGAAGTATGCATTCCACCCAAAAATTCGATGTCGAGATTTCACCGGAAATATATTTTGAGGCCCTCTGAATCAAGAAAACCATTTTAGATGCACGCGCGCGTTTGTGTGTGTGTGTGTGTGTGTGTGTGTGTGTGTGCGCGCGTGTGCGTTTGTGTGTGTGTGCGCGCGCGCGCGTGTGCGTGTGTCAGTGTGTGGACAGCATAACTCAAAAACGTCAAGTCAGTTAAAAACCAAAGTTGGTATTACTTAATGCCTTTTAAGGATGCGACACGAAGATTTTAAAGAAAATTCCTCCGTCCTAAACCACCCTTTAGGTGCAAAATATTTCGAAAATATTTTCTTGAAAATGGCTAACGATTTTGATTAAATGCCAGATGTTTGAGATTTTTATGACAAACGAAATGTATATTTTGAATTTTCTGACTATAGTTCATGTAGTCCTGTTTACTCCGATTACTTTTGCATAACTGGTAAACCGTTAAAAAAAAAAAAAAAAGCTATTTTTGTTGGATTCAGGGGTCTCAAGACATTTCCGGTGAAATCTCGACATCGAATTTTTGGGTGGGATACAATACTTACTCTATTTAGCAGTAGAGAAAGTAAAAATGTATAAAGCTTCTGGAAAAGCTTGTTTCTTCTAAAATTTCTGAAACCCGAGCCCTGCTATGTCGTAATACTTTAGGTATACAAACGTTTTGTTGATCTTATCTCAGAAGAAAAGTGGGTTTGGAATTCCAGCGGTTCTGAAGATTTAAATAACATTTATAAGGCAGTCATAAAACACAACTGTTCTTGTAATGATGTAATATGCGAAAAACAACTGAAAATGTTCGGAATATCTCCATGAATAGAATAAGTCTCAGTTGAACAGCATAACAATGAAGTCGAAAAGAATAGAGCTTTATTTTCTAATTTTGTACGTGCTGTATGTTTTATAGGAAAACGGCCATTTGCCTTTCATGGTCGCAATGAGAATTAAGTTATCTTCAGAGGCAATTATATTGAATATTTATAGGACGCCTCTGTAGGAGCATTTCGAAAAGTCGACTGTTTTTCGTGCAACTTTATGTGATATTCAAAATGATCTAATTTCAAGTGTGTGCCATCATGACATTAGGAATTAGGAAATTTCTAGTGCCTACTTTGTTTAATTAGTATTAGATGAAACTCCTGACATCAATAATGAACAACAACTCTGTAACGTGTGTTACATAAATGTTGACAGAAATGTTGAAGAGAGGTTTGTTTGATTTCATGTAATTTCTGACAGAAAAGCAGATTCTCTTTTGAATCATGCTCTCAGTATTATCGAATATTTCTGTTAGACAGTGATAAAATACGAAAACTTCGAAAGGAAGTTAGGTTGGGACATTTTTAGCGAATTTTAATATATTCGTTGGGTTACATATCCGAGGCTGATATTCAAGCTATAAATATTAAGATGGAACCACGCTAAGGCGGAAACAAAAGTTCAAAGGGATAGTGCAATGAACGTACTGCTTTTGTTATTGAAGTCCCGTTACGGGGTGTTTCCGGTTACCATTCTAGTCCAAGAATAGGGAATGCGAATCACCGTTTACCAGCTAAGAATGGCAGGTCGTAAAATATGAAAGTTCAGTGCTCCCGAACAACAAAGAAGCCGACGTTAGGAATATAACTACATTAAAGAAGTAATCAATAGGCAATAAGCGACTTTCAGTGCCCAATTAAAGGAAAGTGTCATAGCACTATGCTATTCAAAAAGTAAGTTTCGAGGAGAAAGGAATTGTGCAGGATCAGTAAGAGACCCAATTAAGATGACTGCTGTTGCAGTTCTCCAGCATATGCAAGAGGAGAGGGTTCATGTTGTGCAAAATCTGATATCTGTATTACGTTCGCAAACACCGGAGCGCTTGCATCGCAGTTCGGATGTTATTGCTTTCATTACACCCCAGGTAGAAAGACATACAGGGCGTCTCAAAAAAACACCGACAACGCTTGGTATGCTGTGCGGAATGGCAAACTGATCGGCTTTCAAAAGGGAACCCGTGTATTTCTGAACAAGGGTTCCTTGTTGTTGTTTGTGTTTTAAGGGCGCTCAGTATCATATCTTCTGAATGCTTATCCCCGTTTTTACTATCTACCACGTACATAGTAGGCAGGGAAGAGAAGTTTCGCCTTCTCGAACGTTCTGGAACATTTGCATATATAGCCATTGGTTGTAAAAAAGTAAACCTTTATTTATGTAGCTTAAATCCACTACATTATTCTGCCATATTAGATTGATTACTTTGCAGAAAAAAAAGTTGTTTAACGCGCTGTTAATTGCTAGAATCACATCGTCACCGTGTGCCGGAAATTTGTCCCACAGGAGTTCTGTTATATTTCAGTAAATCTACCGACATGGAGGTGTCGTTTTTAAGCACACTTAAAAACCATCGGTCTGGGCCGGATTTGAACCCGCTAACTTGAGATCAGTAAGCCAGCATCTAACCAACTGAGCCACACAGACCGACATATGTCCTGCAGGAGAGAAGTTTTGAGATCCTAATTGCATTACTACCCCTCCGCTCCCCCCTCAAAAGTAGATATTGATATTTCAATGGAAATAAAAATTTTGAAGTCCCCTGTATAAAAGAGTAATTTTAGGAAAAGGTGCCTGTCTCTGTCTGAACAACAGAATTCAAAAGCGAAAAAATCGATTAAATACCAATCTTGGTATTTAAGTTCAATACTTTTCAAGGAAGCGAAATAAGAACTTTCAAAGAAAATCCCCAACCCAGAGTAACGATTTTTATTTAAAATACCACATGTTTAAGATATGTCATATATACACACATATATTGAACTTTCTGAGTATAACATATGAAGCCTTCATTCTGAATGGCTTTTGCATAACCGATAAACCGTAGGAGATGCACAAAATATTACCACCATAAAATGTAAATGTCCTTTTCTTTCCACTATTGAAATCGTAACCCTTTTCCGCATTCATTGATATATAACACATAGGTTGTTGTACATTTTATAGTTGTCAAAATAGCATTTAAATATGCTGCACCTATCATACCCTTTTCTGTTTTTTTTTTTTTCAACTTGTTTGTATTTATCCGTAACTTATTTTGAACATATAAATACCGTTTCCTCAAACTATTGTGCCTAGGAAGCTCGTTTTCTGAGTTTCTAAAGCATCATATGAACTTTAAAATGGACTAGTTTTCCACATTTTACATGCAATTTAGAATCTATTACAAAAACAGTTAATTTTTTAAAATTATATATAAAAGCAGTTTTCGCAATACCGTTAGAATTTTGAAAAACGAGTTCATTAATTTCGTCAGAAATACTGTTTTGTGGATTCACCATTAGTTTAAACTTATCAGAACGGAGGATTGTTCAAATAAGTGCACCAAGTAAAAATCAGCATACCAAAATTATTTTTTTCTATGTATTACCTTACATCGATGTCGCACGCCTTGCTTTGGACTTACAAACTTGATTTTCACATACATTCTAACTAGAGCTGCACTCTACGAAATTACGGTTCGGGAGTTTGATAGAATACATAAATAAAAGTCAATTGTAGGACTAACGGTAATATTGGTAGGGAAAGAAACATAATACAAAATTCATGGGAATTGACAACTTTATAATGCAAGTCACAGAAGACGATTTACAATTCTCTCTACATTATTTAAATGATGTAGGTAAAGAGTATGACTAAAATTTCTTCAGCAAAGACAAAAGTGATGGCATCCCTAGGAAAATCGCCAAAAATATTAGAAAATAAACCTGTATAACAATTGTTAAATTTTAACTATATAGGTTGCGAATTGTCCTCTGGATATGGAACAGGAAATTATTTTAACAAATCATTAAAATTTCAAATGATAGGTGGCACTATTCATAGCACATTTAGAAAGGAAACAAGGATACAAGATTGACGTTTAACAAGAAGGACCAAAGGATCTACGAAGTTGGACCACATAAAAAGGAGGAAATTAGAAGAGAATTAGGAATATAGTCATCTTTCCCTGATTACCCTCCCCTTATGTAGCACTTACAAGCCAGTGCCTAAGCTCAGACTCCTGTCGGGGAGCTCAGGAACCTCTGGGCTAGACAGAGTGAAGACCTGGAAGCGGGTGGTCAGCCAAGCACCAGGTATGATAGTGAGGAAAGGGATGATATGGAATGCAGGCGGAATGGATGATTGGAAGGGTGACAATGGAGCAATTGGTGGGATGAATGGCGGGGGAACCCGGGGAAAACCCACCCAGATGCCGCTTCGTCCAGCACAAGTACCACATACAGGTCACGCCTAACCACTCAGCCATGGCGCCGCCATTATACTTCCAGACTCGGGGAAGTAATAATCCTGGCTGGAGAAAAATTCCTACCCACTGCCGGGAATCGAACCCAGGACCAACAGCAAGCAGATGTTCTAACTGCGCTAGCTTGAATTTACTGATTAAATGAATGAATTCAACAACACGTTGGTTGGGGGAAAAACATGTTCAGAGAATGGAAGAGAGAATGCCCAAGATAGCATACCAGTACAAACCAAGAGGACTAAGGGATGTGGGAAGACCTAGGAGAAGTTGGAAGGAATCATTTGTCGAGGCATCTACCAAAACATCACAATGTAATGTTTATGAGGTAACGCCCAATAGGTATGCAATACATCTAACGTACAGGTAACGCGGGTAGATTCTTAACCGACCAATTCTACTTGTAGCACAAAATTATGATTCCCTATAACTATAATGGCTTAGGTGCTATTCACGTCACAATACTGGCATTTTTATTGTGTAGATCAGTTTGTTTAACTGCAGTGTATCTTTAAAACACAAAATTTGACAGATAAAATTTTTTATTGTTTAATGTTATCTTTTTGCGGAGATAACCATTTTCTAGATATTCCCTGTTATTGAATTTTCAAATATTCTCCGAAATAGGAAGTCGCTATTATATACTCCGCCATATACAAAGTAAATAGCGAAGGTGTTTCAATTCCACCCAGAAATTCTCTACTGAGATATCACGGGAAATACACGTTTAAAGATCCCCTGAATAAAAATTGTGTAAGTGTCCATGTCTGTGAACAGCATAACCCCAAAACGAAATCTCGCTTAAATACCTCTGTTTTCGTGAAATCTCGTATAGAATTTTTCGGTGAAATGCAATTTCCTCTCTACCTGTATGGAGAGCAAAATTCGGTCAATTAAACGCGAAACGTGGTATACGTGAATATGTTTCATTATATTTTATATTATCACATGACTGTAACGACTTCGATTAAAATGTCATGTGCAAGAAATTTGCATGACTAATAGGAAGCATGTCTTGAATTTTCTGCGTTTAGTCTTTAAAATACCCTTCGGAATTTGTTGTATTACTTTGCATAATGTAGAAGGATTTACAGTATTAAAATGTAGAGCTCATTAAATCAATGTCGAATAAAAATGTGGCATTAACCAATTTGCGACATATTATATTATTGGTTTATGCAAGAGTAAGATTTCAACGCACATTTTAAGGATGTCATTCGAACAATAACTTGATTAGCTTATGGAAGAATGACTAAAATGCCTGGCGCAAGAATCTGGACATTCATAAATTGTACGAGCAAGTAGTTAACATGATGCACGCAAGATGGCAGAGCAACTCTTCAGCGCTACTGACATCTAGTGGGAGAACGTTGAACAAATGGTATGTATCTACAGATGGCGCAGCAATGAAGTTGACTCACAGGCCACTAGATGTCAGGGCTATTCCTGTCGGTTTGAATACCGAATGATATACACACTCCCAGATTGTTTTGATTAAATTATCATTTACGAATTATCACCTGACCATTCATTTGTTTTGTACCATTTATCAGAAGGTCATTCTTTTGTTTACTCGGTGTCGCCAACTGTATCACATGAATTGCTGAAAAATAATACACATTACAACCCTTTAACAATCCAAAAAACATTCCATTTCAATTGTTCTTCTAATAATTAACCTTTTTTTCCGGAAGGAAGGTTATTTGTTAATGTTAAAAATAAATTAAAGTTTATTTTAGGTTATAAACTGGTTTTCAGTTATAACAAGACAAGATCGAAATACATGCAATTCTTGGGTTTCGTTTTCCTTAGGTGGCAGTGTTGAACAAGTCGAATTGCGCTAATCGTAATAAATATATTTTAGGTTATATTATATAGAATATAACATTTTCTGGTCAAATCTTTGCGACATAGTATTTAAATTATATTTTATTTATGAAATAGTCCAAATAAATGTCATTCGACTGTCTAACCTAGAATCTGTCGATAATTTATCGGCTATGTCAGACGTTGCAGAACTAAAGACAGAAAAAATGCAAATCTCTTTAAAAGGCACGAAAGTACTGTCGCCTTTAACTTGTATCTCGCAATTTCGTGCAAATAATGTGGAGTTTGAAAGCCAGGACATAGAAATTCGCTTTTTAAAGATTTAACTGTTGCTTCAGTCTCCTTTGAAGTATTTTTGAAAGTTTATTTCCATTAACATGAAATAAACTGATTTTCTAAAAATAGTTTAAGTGAAAATGTATAACGATGGTGGTGAGAAAATCGTGTGAATGTGGTAAGACATTTTTATTATATTTTTTCATTGCAGTGTGGTTTTCTTTACGATGAAACAATACAACCATTTGACGTCGATAAGGTTTGTATTAAGAAATAAAACGGCATTTAAACCAGAGCAAAATATCCCCCAAATAATGCACATAACCAGGGCTCGAGGTTCGAAGCCCTGAAATGTACAACTGGACTCTTGACACCGCATCGACTACACGCGCATAGGGAAGTGAAGGGGGAAAGAAATGTCGACACATATAAGATCTATAGAAATAGTAAATACGGCATCTGGATTTGTGTATTAAAGTCATCGGTATATATTTTATACCCCAGTAGTTTATTTGCACTCACAAGACTTTCTCTACTCTTGCATTAACCATTCTTACAAACTCTTCTTCGTGTTAGTTAAGATAAACATTTGCAGAAATTATCTTATTGTTTATTTCCTTGTAGGTGCAAGAGGAATATGAGAATACATTAGGCTTTGAGCGATAGTCAAACTGTTTTAAATCTTTGAGACTCCTTTCTCTTTGCACGAATAACATAAACAAATGAACAACGATGTTACATTTGACGAAAGCTTGTTTTCCGAAACTGACATAAATAACAGAGAATATCTCCGAAATGGTTCGCTTTACGAAAAATTTGTTTGGACGTAGATTATGTTTTAGCAAGATCCACATTTTCTGTGCAGTAAGATTTGGTCTATCTCTTACAGTTTGCCAGTTATGCAAAAGTTATCCAGAGTAAACAAGACTACATGGCCTATAGCCAGGAAATTCAAAATATACATTTCATTTGCCATATAAATATCTTAAACATGTCATTTTAATCAAAATTGTTAGCCATTTTCAAGAAAATCAAGATTTTCGAAAAATTTTGTATGTAAAGAGTAGTTTAGAGTGGAGGAATTTTCTTCTAAATCTTCTTTTTTGAGTTACGCTGTTCACAGACTGACACACACACACACGAGCCTTTTTCTAAAAATGTTTTATTATTATTGTTATTATTGTTATTGTTGTTATTGTTATTGTTGTTATTGTTATTGTTATTGTTATTGTTATTGTTATTATTGTTATTGTTATTGTTGTTATTGTTATTGTTATTATTGTTATTGTTATTATTGTTATTGTTGTTATTATTATTGTTATTGTTATTGTTATTGTTATTGTTATTATTATTATTATTATTATTATTGTTGTTGTTGTTGTTGTTCAGGGTGCCTCAAAACATATATTTCAGGTGAAATCTCGACATCGAAGTTTTGGGTGGAATGCAATACTTGCTCTACCTGCTATACCTAGTACAGAAAGTAAAAAATCCAGATTTCGCTGCAGTTGTTTCGAAAAGTGAAGTGAAGACTTATAAATGCCTCTGTTTGTTACATCTAATTTTGAGGGCTTAGGTAAGAAGCTGCTTCAAGTAACATGTCAGCTTTTTGTCACGTGGTCATACAAAGGCCAAGGAATTTTAAATCCATCACATGACGGTTAGCTTCTTAAAAACTTGACTGTCGCTTTAGTCTACTGTCTTCTATGCCTACAATGTAACGTGTAAATGTGTATTGAAAGGCGCATCAGAGTTAATGTTTACGACGAGTGGTCAGCTCTCCGCGGCAATAAGCTTAGAGAAGTGAAAGAACTTCCGATAAACTGGCTAACTTCCTGTCGCACATCTCGCCGTGAGGAGGTTAGTTTGGTTCGGTTAAGAAAAGAGCACTGCAATTTTTCGCATGGTTACCTATTTAAAAGGGACCCTGCCCCTCTATGTCCGCTGTATGACAACCTTTTGTCTGTCCGTCACGTGCTGCTAGACTATTCCTCTAGAGCACCTTCGAGATTCTCTGCAGCTGCCTGGCAGGCTTGCAGAGGTCTTAGCGGACGACAAAACAGCCGTTGATAAGTTTTTAAGTTTTTTAGCAGATAGTAATATCAATTTGAGGATTTAAATTTTTAGATATTTGTTTATACGTTTTGACATATGTGTCACCTTGTTTTATATCTGCCTATTGCCACTGTATTTTACGTTTTTGTGTATATTTTTTGTTACCAGTGATTGTATTTTTGATTGAAATTTATATCTGGCTATTGCCATGTATTTTATAAGGGCTGATGACTTAGAAGTTGAGCGCCCTTAAACCCACAAATCCATCCATCAGAGTTAATGCTTCTTAGGTTATTTGACCTTTCAAACTCGTTGCTATTAGATTGCCTATCGACCTTCGATCTCTAAATAATTGACAATAAGTATGTGTCGGTGAAATTGCCGAAGAATTATCAGCACTCGTACAATTCTCCTCGGTCCATAAACACACAATGCACCAATAGCCAGCGCGTTTGCCAAGTTGCGTGAACGATGAGTTTTTCTGGCGGAAAGGATGTTTACAACGTAAGGACAATAAATCGCGGTGATAAGCAGTGCAAGGACCTCCAATTGTTCCTGGAATTTGGGGCAGCAGAGGAAGGTTAGAGGTCTGCGGGTCAACACGTTATCGCATCCGTCTTCCTGTTGAGTGTGTGCGCCAGCTGAGACGAATCTCAAAGCGGTTTCAAAATGACGAGAATCTGCTGTATATATCACATCTAAGGTAACAGGAATATAATGTGTGTAAAAACGTCTAATTCTCAAGACCAAAAAGTTTGGGACAAATACTAATAATTTACAGATGGTGTAACACCAAAAAGCTTGACTGTAAGTAAATGTAGCCACTTTTATTTCTTGCGATCTATTTAAGATCTTCTGAAGGGCATAAATGGTCTAAAATCAGAATAAAGTAACTAAATTACGTAGAATAGGTTAACATAAACTAAAACCCCAGTGCAGCAGCCCATGAAGGGCCAAGACTTGCCGCCCAGCCACTGCGTCCGCCACCTCTGCCCACTACAGGCGTCATTGGTGGGGTGCAGTACTGGAGGGTGGGATGTGTGAGCGCCCCGAGCCCTCCTGGCCAGTTATACGGCCTTCTCGACCTGGGGCCGCTACTTCTCCATTAAGTAGCTCCTCAATAAAATTGGTCCCCCCGGGACCTAACGAGGCTGAGTGCACCTCGTGCCAGACCTCCCAGAGGGGAAAAAATCCTCATGCTGGTACCGGGAATCGAACCCATGTCCGCGCCAGAGGCAAGTGCGCTACCAACTGCGCTACGGAGGCGGTCAATACGTGTCTGAAATAGATTTATACGTTTTCAAGGGCTGTTTTTATTATGTCCGACACAAAACTTAATGGCGACTGATAGCTGACGACTACTGTTGTATTTTCTGTTATAGAAAGAAAGTTTGTAAGTGCAAAATATATTTATAGCACGTGCTTTAATGCGTGATTTCATAGCGTGTTTAACCATAGGCCGGGCCAGCCTCTGATTGGATATTGTTCTGACCAACTCCCCCTGTCACCCGCCATTAAATTTTGCCGGCCATAATGTCTATAAACCTAAATTTAATGTGCAAGGGTGCTTTTTGTTAATAACATTTTTAAAATATATGGTCTGTTATACTTCATTCAGAACAAAGAATATTAACCCTAGCATTACTAAGGGGGGTAGTATGCTCCCCTTTTGTCATTTTTTGAAATTCTGTCTTAATTTTTTTTGTTAACCTCCTGCGTCCTTTGGTTTCATTATCATGTTTGATACCTTCTGCATTCTATGCTCATATTTTTTTTCTCTCGTCTGCTTTGTATCTATGGTAAGATTAAGAAAGCCATAAAAGCATAATGCAGTCCAGAGGTGTCATATGAACCCCTGAACCCCAAACCCCCCCAAAAACAATTTTAGATTTTGAATATTCTTGTTCTTTTGATACTTAATAACACATTGATCCACATAACAAAATTTGTAGCTATCTAAACGTAATTTTAGACCACCCCCCCCCCAAAAAAAAAGAAAAGTTTTTGTAATTTTTTTTTTTTTTTTTTTTTTTTTTCATTTTGGTTAATTTAGAAACTCATTAAGCTCAAAATAATAATTTTAACTCTAGTATTGTGATCTCAGGACGCAGGAGGTTAAAGGTATTCAGTTAAACTATTGTAAATCACCGTTTCTACTCTGAATTGCGTAATTGTTTCAAAGTTTTCATTGTTGGCCTGTTTGAGAAACAATGAAACGTCAAGGTAATCATGCAGTACTGCCTCGTCGTATAATGTGATTCATGTGAAAGCGTAAATAGTTAAACACTGTTAAATATTAGCTTTATACACATTTTGAGATATAATATCCAATTTTAAAATAAATTTGTTTTAAAAATTACTCATTTTGTTATTAGAGGTGGTCACAAAGTACCCCTCTGGTACGAGAAAACGTTGTATTTTAGCCATGATTAACTTGAAGTAGGTGAAAAAAAAACTGTTTTGATGAGCAATTTGTAAAATATATGTGGAAATAAATCATAGTAAGTAGTGGGAACTGAGTACTTTGTCTAGTACAAACAAAATGCCAAGCAAAACACTTAGTGAACCTAAGTTGATTCGAGCCTCGTTACTGTAAACCTTATTTTTCGTTGTGAATTATCAGGTTAATTTAGCGCTAAACAGTTACACGTTTTCTCATAGTAAAATGTCATTATTAGTCTGTTAGCAGGTCTACCAACAACATTTGGTTTTGTTGTAAGAAGATTAGAGATAGAATTTGTTGATGCAAATGCTATTGCTTTTACTTGTGAATGTCACGTTACGTAAATTTAACCTTACACTTAATTTTCATCGCGAATGACCATTATTTCAGAACATTTTAGCTCAAGAGTTTGATACAATTTCTATCCTACACGTTTGAGTTGCATAGTTATTTTCTCCGAAATGAAAAGAACCAACCAGCGTCAGTAACTAACAATATGGCGGACTGCGCATGCATGTAAGAGTTTGTTTGAATTTGTGCTGCAGTAGTTGTTTCTGGTTTTTCAATCTTTTGCAAGTGATTTGGCCTTCAACACGATCTTAGAGGTTGAGAAGTAAATCTTCGTCAATTCGTAGTTTTCCGGTTGCTCTAACCTCAATTTATTTAGTAACGGGTGGTCCAAAAGACTCCGAACCGGCTGCGTTGTATTTTGCCTGTACGCGTCCTCGGCGCTGGTTGCCGACTGCCGCTGTCATAGAACAGCGCGGATGAAACCACATAACATTTTTAAAACTAATTTTAAAGGTTTTACTTATTAAAAGAGATGCTGAAACTTGTCCATACATTTTTGGCACCTCTTTAGGGAACTATCCATCACTCGCCGTAGTTCACGTTGAGAAATTTCCTAGCGAATATTTTGTTTTAATTCTTCCAGAGTGTGTGGGTTTGTCCTGTACACTTTATGCTTTAAGTTACCCCAGGAATAGAAATCGCAGATCACTTGGAAATCTTTCTGCAAATCACATTTTCACTTGGCGAGCTGAGTGAGTTAACACATACGAAATCATAATTACACGCTGTGCAGTAGAAAACAAATGCTGAGTCATAATACACTTTGTGACTAAGTACAGGGCAAAATAAAACATACTGGTAATAACTCAACCACACGTTATCACGTCAGCTCAGTACTGCACTTTCAGAGCAAGAAAGGCCGCGCCGTAACCGAGTGGTTAGACCACTCGCTTCTCACCAAAGCGGCCCGGGTTCGATCCCAGGCAACCGCATGTGGGATTCGTGGTGGACGAAGCGGCGCTGGGGCGGGTCGCCTCCGGGTTCTCCGGTTTCCCCCGCCATCTCATTCTACCGGTACTCCATCTTCATTCCATGTATCATCAGTGTCACCGCCTGCGGTGCCGTAGTAGTAAAAGCGGGCGTTAAACACTACAAAAAAGAGCAGAGTTAACAAGTCAATCGTATGACCTTGTGTGCAGCAGCTGATGCTATCGTGTTTCCATTTGCGCGGTGGAAAAACACCGCGTAATGTTTTGGGGGAATTTGAGTCGCTTTAGTAGACGGACTCTTCTCTCTTCTTTGTAACCATGATAACGTGTTTTACTCCACTACATCTTTTCTTCCTACCGAGAGTTATGGAAGTATATCCCAAACCTACACTTAAGATGGCGGTCACTAAATTAATATTTGCATAGTACATATCTATTCCTCACGCTTGTTACATGAACTGTCATTTGTTTTTGGACCAAAATATACCATAGTGTAACAGTTTCTTTTATGTGCAATTCCAGTGCATACAAAGAATACTAACGATCGTCTTTTTTTCTTAGTCTTCACGTGTACCAACAAAGTTTTGGTTTGGTTCTAACTAAACTTCAGCCAGGCTTAGTTTATAATACTGGAGGTTAATGACACATGCCCTAGTAACTGCGACAGAGTAGGAATTGCCTGAAATAGGCAGATGCGAATACGATGTACCAAAGGGGTGGGGGGTCCGGAAAGGGGAGGATCATAGCGGCGACTTGAAAGGGATATGACATCCACACCTCACTCTTGGTGGTCTACTCCGACACTCCCCTTATTCTTTCATATCACTGCTACAGCTTGAATCCGAAGATGTAATGTGCATTGAGGACACCATTCATTTGTTTTTAACATACAAGAATCGTATACACTGTGCACAAATTAATGTCTAATGAGTTCAAGCAAGCTTTGATTAATGTAACTGTTAGTTTCCGTTTGCTTTTAATAAACTGAGGTAAAAAAAAAAAAAAAAAAAAAAAATTCAAAATGTTCCCAGTTGAATGTTCCATGAAGGAGGGACTAAATGGAAAAATCTGACGTGTTGCACTCACATGACTTTCTCATCTCTTGTACTAATCATTCTTACAAACTCTTATTCCTATATCTTCTTCGTGTTAGTTGAGATAAACATTTGTACAACTTATCTTATTGTTTATTTCCTTGTAGGTTCAAGGGAAATATTAGAATACAGTAGGCTTTGAGTGATAGTCAAATGTTTTAAAGCTTTGAGATTCCGTTCTCTTTGCACGCTTAACATATAAAAAATGAACAACGATGTTGCATTTCACGAAAATTTTCAGTTTTTCGAAGCTGACAAAAATAACAAGCAATATCTCCGAAATGGTTCACACAGCATAACTCTGTCTCTCTCTGGCTCTTTGTTTCTCTGTCAGTCAGTCAGTCAGTCAGTCTGTGGACAGCATAACTCAAAAACGAAAAGTCGGTTAAAACCAAGGTTGGTATTTAAGTTTAATGTTTTTCAAGGATGTGAGACAAAGATTTTGAAGAAAATAGCCCCACCCTAAACTACCCTTTACATGAAAAATGTTTCAAACATTTTGATTTTCTTGAAAATGGCTAATGATTTTGATTAAAATGTCATATGTTTAAAATATTTGTATGACAAATGAAATGTATATTTTATATTTTCTGGCTGTAGCCCATGTAGTCCTGTTTACTCTGGATGAGTTAAATAACTCGTAAACCGTAAGAGATATATAAAATCTTACTGTACAAAAAATTTAGATCTCCCTAAAGTACACAATTTACGTCTCAATAAATATTTCTGTAGAATGAACAATTTCGGAGATACTCCTTGTTATTTGTGTCAGTTTCGGAAAACTTAACTTTCGTGAAATGGAACATCGTTGTTCATTTTTTAATATATTAAGCGTGCAAAGAGAACGGAATCTCAAAGCTTTAAAATATTTGACTATCGCACAAAGCCTACTATATTCTAATATTCCCCTTGCACCTACAAGGAAATAAGCAATAAGATAATTTGTGCAAATGTTTATCTCAACTAACACGAAGAAGATATAGGAATAAGAGTTTGTAAGAATGGTTAGTACAAGAGTAGAGGAAGTCACGAGAGTGCAATACTTCAGTTTTTTTCCTATAAACTGTTCGAATGATGTTAATAAATGTGTGAAATGAAGCATATGTATTTAGTTGAAAATTGGGCTAGTTGGCGACAGTACTTGGTGCACATTCCTGGCGAGCTCAGTGGCGTCATGATGACGTTCAGGAGAGGCTGACAGTGAGGATGGAAAGCGATGTGTCATTCTTGAAGCCCACCCACTCTGCTCGGACCAGCATCCAAGGTCCAGCGGTAACTCACAGATGATTGCTGCGGTCATCGCGAACCGTCTAGTACCCAAACGGACAACTCTGGACTGCAAGGCTTGTGAAATACTTTTCTCAAATGTGAAGTGGTTATTTTTGTTTTGGTCCTGGACATGCAAATAGAATGGAGTGTCAATGTTGTCACTTGGCGTTCGGCTCTTAGAAGATTTTACTATCGCTTACTGTATTCCCATATTCCCCTTGAACCTACAAGAATCGGCAGTAACATAATTTATCTCGACTAACGTGGAGATAAAGAAATAAGTATTAGTAAAAATAACATGTACACAGAACGCCTAAGCACCTCCGGTTTATGTCACATTATTTATCGTTATACGAAGCCTTGACCATTTCATTGGTTGCTTTAGGCCACGGTGCAAGGATATGCCACTCCTTTTGCTAAATAACCTTAACCAATAACCAAAACAAAGGTTACAAAATGCCGTAGAAACGATATACATGTTTACGCTTTCGACCAAAAGAGAAAGAGGAGAGTGAGTGCATTCAGTTTGTCATATAGACCTCTTATGGTTGGCATATCTTATCGGCTAGAGCAGGGTATTCTACCTGGAGTACACCAAGACTTCTTAATGTGTATACATAAAATTTAATTTAATTCAATCGTTCTTTGTGTGGTACTAAGTTATAAATATTATAATTTATTTTGGATATGATTATGTATAATTTGAAATAAGGACAACTATAGGGCCTAGACCGAGGGGTACAGGCTAAAATGAATTGTCTTTGGGGTACGCGGAGAAAATAGGTGCTAGAGCAGGAGGTGCCTTTGAAAGGGAAAAGGGGATGTAAATTCAAGCGTGGATGGTATACATTAAATGCATAGCAAGGCAGAACTTCATAAGAAAGAGTTCTACTTGGAAAAGTCATGAAACGTATCGGAAAGAATGTGAAACTGCGCAGCTGTTTACGTGAGCTTAACGCACCACCACGGCGAGACAGGGTATATACACTCTGTTCAGATGCAATCATCTTCAGGACAGCAACATTTCATATATCGGCAGGAGCGAGAGATCATCTATTTGTGTTTTATCACTGACTATACGCAAAATTGCTATTATTTCGCTGTTCTAATAAACAAGATAAGAAGCGATCGTGGCGTTGGACAGCCAAGGTCAATATGCCTCAACGCTTTGCCAAGTAATAAACAGAACTGAATTCTGTCAGTAATGCTAATGTTTGTTGCTGCATGTAAGCAAAATTAAATGAATGAATAAATAAATACGTTAACTAAAGTGTTTTCCCTCTAACCCAAACTACATTGGTTAATTTACCGTTGCTAATCTATTGCTGATCAAAGGAATACAACAGGAATGTTGACAAAAATATGTATTAGCGTAAAATGTATTGTCATTCATGTAAACCGTATACATATATACCTAATATAATTTCTAAACATGATGGGTCAGTTAAGACAGAAGTCATTTATTTAATAACAGATGAATCGATGAATCAATAATAAATCACTATATGTAAACATATACAATATAACATATTCCTCTAGTTCTACTTAAAGTTGTTTTCATTTGATTTCAATTATTAACACCTGTATTAAGCTTTTCGTTGGCAGCATACATATGACAAGTTCTGTGTGTGCGTGTATGTGTACGTATGTGTGTGATTCTAAATATGTATGACTGTATCGTTTTCAGAAAAAGCAAAGACATCAACCTCCCCTCTTTTCCCCCTAATTGCTGTGTCATGAAGCTACCACACTCTGTGATAGGCAGGCGAGGGAGACCCCACAAAACGACGTAATATGTGCCGGAGATTTTCTTTGGCATTGTGTGTACACGAGTAGAAAAAGATCGCTGTGGTACGAATGGAGGGCTTCGTTTCAGAAGCCTCGAGTGCCATCAATAGGTACAACTTGAACTTGCTATATGAACACACAAAGCTCTTGAGGACTTCCATACAGCCACTTAAGAATGGTGAAGTATGAATTGCAAAACATATCAGCTGTGAAGTGTTCTCTGTGGCACTTAATCTTTGAGAGTGCTAGCCTCTTGCCAAATTGTAAATTGGCGATGACACTTTGCCCTATCGGAATGTGGGCTTTATAAAAACGTTAGAGGTGTGCAAGGAAACACTATACTCCAAAATAGATCTGAATAAGCTGTTTCAGAAAGCCATCTTGTTTTGTACTTTACTACTTATCTATAGAGAGTATTGTAGGCTGCCCAAAAATTTAATGCTAACATTTCACCGGAAATAAACGTTTCGAGACTTCCTAAATCAGAAGACATTTTATAGAAATGTGAACGGGTATACAGTAGCAGAATATCAGGTACTTGATACTTAGTTTCAAGACCTTCAAGTATACGATAGGAAGATTTCGAAGAAAATCTGTCTATACCAAACTACTCTTTACATGGAAAAAATATTTTCTTTCTTTCTCTAAAATGTTAAACGATTTTGTTTAAAATACCGTGTGTTTTAGATCGTTTCTTGAAAAATGAAATATATTGGTATCTTGAATTTTCTGGGAATAGCCTTGGATTCTCCATTGTAAATTACTTTTGCATAACTGGTAAATCGTAGGAGAGACAGCATCTTGCTATACAAGCAATATAGGTCTCGTTAAAGATACAAGGGCTCGTTGAATTATTTCGGAATTATCCATTGTTTGGAGCTTGCATTTTAAAATGCGTCCCTTTTCTGAAAGAGAAGGTCGTTATTCGTTTCTCTCTCCCTCTCTTTCTCTTTCAGTCTCTTTTTCTTTCAGTTTCTTTCCCTATCTTTCTCCTTCAGTCTCTCCCTATCTTTCTCTTTAAATCGCTCTCCCTCTCTCTTTCAATTTCTGTCCCTCTCTCCGCCTCCTTCCCTCCTTCCCTCTCTCCCCCTTTCCCTCTCCTTCCCTCTCTCTCCATTTCCCTCTCCTTCCATCTCTCCCGTCCTTCCCTCTCTCCCCCTTTCCCTCTCCTTCCATATCTCCCCTCCTTCCCTCTCTCCCCTCCTTCCCTCTCTCCCCTCCTTCCCTCTCTCCCCCTCCTTCCCCCTCCCCCCTCCTTCCCTCTTCATCCCTCCTTCCCTTTCTCTCCCCCTCTCCTTCCTCCCCTATCTCACTCCTTCCTTCTACCCCTTCCTCTCCACCTCCCCTCTCTTTCTCCCTCTCTCTCACTCACCCCTTCCTTCCTCTTCTCTCCCGCTCCACTTCTCTCTTGCCTCCTCTCCCCTCTTTCTCCCGCTCTTTCTCCCCTTCCCCCTTTTCTTCCTCTCGCCCTCTTTCTCCCGTTCTATCTCTCCCCATCTGACTCTCACCGCATCTCTCTCCCTCTCGGTCATTGAAGTTTGTGCAACAGTAGGTAAAGTCATGTGAGTGCAGCATCAATTTTTCTTTCTTTCCTTTCTTCTTTCATCCCTTCTTTCTTTATTTCTTTCCTTCTTTCTTAAAGGGGTTCAAACTCTATTAAGGTAGGCATATCGCTGATTGCTTTTGACGTAGAACAGACCTACCACAGTACAACTCTGAGTATCTTTTTACAGTTGGTAATGAACAGGAAAAGACCTCCTCATACGAAGTCAAGTATCTGCATGCTGGAACCTTCTACAAATCACACCTGAAACAGAAACAAATTTCTCTAAGTAGATTTACATGAGCTGCAAGATTAGTGTGCAATAGAGAAGCTGTGTTTACCTTTTGTATTTGTGAGCTACTCAAAGTCCAACACTAATGATGTAAACAATACAGATTCAGCGATGAATTCATGACATTACGGTTGTTTTCATGGCTACTCAAAGATCGCATGTCTCTCTCTACTAACTCTTCTACAAAAGTGTATTATTAACGTCTTGTTTAACACGGAAGAAAAACAACCTTACCCATTTACACCTTTCGTTACAGTTATGAGAAGAAAACGGTAAGGCATAGTCAAAGCCTTTCAAACTCGGTCGCTGTGCCATGACTTTGAAATTCTGATCTCTTTGGATGACTACGAAAGGAAAAGAAAAATGATTTACAGTTGAGAACATTATTATTCATTTTGTAAATACAAACCAATAACAACGAATAATCGGAAATGGTTCTCCATTACAGAAATTGTGCAAATGATGACTTTTGTCTATTTCTTACGGTTTACCAATTATACAAAATGAAGATGATTTACCAGCTTATTCCCAGAAAGATGAAGATGCATATCGTCTTGAAAATAGTGTAAACATAGTATTTTAGTGAACTTTTTACAGCAATTTTTGAAAAAATAAGACTGAAAACTTTTTCAGTAAAGGGTAGTTTGAGATGAGGGGATTTCCTTGGAAAGCTTAATGTCCCAGGCTTGGAAGGTCCGGAACTTAACAATAGGTCTTGTGCGCGCACACGCACACGCACACACACACGCACGCACACACACACGCACATACACACACACACACACACACACACACACACACACACACACACACACACACACACGGATGTTTTCCTAAAAGAAACATTTTTAATTCAGGGAGCCCCAAACATGTCTTTCCTGTGAAATCTCAACATCGGATCATGGGGAACAATGAAAATTAATGAATTTAATGTGCAATCAATGATTGACTATTAGGCTATTGTTTTAATTTTCATGTAAAGAACACTTTTTATTCAGCGCAAATTAATCAGTTTATTCACAACAAAAAGAATAACTTTTGGCAACAGAATAATGAATCTGATTGATTGCAAACTTCCAACATCCTGGCTGCCACCCCCTGAAAGAAAGTCTGCCGACGCCCATGCATCGAATCTTGGGTGAAATACAGTCTATAGTAGAGAGAGTCAAATGAACAAGATGTTGCAGTTAAGAATAGTATGAACTATTTGGAAATTCTAACTAGTAACAAAGAATATCTCGGGAATGGTTAACACCACAAAAAATTTGACACAACCCCTATGCTTTAATGAGATCTATATTTTTTGTTTGCCAAGATCTAGCCTATCACTTGACTATTTACCAACTGCACAAGTCATTCAGAATGAAGAGGCCTTTATAGCCAATACCCGCTCTGCCGTGCAAATATAGATATACTGTATTTTAAACAGTCGTTTGAACTATTCTTGAGAAAATCTAAATTTGTATGTAAAAGGTAAACAGTAGTTTAGGTTCTGGGAAGTTTCGTTTCTTGAAAAACTTTTTCGCATCTTTGGAAGTCACTGAAAACTTCGGTATTTATCGAACATTTCGTTTTGGAGCATGCCATTTCTCTCTCTCTCTCTCTCTCTCTCTCTCTCTCTCTCTCTCTCTCTCTCTCTCTCACACACACACACACACATACACACACACACACACATACACATACACATACACATACACATACACACACACACACACACACACACACACAGACAGACGGACGGACCTTATTCTAAAAATGCTCTTTTTTATTCAGGGTGCCTCAAAACATATTTCCGGTGAAATCTTGACATCCAATTTTTGGGTGGAATAGAATATCTACTTCCTCTACTTACCAGTAGAGAAAGTAAAAATTGTAATAAACGTGTGTGTGTATATTAAATATTTCTACTGTACAGGTACCTAATATTTTATATTCTCGAAATTATACCCCCCCCCCCTTCCCACATTCTTCCTGATGTCGCAACTTGCAGCTTCATCCCCCTCCCTTCCCTGTGGGCGGTCCTGATCTGGTAGACAGGCGCAACCCCTGACACGGAATGAACTGTTCCAGAGAAGGCTCCAATTTCACCCAATTCTGTTGAGGGATGTTGTGCAGATGGCATCGATGCAGTACTCTAACACTGGATCCTCTGCAATTCAGTTCTGGTAGCAGGTGTTTTACATTCAGATCATTATCTTGTTTGTTCTCTACGAGGCCTGTGATAATCTGGGTAACTTACCTAAAATAAACAAGTACGGACACAAACTTCATGGAAAACACGTGGCAAATACGCTGATGCTCCTTTTGTAGAAACTCGAAATTCCGATGAATACTGAATGTTGCATTACTTTGTCTACTACGTAATAAGTAGGGGAAATATTGTATTCCATCCAGAAATAATTTTCTCACATCGTTTTCCTGGGTAACTTGATGTCGCTTAATCTATTACATAATGTCAGGAAAAGTACTCGGCGACACTGACAATTTTTAGAATACCATGTTTCTCAATACAATCAAAATTGTTCGTATTTCACAGCTACTTTCCAATATTTTAACAGCTGATTGCCGTGTGGTTTGTTTGCTCTTATAGTTGATAATTACCATTAAAGAATTTGGGTTCACACAAAACTGAATTGGACTAGGGAACATTTCCGGGCTATGAGTTTTTAAGACTTTAAACCGTCTTTAACGCCCAAACAATGGCTTAGAAATGCATTCGTTAAAGGAACACCCATCTAAGGCAACAGCAAATTCAAAGGAAATCTGTTTTTAATTTCTCTACTATATATATAGTAAGTAGGGAAAGTATTGTATTCGCCCCAAAATTTCGATGTGAAGATTTCACCGGAAATATGTCTTGAGGCTCCCCGATTCCAAAAAAGCATTTTTAGAAAAAGTACGGTATGTTTGTCTGCCTGTGGACAGCATAACTCAAAACCGAAATATCGGTTAAAAATCAAAGTTGGTATTTAAGTTAAATATCTTTCAGGGATGCGGCACGAAGATTCTGAAGAATCTAAACTACCCTTCATTTGGAAAAATTTTCGAAAATTGCCTAACGATTTTGATTAAAATGCCATATGGTTAAGATATTTTGTATGGCAAATGAAATTTATGTTCTGAATTTTCTGGCTGTAACTTATGTAGTCCTGCTTGCTTTGGATGACTTTTGAATAACTAGTAAACCGTAAGAGATAGACAAAATCTTACTATGCAAAACATGTAAATCTCACTACAACACACAATGATCGAATAAATTTTTATGTAGAGTGAACCATTTCGGAAATATTCCTTATTTGTGTCAGTTTCCGAAAACTTAAAACTTTGGTGAAATGGAGCATCGTTGTTCATTTTTATATGTTAAGCGTGCAAAGAGAACGTGGTCTCAAAGCTTCAAAAGATTTGACTATCGCTCAAAGCCTACTGTATTCTAATATTCCCCTTGCACCTACAAGGAATAATATAATTTGTACAAATGTTTATCTCAATTAACACGAAGATATAGGAATAAGAGTTTGTTAGAATGGTTAGTACAAGAGTAGAGAAAGTCATGTGAGTGCAACATTTCAGATTTTTTAAAAACAATTCTTGTCTATCATCATTATCATCATCATCTTCATGGATTTAGGCCCTTGACCTGTTTCCACATCAAGAAATGGAATCTCTCCATCTGGTGAGTGGACGTCCTACTCTTTTCCTACCTTTTGGTTGGTGTTGAAGTAAAATCTGTGGCAATCTGTCTTCTGGCTTTCTTTCTATATGTTCTAGCCTGTGTTCATGTTTCGTTTATTCTGTCTTTTATGTTGTATATTTGTAGCTCTTTCCTGATTTCCGTGCTGTGTTTCTTATTGTTGTCTAATTTTCTAAAAATTAGTCTCTGTGTCGTAAGAACGACAGTGAATCGCAAAGAGGAGGAGGAACTGAAAGGTCAACAGAAACTGTGTAGCGGTATTAGCAATAATTGTGCATCAGATAAGGCTGTGGCAAATCTCCTTAATGAACCGTTTATGCTCGTTTTATGATTTTCTAGATGTGAACGGAAAGTAGGCCGATAAGGAATCATTGACATAGCGGGACATAGGAATGTCGGCTGAGTACTGACTCAGTCCAGAGTTCGTTGCCCGGTCGACCCCTTGTCACAGTCGCTTACGGTAGTTGCGGAATGTGGCGGAGTAAACCGTGGCTTGATAAGATAGCGTTCTGTGCCCACTCAGAGCTACTGATGCATGGTTCCGACAATAGAATGTATCATTGAAGGGACAAAGGAGCATCGAATGTGTCGATTTTTTCAGGTTTATTGGCGCAAAAATGCTTGAAATTACAACACCTTTTTGTGCACTCTTCTAGTTTACCAGTTATGCAGAAGTCATTCATAGTTGAGAGGACTTCCAGAAAATTCCTGATAAACGTTTCATTTCTTATGAAAATATCTTATCCACTGGTATCCCTGAAGAAGTACTTGACGGAATATATTTTAATCTCAGTACTGATAATTTTAGAAACCGCCAGCAGTTTCAATTTAGGACTCCGTAAACGTTATCCAATAAAAATTCTCCCTTTCTGAAGTTATGTGCGAAATACAATAAACTTTCAACTAAAATAGAGCTCGATTTTAGCTTCCCTTACATACAGTTTAAGAAACAATTAAATATGGGAATTATTTGCATGTGATTTTCAGCTGTATCGCTTATTGTTATCTGCAGAATCAGTATAACTTGCAATTCTAGCCTTAATAGATGTTTCATTTTTAGCCTTAGTATTATGGTATTCTGTTTCTATTATATCCAAATTTAATTGTCGTTTATTCAGTTGTATCATTTATTTACTTGATTAGTATACAATCTGCAATGTCTTGTCTTCAATAATAGCTTAACAGATCGTTTGTTTATAGTTTCTTTGTATAGTATAGTATGTTTGTCTTTAGTCAAATTTGTGTAAATAAATTGCATGTAGCTACTGTAATTGGAGCTTTGCTCTGTTGTAGCACAAATTAATGAATGGACGAATAGATGAGTAAAGAAATGAATAAATGAATAAAGCAGTCAATCAATCTATGGTATTTTAATTAAAATCGTTAGAGCTATTTTTGAGAAAACAATTTTTCCATGTAAGGGGTAGTTTGGTGTGTGATTTTCTTGAAATTGGAGGATGTGGCACTTAAATAACAATTTTATTATTTACTCACACACACACACACACACACACACACACACACACACACACACACACACACATACACACACACACACACATTTTTTTTTTTCTTTTTGGGGGGAGGTGGGAGATTCAGGGGCCTCAAAGCATATCTCCGGTGAAATCTCGACATCAAATTTTTGTTTCGAACACAATACTTCCCCTACTTACTATACGTAGTAGAGAAAGTAAAAATAGCTACTTATCAGTTGAAAATCAAGTATGAAGTATTTGACAACTGATACAATAGTAAGAATTATCTGGGAAATCGTCACAAAATTGGGCGTAATTGGTGTACTTTACCAATATCTACATTTTTTTGGGTATTAGATTTTGTCTGTCTCTTACGGTTTACCAGTTATGCTGAAGTCATTCAGAAGAAGTACTTAAGGGACTATATCATGGCATTTTAATCAAAGTTGTATCCACCATTTTATAAGTAAACCAAAAATAGCCAGAACAATTTTTCATATGAAAATGGTTTACGGACGGTGGATTATTTCCTTGGAAATATTCGTGCGTACCGTACCAGGTTTGGTATTTCAAGACGCGGGCGCGTGTACCCTTTACTAAAAGTATATGATGTTGCACTCACATGACATTCTCTACTCTTGTACTAACTATTCTTACAAACGCTTATTCCTCTAGCTACTCCATGTGAAACGAGAGAAACATTTACAGAAGCTATCTTGCTGCTAATTGTCTTGTAAGTCCAAGGGGAATATGGGAATAAAGTATATGATAGTCCAATGTTTTAAAGCTAGCCGCTATGCGATGGCTTCGAAATTCCGTTCTCTTTGCATGGCCAAGAGATAAAAAATTGATTAACGATCTTCCATTTGAGAAAAGTGTAAGTATTGCAAAACTCACACAAATAACAAGGAATATCTCCGAAATGGCTCACTCCACAGAAATTCATTGGATGTAAATGGTGTGTGGTTTATTTTTGTGTACTAAGATTTTCTGTTGCGGTTCACCAGTTGTGCAAGTCATATAGAGTAAACAAGATTACATGGACTACAGCCAGAAAATTCAAACTGTACATTTGATTTGCTATAAAATATTGTAAACATGTCATTTTAGTTAAAATCGTAAGCCATTTTTGAAAAAAATAAAAATTTTCCACGTAAAGGGTAGTTTAGGTAGAGGAATTTTCTTCAAAACCTTGGTGTTGCATCCTTGAAAGACGAACTTAAATACCAACACAGGCGCACAAACACGCACACACTGGAAATGCTTCCTTTTTTTTTATTGAGGGGGGGTCTCCGAACATATTTCCAGTGAAATCTCATCGAATTTTTGGATCGAACACATGACATGATCGTCGGCAGACTTTTCCAATGGGGGGAGGGGGGGACATGTTGGAAGTTTCAAATCAGATAATATTAATTCATTATTTTATTGTCAAAGTTTATAATATTTGTTGCAGATAACCGTATTAATTTGTGCTAAATAAAAATTGATCTTCACATCAAAATTAAAATGGTAGTTTTATAGCCAGTAATTAATTGCACATATTAAGTTCACCAACTTCCGGGGGGGGGGGGGTCTCGCCCCCCCCCCACCCTTTTCGCGACGCCCATGTGCTTTCCCTACTTACTAGTAGAGAAAGTAAAAATGCTTTCTTTGGGTTCGGAAAAGCTCGTTTTTCTGGTGAAATCTGGTATGGACATTTTGGGTGGAATTGAATTCTTTCTCTACTTTAGGTAAGCAGTATTAAAGGATCAGGGAGTCTCAAAACATGTACTTCTTGGTGAATGGACTGCTCGGCTGGATAATGTGCAATTATTGAGATTATGCAATGAGTTTTCGATTCTTCGAATGTTGAAATCGATAGTGATTCCGTGTGGGGAGTAAATCCATTCAGCTCTGGTTCCAGTTTGCGATAAGCCATTCATGATTCATCGCCGTTGGCAACACTGCGGTAGATCACGTGACCTAAGCGTGGTAAGAACTCGACCCTCGTTCCCTGACTGATAACGGACGGTGACGTCACAATTCCTCTCAGCTGACGACAACGTCCATTCACAAAGTTCCTGCCTTGCTTCCCATTCATTCTACGCTGCTCGTCTTCGTTCTGCGTGAAGGAAATCGTGAAAGTGTCCAGGTGAGTTGCTTCCGGTCACAGATGTGCGCCATATTTGACTAGGGTGGTACATCCGGCCTCCACTCCACTCCACGTGGGGTTTAAATGTTGAATTATTAAAGAGTTGTAGCTGTGTGTGTCAGTGCCAAGCAGTGTTACAGTTTGTCCACAGGTTCTTGCGACAGTCATATATTAAGTGGGTAAGTCTTTTGTTTCTTAAGGTGACCGGCTAGTCATTTGTCCTCAAACAATTGATTTCTTATTTTGCATGGTAAAAAGTAGAAATCTTCCTCTTTAAAATGATACAAGAGTATCTGCACAGTTAAGACTTAAGAAATGCACTTTTCTTTGAATGCAGTTATCTGTAACTTGAAATTTTTCAAACTTCAAAACTACTGAACCTATTTCAGTGAAACTTCCACGTAATTGCTGAAACATGTATTCTACAAACGTAACCTGTTATTAGAATAATCTAAAATAAAAAACATGGTGTAAAATTTAAGAAAAAAATCTGATGTGTTGCACTCACATGACTTTCTCTACTCTTGCAGTAGCCATTCTTACAAACTCCTATTCCTATATCTTCGTGGTAGTTGAGATAGACCTTCGTACAAATTATCTTATTGCCTATTTCCTTGTAGGTGCTACGGGAATATTGGGAATACAGTAGGCTTTGAGCGATAGTCAAATCTTTTAAAGCTTTGAGATTCCGTTCTCTTTGCATGGTTAACATATAAAAAAATTATTAACGATGTTGCATTTGAGGAAAGTTAAGTTTTACGAAAGTGGCACAATATCTCCGAAATTGTACACTAAAAAAAAGGGCATAAATTGTGTTTTAGCAAGATCTACATTTTTGTATAGTAAGATTTGGTCTATCTCTTAGGGTTTACCAGTTATGCAAAAGTCATTCAGGGTAAAGAAGACTTCATGGACTATAGCCAGAAAATTTAGGATGTACATTTCATTTGTTATAAAAATATCTCAAACATATGGCATTTTAATCCAAATCGTTAGAGCCATTTTCAAGAAAATCAAAATTTTCGAAAAATTTTCTATGTAAAGGGTAGTTTAGGATGGAGCAGTTTTCTTCAAAATCTTCGCGTCGCATCCTTGAAAGACATTAAACTTAAATACCAACTTTGGTTTTTAACCGACTTTTTGTTTTTGAGTTATGATGTCCTCAGACACACTAAATGCTTTCTTTCTTTTTTTGATTAGGGGGCCTCAAAACATATTTCCGGTGAAATCTCGACATCGAATTTTTGGTGGAATTTAATACTTTCTCTGCTTACTAGTAGAGAAAATAAAAATTACTAATTTCAGAAGTTTTTCTTTTGAATGTAGCCAAAAGTATTTAAGTAGAAGTATTAAAGGAATATGCTTGAATGTTGATGAAATTAAATGCACTGGAAGCTACAGGCACACCGTATTTTGCGTGTTATCAGTTATGATCTTTCTGTGACTGTTTTAAATGTGTAGCTGGCTACATCTCTAGAATTACAATGAATTGCTGAAATTTCATGCCAAATTTAATTTTAATCTGAGTAGTGTAAATCTAGAAATGTAACTAAAATTATGTATTGAAATACCAAAATCGTGTTTGTAAGTTTCCATGCGGAGTTGAACTCTATTTGAGTTCATTCCCATTTCTGCGTTTCTATGTTGAATTCGACCCGGAAATACATCGAAGAACATCCGTGGAACAAGATTTCTATCCGATACCACTAGGGGATTCGGCTCCAGCGATTCAGTTTGATTTGAATCCGCGTTTCCATGCGGTATTCAATCCTAAATGAGAACTCAAATAAATTTGAATTCGCCATGGAAACGTAGTAGTAGCCCCCTTAAGTAGACACGAAAAAAAAATTTCTATTGTAAACTATGCTTGCTGTTATTATGTAAATAAGGACTTTCATATTTTGCAGATGTAGATTTCAGTGCACGCCATAAAAAAGGTTTATTTCGTGAGGTTTAAGAAATATCGCTTTTAAAATAATTTTCGTCAGCAATTCCCACATATTTATATTGAGCCAGTTTTCTGTATAACATTTACAAAACTCAAGATACTCTTTCCAACAACTCGGACCGTAGGTACAGTTGAAATGTATTTTCTTTGTTACTCTAGCGAAATTAAACACTATTCTTGAACAGTTTTTATTTTCACGATCTGGAGCTTTTAGTGTAGTGTTTAAGTGTTCAACAACGACAAAACAACCTGCCTTATTGTCATTTGTTTGCCAAATTTAAGAGTTTCATAAGAAATAAGATATGTAAATTCTTTGCAGTTTATTTTCTTTAAAGGGTAAGAAAGGGTGAAGGGTACAGGTATAGAAGGGACACCTCGCTCACTTCGACCTACACAGATCTTCTATGGCTATCACACCACGGAAGGCAGGGATGCAGAGACGCGCGGAAGTCCTGTTATTACTGAATTCTTAGTTACCTTACCGTGTGCATGGGGCTGTTTCGTTCAGTACTGATGGGTTGCCTCTCAGTTTGGGCGAACACACTCACGACATAACTGACTCTTAAACACGATGCCGTACTAAAAATTTTGGCTTTAATTATTAAATATGGACAAACATCTAGCGCACCTACTCTTATTAGCTAATGGGGTGGACCTTTTCCAAACCCTTTAAGCATAAAAGCTTTTGGCTTTAAAAATGTATACCTCGTATATTTACTTCATATTTTGCCTGTTTCTATCCATAAGGAATTTAAATGTATTTGCAGTTGCTATTGTATATAACAAAATTTGTTTCCTATTTTGACTGTTTCTATTCATAGGGCATTTTGCAATTGCTAGTGATTTATGTAGCCAAAGGAGTGCATAGAGGCGCTGGAATGAAGGATATAGGGGGGGGGGGGGGTGTTCAATAACCTAAAGTGAAATTACTACATTATTATTACTGGTTAAGATAGGAATTCGAGAAAAACGTTGCTAATCTTGAGTAGGTGCAACATTATCCTGAATTGATAAATAATGGTTTAAGAACATAGCGCCGTGGCCGAGCGATTAGACCGTTCGCCTACCACCTAGGTGTCAGGGTTCGATCCCAGGGATCTGCATGTGGACGAAGCGGCGTCTGGGCGAGTTTTTACCGGGTTCTCCGGTTCCCCGCCAGTCATTTCACCAATTGCTTTATCGTCACCTTTCCAATCATCCATTTCGCCTGCGTTTGATATCATCCTCTTCCTCACTCTCATACCTGGTGCTTGGCTGACCACCCCGACAGTCGTCTGACCCTGGGCACTGGTTTGTAGGTCGTAGGGGGTGTAAGTTCTTCATAAGGGTAGGATAATCAGATACAGAAGAAGATGCCTAATTAAAATCGTTGGAGCCAACACCGTACCTTCTCTTTTAGTAACCTCACTTATAGATACAAGTTTATTTCAAGCACATACATTTATGACTGCCATATCCTCGGTGTGAATCATTGTCACTATGTGCATTGCCGGAAGTTGTGCAATAAAGGAGTGCACCAATATAATACGATACGCTTTATTTCAAGTATATACATCTTTAACTCAATATACGATATACGTACCATAATTATCCAGTGGAATTATTGTCAATTACGTGTATTGCTACAAGTTATGCAATAAACGATCGCGATAAGTCATGTTTTCCCCGATAGGCAATCTATAGAATTGTTAGCTTATTACTATGTATTATGGGGAATGTTCCGTATCCGTTATAGGCTCGTAATCGACAAAATACGTGTTTCACATCATTTCTTTATTAAAAAAGACAATTAAATAAGGTAAAATACATGGGAACAACGCTTATGAGTACCCCACATAAACATGTAGCATAAGAAGTTTAAATTAGAGACGGGAATGGGCGTCGGCAAACTTTTCATTGGGGGTGCATGTTGGAAGTTTGTGCAGTATTAATTCGTTATTCTGTTGTCACAGGTTTATAGTATTTGCTGTGGATAACCGTATTACTTTGTGCTGAATAAAAATTGTTCTTTGCATCATAATAAAAAGAATAGTTTAATAGTCTCAGTAATTGACTGCACATTAAGTTCATTAATTTCCATGGGGGAGGGGGGGCGCAGCACCCCTTTCCTCCCCTGCCCCTTCGCGACGCCGATGGAGACGGTTGAACTTCCGTGTGGCTAATGAAACTTTGACGAACAGTAATGTGTATAATTCACAATTACGAGGTATACACGTAATTAAGAAGTACAGGGAAGTATGCTTAGGGCCCTATGCAAAGTGTAGCCGGGATATTGAGGGCCATAAGCCGCAAATCGTAGCCGTAACATCAGATTCTTCATATTACCAGAATTTTGTATTTTTCGCCTGAGTGAATTTTATTTTAGAAGTTCTTGCAACAGTAGTAGAACAAGCCAGCTCAATTTCTCATTCTGAACAGTATGAAAGTTCCCACCACATGTAATCGAAAATGTCGCATTGCAAATTTTACAGTGAACTTTATAATGTCTCTTCGAGGAGAGGATATTTTCCCTTTAAATTAGAAGAGAAGCTGCGTTTTCGTTTAGGCATAATAACAGGTGATCCAAAAGACTCCGAACCGTCTGCGCCGTGTTTTGCCTGCACGCGTCTTCGGCGCTCGTCGTCGACTGCCGCTGTCATAGAACTGCGCGGATGAAACCATATATTTTTGAAACTATTTTTGCAGGCTCTACTTACCATTGTTATTGAAGGAGATGCTGTCGTTGTCCATGCATTTTTGACACCTCTTTAAGAAACTATCCACCACTCGCCGCAGTTCACGTTGAGAAAGGCTGACAATTTCCTGCCGGGTATTTTGCTTTAATTCTTCCAGGGTGTGTAGGTTTGTCTTGTACACTTTATGGTTTAAGTTACTCCAGGGATAGACATAGCACATCACCTGGAAATGTTTCAGCAAATCGCACTTTTATTTGGTGAGCTGACTGAGTTAACACATGCGACTCATAAATAAATGCACGCTGTGCAGTAGATGACCCATAATACACGTGACTAAGTCAGGACAAAATAATAAAGCACACTGTTAATAACTCAGCCACAAGTCAGCTCAATACTACACTTTCAGAGCAGAGAAAAATAAGTCTAGCGCATGACCTTGTGTACAGCACCTCGTTATCGCGTTTCTGGGTGCGCAGTGGAAAAACACACTCAGCGGTTCCGACGGTTTTGGATCTCTCTGTAGCTAAGTTCACCCAAATAACAAATCACATCAACTGCCGACATTAGACTAGACAAACTTTCTCTGTCCTCATTGTTCACAGAGCGCTTTAAACAATGACAATAAGTGAGATAAGCCCAGACTCAGCATTTCTTACAACAGGAAATGGCAACAACATATAGTTAAGTTTTTAATTTAGAAAAAACATTTGTTGTTTAACGACGCTGTCAACAGCTATGATCACATCAGCGTCGTCGGTGTGCGGGAATTTCGTCCCGCAGGAGTTCTTTTACATGCCAATAAATCTACTGACATGAGGCGTCGTTTTTAACCACTCTTAAAAATCATCGTAGACGGTGTCAAGGGGGACAGTCCCATTTTTTTATGGGACGAATGGCAAGCTTATATCACATTTATCGTTGTACAAAGCCATGGCCATTGTTTTAGCTGTTTTAGGCCACGGTGCAAGAGTACGTTGCTGAAGTCACTCAATTAAATGGACAAGGGGAATTAAGCTTTTTTGTTGAAACGATATTTGACTGTGTGTTCAACATGCTCTGCTGAATAGGTTTTCTTTTCTATTTCTAGAAGTCCAATAAAGGATAAATATTGACATTTCAAATGAATCGGGCTGATTGTTTATTTTAGATGTTTCACAGTTTGTTCCAACCTCATTGATTTGCCTGTCTTTGCCTGTTTTGGTGCCTATCTTCGCCTGTCTTGGTGCATGTCTTGCTTGTCTTTGCCTGTTTTGGTGCCTGTCTTGCTTGTCTTTGCCTGTTTTGGTGCCTGTCTTGCCTATCTTCGCCTGTCTTGGTGCATGTCTTGCTTGTCTTTGCCTGTTTTGGTGCCTGTCTTGCCTGTCTTTGCCTGTCTCGGTGCATGTCTTGCCTGTCTTTGCCTGTTTTGGTGCCTGTCTTGCTTGTCTTTGCCTGTTTTGGTGCCTGTCTTGCCTATCTTCGCCTGTCTTGGTGCATGTCTTGCTTGTCTTTGCCTGTTTTGGTGCCTGTCTTGCCTATCTTCGCCTGTCTTGGTGCATGTCTTGCTTGTCTTTGCCTGTTTTGGTGCCTGTCTGCCTTCCTTGGTGCATGTCTTGCCTGTCTTTGCCTGTCTTGCACATACAAAAGCAGTTTTTTTTTTCAGGAGGAGCTACAACAGGGGACCCATCATCATGGTGTTTTTGAAACGAACCCGGTTTTCACAGTGATTTGCCAGATGTATTTGATCTGAGATCATTGTGAAAGCTGATTTTGTTAATGTTATACGACAAGTTTGACGTGTTGTTGAAAGGTGAGTGAATGTTATTTGTATAATTGCACGTGCCTGTACCTGGGGCTGCTGATAAACCCTAAACGCATGTTTTGCTAACTGTAGTGTGCACGGCTTCCGGTCCCTCAAGACTAGCATGACGCTTATGCTGTTTACAGGAATTCGAAGGTCAAGGGGTCGAATGTCGAGGTCGGGGATTAAAAGTTTGGCCAGAGATAATTTCTGACGTGCATAGATTTTATTATTTTTTATATGAACCTTTCCTTCTTCCGCTTGGCTTGAATCATTCTTCCCTTATCACTTCTGCTTGCTTTACTGATATAGCAATCTTATTGTGCTTGGAGTAACCCACATTTAAATAATTATTTCCTTTGCCCGTGCATTTAGATGCCGCAACTTACCTCCTGATTGCGTATGGTTATGCTTTTAGGAATAATTGTAACATCTCTGCTTTGTAAGTAGGCTAGTGCGTCAACATTATAACAAATATCTGTACAGCTCTAATGGTGTGTTATGCAACGTGAACATTCGCCAAAGCGACCCGAGTTCGATCCCAGGCGACCGTATGTGGGACTTGTGGTGGACAAAGCGGCGCAAGAGGGAGTTTCTTCCGGGCTCTCCCGTCATTTCATTCCACCGGTGCACCATCTTCATTCTGTCGGTGTGAGTGGCTCAGTTGGTTAGACGTTGGCCTACTGATCCCCAGGTCGCGGGTTCAAATCCGGCCTAGACCGATGGTTTCTAAGTGTGCTTAAAAACGACAGTTTCTTGTCAGTAGATTTACTAGCATGTAAAAGAACTCCTTCGGGGCGAAATTCCGGCACACCGGCGACGCTGATGACAATTGACAGCGTCGATATATATACTTTCTGTACTGGTAAGCAGGGGAAATATTGTATTCCATCCAAAAATTCGATGTCGAGATTTCACCGGAAATATGTTTTGAGGCCTGTGTCTGTGGACAACATAACTCAAAAACGAAAAGTCGGTTAAAAACCTAAGTTGGTATTTAAGTTTACTGTCTTTCAAGGATGCGACACGAAGATTTTGAAGAAAATGGACCCAATCTAAACTACCCTTTACCTGGAACATTTTTCGAAAATTTTGGTTTTCTTGAAAGTGGCTCTAACGATTTTGATTAAAATGTCATATGTTTGAGATATTTTGATGACAAATGAAATGTATATCTCGATTTTTCTGGCGATAGCCCCTGTAGTCGTATTTACGCGGGACGACTTTTGCATAAGTGGTAAACCGTTAGAGATGGACCAAATCGTACTATACCAAAAAAAAAATGTAGATCTTGCTAAAATACACAATTTATGTCTTAATAAATATTCTTGTAAAATGAACCATTTCGGAGATATTCCTTGTTATGTGTGTGAGTTTTGGAAAGCTTAAATTTTCGTGAAATGGAACATCGTTAACTTTTTTATATGTTAAGTGTGCAAAGAGAACGGAATCTCAAAGCTTTAAAAGATTTGAGTATCGCACAAAGCCTACTGTATTGTAATATTCCCCTTGTACCTACAAGGAAATAAGCCATAAGATAATTTGTACAAATGTTTATCTCAACTAACAAGAAGAAGATATAGGAATAAGGGTTTGTAAGAATGGTTAGCACAAGAGTAGAGAGTCATGTGAATGCAACACATCAGATTTTTTTTTCCAATTTCATTCTAACGGGTGATCCAAAACACTCCGAACCGGCTGCGCTGAGCTTTGCCTGTGCGCGTCCTCGGCGCTCGTCGCCGATTACCGCTGACATTGAACTATACAACATTTTAAAAACTACTTTTAAAAGCTTTATTTACCAATGTCATTAAAGGAGGCGCTGAAACTGGCCACTGTCGTTGTCCATACATTTTTGGCACCTATTTAGGAAACTATTCATCACTCGCCCTAATTTCTTAGCCTGAACACTTCCTGTGGCTGAAATTTATTGTATTGGATTTCACGGCCTGGAACTTTTACAACTGGAAATGTTTCTGCAAATCGCACTTTCACTTGGCGAGCTGAGTTACCACATGCGAATCCTAAATAAATACATTTTCTGTTCCTATCTATACCTACTGCTAGGTCCTACGTCTAGCCCTAGGGTTATCCTTAATTGAAATTATACCTAACATATCTAAAATAGATTTCAAATGTTTTAATGTATTAAATACTACAAAAAGATTGATTTTGCTATAAATCTATAACATAAATAGAGGAACTACGTTACAGATAGCACATACATAAAAAAGCATATGAATTTGTGTAGGTTTCTGACTAGTTAATGAGATGTTCGTTAGAGCCAGTATCAATGGTGTTTCTGGATTCAAGCAATTTCATGTTTCTTTTTTATTGCTGTCAAACCCTGTTCAAACAAATGACCAGAGGGAAATATAAGCAGTGACAGTAAGTCCACTGTACTCTTTGCGTGTATAATAACACAAATCACAAATTGAAATGCTTTCTCTTTTAATTTTCAGTGAACTGTCAACAGACATTTCCAAAATACTTTCTTTTAATTTTATGGGAAAATCAGAGGAATTTATGGTGTTGTAAAGGGATTTGTAATCCATTTTCACTTTCTGTACTACACAAGTAGAGGAAGTATTGTATTACACCCCAAAATTCGATATCGAGATTTCACCGGAAACACCTATGTTTTGAGGACCCCTGAATCCAAAATAAGGCATTTCTAGAAAAGGGGCCTCACGCTTCGGTCATGAATCATTGGTTATTTTTTATTTTCACAAAAAGGACTAACGATTTTAATTAAAATTATATATTCATTAATGTATTCACATGACAAAATACTCATCTAGCACTTTCTGGCAACACCAACACCAAATTTTGTATTCCACGCAAAAATTCTATGCCGAGAGTTCACCAAAAATATGTTCTAAAGTCTTCTGAACTCAAAAGCGCGCACGTTTCAGTGTGCAAGTATTATTACTCAAAGCCGAAAAATCGGTTAAATACCTAACTTGGTCTTAATGCTAAGCATCTCCCAAGGATGTGCCGCGAAGATTTTCAAGAAATAAACCCACACTAAACTACCGCTTACATGGAGTATTTTTTGAAAATTTTTATTTTCTCAAAAAATGTATTAACCATTTTGATTGAATGCTAATTTATGTATACGATATTTTTAAAACAAATGAAATGTACATATATGTTGAATTTTATGGAAATATCCTCAAAGTGCTCTTCATTCTTGATGGCCAGTTATGGAAAAACAAGTAAACCATAAGATAGATAAAATCTTGCTGCGCTAAACATATAGATCTCCTTAAAACACATTCTTTTTGAGTTAGCCATTTACAAGATATTTCTTATTGTTTTGAAATTTCTGATACTGAACTTGCCTCTAATGGCAGACCGTCAGTCGTTTTTCCTCTTGGTTATGTAAAGAGAACAAAATCTCAAAGCCATCATATAGCGGTCCCTCTTAAAACATTTTACAATCACTGTATTCCCATATTCCCCTGCACCTACAGGAAAATATTCATAAAAGTATTTTTGCAAATGGTTACCTCTACTAACACGAAGTATAAGCTTTTCTAAAAATAGTTAAATGGTTAGAGAAAGTGAAGTGAATGTAACATCGTTTTTTTCCGTTTTCTTTTCTTTTATTTTTGTTCTTTTTTGTCTTTGATGGGGAGTGCAGGGGGGAGCTCTTGCCAATTTCCAATGCGTTGTTGTTCCTTGGAATTTTTCAGTGCCTTTTGTGATTTTTACTTTCTCTACTGGTAAGTAGGGGAAGTATTGTATTCCACCCAAAAATTTGATGTCGAGATTTCACCGGAAATATGTTTTGAGACCCCCTGAATCCAAAAAAAGCATTTTTTGAAAAAGGTCCTGTGTGTCTGTGTGTCAGTCTGTGAGAGCATAACTAAAAAACGAAAAATCGATTAAAAACCAAAGTTGGTATTTAAGTTTCATGTCTTTCAAGGATGCGACACGAAGATTTTGAAGAAAATAGCCCCACCCTAAACTATCCTTTACATGGAAACTTTTTCGAAAATTTTGATTTTCTTTAAAATGGCTCTAACGATTTCGATTAAAATGCCATATGTTTGAGATATTTTTACGACAAATGAAATGTATATTTTGAATTTTCTGGCTATAGCCTATGTAGTCCTGTTTAGTCTGGATGAGTTTTGGACAAAATCTTACTTTTTTTTGTAGAGTGAACCATTTCGGAGACATTCCTTGTTATCTGTGTCAGTTTCGGAAAACTTAAAACTTTCGTAAAATGGAACATCGTTGTTCATTTTTTTGTTAAATGTGCAAAGAGAATGGAATCCCAAAGCTTTAAAAGATTTGACTATCGCACAAAGCCTACTGTATTCCAATATTCCCCTTGCACCTACAAGGAAATAAGCAATAAGATAATTTGTACAAATGTTTATCTCAACTAACACGAAGAAGATACAGGAGTAATAGTTTGTAAGAATGGTTAGTACAAGAGTAGAAAAAGTCATGCGAGTGCGCCACATCAGATTTTTTTTAGAAACACTGCATTCTAAAAATGTTCAGTGTCGACCTCTTATGCAAACTATTCTTACGAAACTATATTTTCCTATCTTTTTAATCGAGATATTTCTTCCCAGAAATAGCTACATTACACATTTCCTTATCAATACGCAGGAATAGCGATAGTCAAATGGAAACTACATGGTGGCCTTGAAATTCCATTCTTTCTATGCAATCGCGAGAAACAACCGAATATCGCAAGGAATTCAAAGAGTGACGTGAGAACTGTTGAACCATTAATAACGAATATCTTGCAAATGGTTAATACCACGAAAAAGTTATTTGAAACGAATTGTGTGTTTTTAAAGGAGATCTGCATTTTGTATATACAGTCGATTTTCGTCTATCTCTTCAAGTCTACTACTTAAGTAAGATTATATAATATTCCTTCCGGATGAAGAGGACTTTAAAGGCAACTCCCAGAAAATTCAAGATATAAATTTTATTTGTTAGGTAAGTAGGGTTGCCAACTGTTCCGATTTTGTAATGCGCAAGTATTCCTAGTTTTGTTTTTAATTCACAAGCGAAGTTAAGGAGTTCTCAAAGTTTTACCTAAAATAACGTTTCTAATACAGGAGACCCAAAAACATCCGAACGGCTGCACGGTGTTTTTCCAGTGCGCAAGCGGGAACACGATAACGCAGGTGCTGTACACAAGGCCATGCCAGGTTGACTTTTTTCTCTGCTCTGAAAGTGCAGTATTGAGCTGACGCACTATCTTGTCGTTGCGTTATTACCAGTGCACTTTATTATTTTGTCCTTTATTTAGTCACAGTGTATTATGGCTCAGAATTTGATTTCTACTGCACAGGTGTATTATTTATTTATGATTCGATATTTTAACTCAGTCAGCTCGCCAAGTAAAAGTGCGATTTGCAGGTGATCCGCGATTTCTATTTCTGGAGTAACTTAAAGCATAAACAGTACAAGACAAACCCACACATCGTGGAAGAATTAAAGCAAAACATCCGCCAGGAAATAGCAAGCATTTCTCGTTGTGAACTTCGGCGAGTGATGGATAGTTTCCTAAAGAGGTGCAAAAATGCACGGATGTTTGTGGGTCTCTGTATAAGCTCTCTGCATAGGGTCGGGGATCAGATTAAGGTATGGTGGGTTAATTACATGCCGAAAAATGTGTATGTTAACAATCTGACGATTTGAGGTGTTGTAAAAGAGTGGGACGGTCACAAACTTGCGAATAAAACGTCACCTCGACATTCTCAGCATAACTCAAAAACAAAAAGTCAGCTAAAACTCAAAATTTGTATTTAAGTTTAATGTCTTTCAAGGAAAGACGTGGAACATGTTTTTAAAATGTTTATTTTCTTGAAAATGGCGCTAACGATTTTGATTAAAATGACAATGTTTGATGTATTTTTATGACAAATAAAATGTATATTTTGAATTTTCTGGCTATAGCCTATGTAGTCCTGTTTACTCTGGTGACTCTTGAGTAACTTCGAAACCGTAAGACATAGACTAAATCTTACTATAGAAAAATGTAGATGTCGCTAAAGCGCACAATTTGTGTCTGAATACATTTTTTGTAGAGTGAACCATTTCGGAGATACCTATTCCTTGTTATGTGTGTGAGTTTCGGAAAACTTCAACTTTCGTCAAACGTAACATCCTTGTTCATTTTTTTTGTCTTAGCCATGCAAAGAGGACGGAATTTGATAGCTTTAAAAGATTTGACTATCGCTCAAAGCCTACTTTCCCATATTCCCCTTGCACCTATAAGGAAATAAGCAATACGATAATTTGTACAAATGTTTATCTAAACTAACACAAAGAACATAGAGGAACAGGAGTTTGTAAAAATGGTTAGTACAGGAGTAGAGAAAGTCATGTGAGTGCAGCACACCAAATTCTTACTTTCTCTACTGGTAAGTAGAGGAAGTATTTTATTGCACCCAAAAATTCGATGTCGAGATTTCACTGGAAGTATGTTTTGGGACCCCCTAAATCCGCCCCCCACCCAAAAAAAAAAAAAAAAAGAAAGAAAAGAAAGAAAAAGAAAGAAAGAAAGAAAAAAAAAGAAAAGCATATTTAGAAAAAGGTGCGCGCTTGTGTGTGTGTGTGTCTGTGTCTGTCTGTCTGTCTGTTGTCAGTCTGTGGACAGCATAACTCAAAAACGAAAAGTCGGTTCAAAACCAAAGTTGGTATTCAAGTTTAATGCGACACGAAGATTTTGAGGAAAATTGCCCCACTCTAAACTGCTCTTCATTTTTCGAAAGTTTTTATTTTCTTGAAAATGGCTCTAGTGATTTTGATTAAAAAATATGTTTAAGATATTTTTATGACAAGTGGAAATATATATTTTGAATTTTCTGGCTATAGCCCATGTGGTATTTAGTGTGTACGATTTTTCCATAACTGTTAAATTGAAATCCTACTATATAGAAATGTAGTTCTTGCTGAAATATACAATGTATGTCCAAATAAAATTTTTTATAGAGTCAAGCATTTCGGAGATATGCCTCGTTATTGGTGTCAGGTTTGGAGAACTTATACTTCTGTCAAATGGAACATCGTTATTCAATTTTTTACTTGTTAACCGTGCAAAGAGAAAGGAATTTGAAAGCTGGAAGAGATTTGACTATCGCTATCTGTATTTTCATATTCGCCTTTCACCTACAAGGTAATAAGAGAATAAGATAATTTGTGCAAATGTTTATCTCAACTAACACGAAGAAGCTAGAGGAATAAGAGTTTGTAAGAATAGGTGGTACAAGAGTAGAGAAAGTCATGTGAGTGCAACACACAATTTTTTTTTTTTTATTTAGAGATCTCATTTGCAAAGTTAGGCCCCTTTTCGCAAACGTTCATGTATACTTTGTAGAGAAAGTAAGGTGTGTCTGGGTTTACTTCTGGTTTCTTATGTTTACTGTTAATATTTAAGTTATGGTCTGTGTGATACTAATTAAACATAAAGGAACTCCCTTTTCTGTCAAGGTTTAACTCTCTCCAGTGTATCACACGCGTTATAGAAACCAGTACATACTGGAAGTTTCTACATTTGTATAAGTAATTTAAGTTGCAATATTTTACAAAGGCATGCAACAGAAAACCAGAAACTACATACATTATACCCCAATAACAACAGGTGCCGTTTTACAACCATCTGGTTAAATTACATGTCAGTGCAGCGATGTTGGTATACCTGAATGCTGAGAAAACAAGACGATCATATCTTACACCGCTACAAAATGCTGTTGGTAGACCTGCTAGCTTAGAAAAAATTGTTCTGAAATGATAGCCGTTCACGATGAAAATAAAGCGTAACAATTTATGATTTATTTAACGTAACATGGTACCATTATTCAGAGCAAAAAGTAGTAATGTTTGCAGTACCAAACTTTTGGCAATTAAGAGTATTCATCAATTTGCTTATTACGAATTATTTTCATAAATATTTTACAAACTGTTGGTCAAAACTTTTCCTATCTACTTCATGTTAATCATAGGCGAAATTAAACATTTTCTATATTCTCGTAGGTTTGCAGAAGGCTTCTGAGGGGGAGGGCGGTTACCATATACTGTGTGTGAGACGGAGGGGGACATCTCGGCCCAATGCGACCCCGACATGGATTATTGCGGGCTACCACCCCCCGAAGGCGAAAAAATGAGGCGAATTGAGACCGTAGGCTTGTCAGAAAACGGAGCTAGCGAAGCCCGGAGACGCACAGAGGTCCCTAACAGTTACAGATATTGACACCTGGCGCACAAGCGAAGTGTTTTCTCTACCCAGGGGGAGGGCGACGACGTGGCTCTTGCGGCACGGGCTGCAACTTCTAGGGAAGAAGTGTTCCAGTGCGCAAGCAACTATGTCATCTGTCCGCAATCGTTGGAACGAACCGCGGCACCAACCAAACCTGAAAGACAAGGGAGGGAAAGGAATCCTTGAAGATATTAATGAACCCCAGCATTCGCCTAAGTGTTATGGAGAAACCACGGAAAAACCCATGTCAGAGTGCGGCCACGGGGATCGAACCCGCGACCTACCGAATGCGGGCCACAGACGTTACCGCCTGAGCCTCATGCTCGGTGTACATGTGATGCAGGGATTAATCGTATTCGGAGTCCAATTTGGGAACGCACGGGGTTGAGTTGATTGAACTGTAGGATGGAGTAACACTTCAAACGTGCGGATTGTTGTATAGGTCATAGACTTAAGGGGAGTTAGGGGTGAGATTTGGCCCATTTGGTAAAAAAAGTTGATTTTTAGATTTTTATGTTGAAATATTGTTCAATGTTTTGTCTATTAAAAAGTGCAATGATTTTGATGCCAGCGCCATTTTTAAAGATCTGGCGGCCATTTTTAAATAGTGATGCATAGTGATTAAATGGCTGGTGGTTAGGCGTGCGCACCCACCGAGACTGAATATCGACGGATCAGAAACTCAATCATGTAAATTATCCTCAATTTGCATCCACAAAATCACAAGTTGTGTCCAGAAGTGGTAACTAAAATTCTATTTCCGGATCAGCGACTTGGTTCTGACCAGCTGCTAGAACGCTATGCCAAGGGTACGACACAGAACTCGAATGTATCTCTTCACAATGTCGTGGGAGCTATTTGTCCAAAATAGATGTGTGTCTAGGAATAAACTTGAACTTGCAGTACTGAAAACTGTAATTGAGTTTAATATGGGGTGTGTGAAGTCAATTCAAGTGTTGAATAGTCTGAGGAATGAAAACATTGCAGTTGGAACAATATGCATTTGTCAGAAGTGCAATGCTAGAAGATGTATTCAGGGTAGAAAATGCAGTGCCAGGAAACAAGCACACACAAGGAGAGCCCAGAAAAAATGTCAATATAAGAGAGGATAAGAGATCAGAAAGTGAAACCTATGCTACAACACACCTCTGATGGGGTTAGAACGTTTTAAAAGTTTATTGCTGTTTTTCTCAGTTTCTTTTTTCTCGGCATTTTCACGCATCTGAAAAACTCCTTGCGACAGAGTTCTTAAGGGATTCTTTTGAAAATTTCAATTGCAAAATTGCTCTGGGTTTTGATATCAGTCAAGTAATATTGAACATATTCACATTCAAATGCCGATGGAAAGTTAAAAAAAAAAAAAAAAACGTGAAATCTGTAAATAGACATATTAAAAAGATTTACAGATACTAAAGTACTGGTGTAAAATAAAAATCCAGAGCAATTATGACTTTCAAGTGCATGAAGCATTAGATCACCAACTTTCATGTCAAACATATAAAAATTGTTTACGCAAGGAGCATTTTTAATCAGAGTATCTTTTTAATCAATTAAAAGTTTTTAATTAAAAAACTATTTGACTTACATACTTCAAATTTTGTACAGCTGCATATCTAAACACTATAGTAACGTGGTTAAAATTTGGTAATGCTGGCATACAAATTGTAGAATTTCCTAAACTCACCCCTAACTCCCCTTAATAAATACATTTGTTTGTAATGCCGTGACTATTGTAAAGAATTTTAGAACAATAAATGTAGTCTTTTCTATTTATTAAAGTAAGTTTTGAAGATTTCTCCAGAATCATATCACATCCGCAGGCGTCAGATATAAAAGTACCAAAGACTTCCAGTGTGTAATTGAACTATTGCAATAACCGGATGAATGAATCACACGTTATTGCCTAATTATAAATGCCCTGGAGTAAACTGTCTGCAGATATGTGCGCCATAAAGGACGTTTTATTGGATTGTAACAATGAGTGCAAATCCATGATTCGTCTTATAGCCCATTCTTCTGTTATGCACCGGTCACGTCATTGATGCAGAATGAAGCTTCTCTAGATTCAGATTTATTTTGAGTGAAAATAGGAAATGTTTTTTTGTGACATATTTCTGAATGATGAAGCTTGTACATGACAATTTACTTCAAACATATTTTAGGCAATTATATTGCGCACTATAGTTGCACTGGGAAAGGGAATAACGAATGCATTTGAACCTGTTTTATAAATAACCCAGTTCTACGTAATTCGTATTTATAGGTAATTCGCGGTTATATGTATTAAATTTCAGTGCATTACAACTGAGCTTTACATAATTATAATGAACATACGGCATACCCTAAAGAAACTCGAGGTGAATATTCCTTGTAGCTGCTATCAAAGACGCAATCTGAGGGAACGGCTTTCGGCCGCGGAAACAAAAGACAAAGACACTCGCTGGTAGAGCTGGCGGCTTTCAGCGCGACAATGTTCTAGCAACGGAGCAAAAGTAAGGACAAAAATGTTCTGTATATGGTTTTACTATTGAACAGCGGTTTTGTCTTTCAGTTGTCAATTGCTTTTAATCAGTCATGGAGAACAGAAAAAGGAAATGTTATACACTAGATAAGAATGTAAATAAGACAGGTGGAACTTAATCCACACAAAACCAAAACTTAAATTGCTTATACCACGCTATTCACAATCATCAGTAACAAAATTAGGTGTATGCACTTGTAGGAAAAGTGCAGCAAGCCAAATTAACCAAAGCACGATTGAGTTCCAAATAATGTTTTCTTTGTACATATAGGTATTTGTGGTTTGTAAAAGTTTGCACATGTAGGCCCACTGTATTGCTTTTTCACTAAACAAAATATGATGCACTATTAAAAGCTCATTTGTAAGGAATTCTGAGTTACAAGTAATCTTCCCCCTTCCCCTTGATGTACACATAATCAGGTTCAACTGTATTTACTTTCCCCTATTGTGACTGAACGTTCACATGTTGAGACAAGGCTATAGCTGCAGGTGTCTTATTTCACACGAGCACAATAACAGTCATTTGTGCACACTGAACTTCAAGCGTGTTGGTATCTTGCGGCAATCTCTGTTTATAATATTCATAGACATTATGTGCATGATTTTTTCCCCTATGATTTTGTCTTTTAAATTCATATTATGCGTAATTGTGTATTCTGATACCTCGCAATAACACTGTTTATTACGTTAGTGTCTATGTTAATCTTCATGGTGCAGTTTATTATTTTATTAACTAAACACCCCCCACCCCGGCGCAACAGTCCATGAAGGGCCAAGGCCTACCGCCCAGCCGCTGTGTCCCCCACCTCTGCCCATTACAGGCGTCATTGGTGAGGTGCAGTACTGGAGGGTGGGACGTAGTCAACGCCCCGACCCCTCCCGGCCAGTTATGCGGCCTTCTCGACCTGGGGGTCGGTCTGGGTGGCTCAGTTGGTTAGACGCTGGCTTACTGATCCCAAGGTCGCGGGTTCAAACCCGGCCCAGATCGATGGTTTTTAAGTGTGCTTAAAAATGACAGCTCCATGTCAGTAGATTTACTGGCATGTAAAAGAACTCCTGCGGGACGAAATTCCGGCACACCGGCGACGCTGATGTGATCCTGGCAATTAACAGCGTCGTTAAATAACAAAAATAATTTAAATTTAAATTCGACCTGGGGCCGCTACTTCTCCATCAAGTAGCTTCTCAATTGGTCCCCCCGGGACCTAACGAGGTTGAGTGCACCCCGTGCCAGACCTCCCAGAGGGGATAAAATCCCCATGCTGGCACCGGGGATCGAACCCGGGTCCTCCGTGCCAGAGGCAAGCGCGCTTCGGAGGTGGTCTTTTTTTTATTAGTGTAGCAAATTATGTTCTTGGCATGGAACTTACCGTGGTCTTCTATGGTCTATAGCAGTTACTATGCTAAAGATCTAAGGTTCGAAATTGTAATTGATATTTTCAGGGTTAGATATCCTTGGCATATCTTCAATCGTAAAGAAAAACGAAGTAAAATAATATAAATCTGTAATATGTCATTTTGACATTTAGATATTTAAGCAGGACGTATATTCCAAATTCTTGAATTACTATTTACTTCTACGCATTAATAATTTTTAGCCGTTATTGTAAAGATTAAATATTAACCTAAACCTCTAACTGAAAGCTAAAATATAATATATACCATTCCACTATTTCTACTAGAAACCAGCACCTTTCACGTGACTCCTGACCCCTTGACACCCAGCTGTAGCCAGCATCCTATTTAATCCATAAATACAGTAATTCAAAATTTTTAAACCTTGCTAGTTTTCGAAACTAAACAATTTTATGCTCGACCACACCCAAATTTCTTAATTATATGTAAGTCTTATAGTGATCATTTAATGGACCTCCTGGTTGAAACTTTCATTAAAGGACTGGTCTTCATCCAATGGAACAATTCAGTTTTCATTAAAGGACATGTTCTACTAATCAAAATTCCCATGCAGCAATGGCAAAGCGCAATATCGATTAATTCTCGAAACAAACTAGCGCGAGTTTAAAAAACGCTAAAATGTCGGACACTACTGACAGTGAGATGCAACTTACTCCACCTAAGTAAGATGCAATTTACACAAAACACACAAATTAACCTCAACACAGCGTCAACTGCCAAGAATATTGCACTTAGCACAGTCTCGCAAATTAATTGCACTAATTGTACAACAAATAACTCATACATGAAATAAAGATTCGTCTGAAAACTAACATGTTCAATTTGCCTTCTATTTTTCAATGTTACTTAGCATTCCAAGGTTATCATTTTCATCATGCAGCTGTAACGTGCTGGAAACGAATCGATCGTTTAGCGCCTGCGCAGAACTCCAAATATGTGTCAGTTAATGCAATATGTAGGTCATTGTCCCTGGTGAGTGTACAGCATTCTATAATATTTCAACTATAAAATTAGGTATATGGTCGAGCATCAACTGTCGTATGAAACTTAACTACATATAATGGAATTAAGACGTTCGTGTGAAAATTATAAATACTCGCGTCTAATTACTACAATTACAGTCTCGTTCCATAATATACTATATTATTATACAACTAATAGCCGATGATTACATACTCATATTATTTGTATCTAATTTATTATCCTCATATTTACTTAACTATTGCAATAAAAGTATCTTAAAATATCACGTACTTCATTAAAACATAATGTATACAAATCTTCTGTTTCACGGGCCCTAATGACCTAGTTGTCGATGGGCCCTTAAACCCCACTCACTCACTCACTCACTCACTCACTTACTCACTCACTCACTCACTCACTCACTCACTCTTCTGTTTCAACTTAATTTTTTCATAATTTATCACATTATAACCTTCCACTTCAAGGGGGTTTACTCACATTAATACACAATGAAAGTGTTTTCATTTGAATCACTCTTTATAAACTCCAATTTTCACCTGATATCACTTTACTTTTAACTAATCACTTTATTTAATACATATTTTATCCCTCCCTTTACTAACACTTATCAAACACTTGTCTTCCTCTTTTTACTACACTCCACTTCCTTTAAAACACCTAATCCCACAAATCTGTCTTGTTTTCCCCTTTCAGCCCGCATCTCCCAACTCTTTCTCTTCCTTAACCCATCCATCTCTCTTCTCTTTTAACATGGAATACCCTTCGTAAAGGAAGTAAAATGGTTGGCTCCGTATAATGTTCATTTGTTTGCATGTAAAAGAATATACCTTGAAAGACAAGGTCTATAGAGCCAAGAGCCAAGAGCCAAATCAGGTCGCTCGGGTTTACCCGAGCGGGATATATGCCCACGGTACCTATCCATTTAGTATGGATTTACCCGTGAGGTATGAAAGATGTAGTTATTGTACAAGCTATTTTTGTCAGTGTCAGCCAATGATGATGATTGGTTACTCTCTCTTGCTATAGACTAGGGACATGAGTGCCAGTTAGAATGTCTACCCATCCTGGGGCACCCATGCCCCTCTGCTCACTTAGCAAAGGTCAGCTTGTCTAACCAGCAAGTCAAGCAGTGTCAAATTAGCGAGAAACCGAATGCAGTGGAATGTTTGGTGAAATGAGGAAGCAGCGAAGCCAATTAGCCCAAGACATCCTTGGGTAAACGATAGCTTTTGCGCCTCCTGGGAAGATGGTGATCATATTGACCCAGGGTATTTACCAGATGGTTAGGGTGTGGCGTAAGTTTGGCATACATAGAGCGGGCTCTATCTCGCACAACATCCACAATATATGGAATGCCAGAATGAGTATGGAGAATATGGGAAGAAAATCTACGGTCAGTATCGTAGATCATCCTAAGGGCCCTGTTCTGCACGACTTGCAGTCTGCGGATGGTGGTTTGAGCCACGAATCCCCATGCCTCGCATCCATACAGGATCAGGGGAGGGATGATCGCACGATAAATGCGTAATTTAAGTCGTGTAGGCATAGTAGACCTAAAGATGGGATAGAGCTTTCCCAGAGCTCCGTGACCTTGGGCAGCTTTAGCTGTGACATGTTTGGTGAAGGTAAGTCCTCGGTCTAGTTGTACACCAAGGTACTTGGCTGTGTTGACCCAAGGGATTCTCCTCTGACCAAGTGTCAGGTCCCTTTATGGTCTCCAGGAATGAATTTTGCCTAACACAAAAGCCGAGCTTTTCTGTGGACTGATTCCCATTCTCCACTTTTCACTCCAACTCTCAATGGCATCTAGGTGTCTTTGTAATGGGGGAAGGCAGTAACGTAGATTTTTGTTACGGGCCAGTATGAGGACGTCATCGGCATACTGGCACGTAACAGTGCTGGGTTCAACGGGGAAGTCAGACATGTATGCGGCAAAGAGCAGTGGCGATAGAACACTACCTTCCGGTACTCCGGCCGCTATTGGTCTGATAGTTGATAACCTGCCCTCCACTCGCACCCTGAAAGTGCGGTCACGAAGGAAACTGGCTATGAGGGTCAGGTAGGGGGAGGGGAGATTTGCATCTCTAAGTTTGTACAGTAGGCCCTGGTGCCATGTTGTTGCAAAGGCCTTATCCACATCCAGAAGCACTGCGACAGTTTTGAAGTTTTCCTGGAAACCCAGGGCAGCCCTCTCAACAAGACGCAGGAGCTGTAAGGTAGTGGAATGACCTTGACGGAACCCGAACTGATGATCCGGAATGAGCCTTCTTTCCTCAAATAGAGGAGTTAGACGGGACAGTAGAAGTTTTTCAAAAATTTTCGAGATTATTGGGAGTAGACTAATAGAACGGTAACTTGATGGAAACTTGGGATCCTTGCCTGGTTTCAATATGCAAATCATCCTCGCTTCCTTCCAAGCAGTAGGGAAGTGTCGGAGATACAGGCAAGCATTGTAAATTCTCGTCAAGTGGATAATGGCTTTGCGAGGCAGGTGTTGTAACATATGTGTCGTAACACCATCATATCCAGGGGATTTGTTGGGTTTGAGACACCTAATTTGCGAGGAAACTTGCCTTGGTGTGACAATTGGTATGCGAGTCGCCTCGTGAGGTGGTGGAGGATCCTCATAGAGGTAATCCACCGTTGCCTCAACTAGTTCTGAGAAGTCCTCGTCTTCTATGTCCTCTCGGGGCTCAAATTGGGACTCTAAATAGTCCGCGAAGTCAGTGGCTTTCTCTTGCGGTTCGAAAGATAATCTCCCGCGAGTGCCATGTATAGGATGCTGATATAGCGTTTTGTCCCTTCTCAGGGATTTAATTATCCGCCAGGGCTTCTTTTCAGAGAGGTTTACGTTCCTCATGGTGTTTTCCCAGGCCTCTTTGCGATGTGCACGTAAGAGGCGTCTAGCCAGGGTCTTAAATCGCAGATAAATTGCCTGCAATCTGGGATGGCGGAAACGCTGCCAAAGCTTCCGAACTGTTGACTTAGCTCTCAGCAACAGTCGGAGTTCGTTTGGGATGGTTGTGGGGTTAGGAGTATTGCAAGGAATGCGGTAAGTATGCCCTCGTATCACATTTGATATTTGTCGGGAGAATGCATTTGCCGCTAATTCTAACGACTCGATAGAATTTATGTGCGGTCTGGGATCCACTGATTGGTTCAGTTCAAGGACGGCTGCATCCCAGTCTACCTCATACGACCAATCAGGAGTTACCAATGCTGACATATTAACATTGGTGTCGATTAACACAGGATCGTGGTCAGAATCCAGTTCATTGACTGTCGTCAGGTCTATGTGGAATCTAAAGTTTTTAGTGACCATAATATCCAGCACGTCCGGTCTCCCTCGGGCAGGATGAAAAGTGGGCTCTCTCGGTCCATGAGCTATGAGGCTTGGGTTACCGCTTATAAGGCGGAATAGTCCTCGCCCCTTCGCATTGGTGGCACGACTATGCCAGTTGGCATGTTTTGCATTTAGGTCACCTCCAATGCAGACCACAGGGTGGAGGTTTAATAAAGCCGTGTAATCTGCTTCATAGAAGCGGTGATCAGGGGGGTCATATGCCACTATCAGCAATGTATCTAGACCACCTAAAGATAGCCTAATAGCACAGGCTTCTACATGCTGAAGTGGTGGAAGAGGGAAAGGCTTATGTGTAATATGGTTCTTAACAAAGATGGCTGTACCTCCCCCTTGTCGGCCAACCCTATCAGACCGATGGGTGACGTAATTAGGGAGGGAGAAGTTGGTGGCAGCATCCAAATGAGTTTCACAGACCATCAGAATGTCGATTCCGAAATACTGTACAAAATTAGAAATATTTGGGTAATGACTCCGTAGTCCGTTTGCGTTCCAAATCGCAGCTCTAAATGGTCTCCGGACATGTCTTCCAGCCATTATTGAGCGGAGTTGGGGTAGAGCTGTTCCAGTGTCTGAAGCAAGATGGAATGCTTCTGCATGGGGGTCAGGTTGGGGTTGTTCAACTGCATCTTACAGTTTCTCAGAGCAGGTAACGCCTTGTTTATTAAATCCCCAAACCATGAGGATAAAGAGCTAAATTCCTCCAGGTCTCTTTGCGAAATAGTCGCTAGTGTGGAGGAGGATGTTGCCGTGTTAGGCATTGGTGGAATAGGGGTAGGGGGTATATCCCTAACCTTGGATATAGGCTCTGCCTCTACAGGTGAGACTGTAGTTATTACAGGAGCTTGTGGCTCCGAAGTTGCATTGGGGGCAGAAGATTTGCTCTGCCTAGGTTTTCTGTTCCTCCTCTTCCTGCGTGGTTTTGGTGCAGGGGGTTTAGGCACTATTGCCTTTTCTATAGGACCTGGAGGTGGTGGCACAGAATTTGATGGGGAATCGCTCTTTGGTGTAGCAGCCTCTTGTTCCACTCGACGCAGAGTGGACTCTGCCTTATTTAAGGCATTAGAAAAGGACACACCTGGGCGAACCACTTGATCATCTGGGCGAACCACTTGATCATCTGGGCGGTTCTTGCGGCGGCTCTCTATGATCTTTTTCCTTGTGGAGCATCCTTTGTACACACTTACGTGTGTACCATCACAATTAGCGCACTTGCACTCTTCCCTAGGTTTAGGGCAGTTCTCTAGCAAGTGGTTCCCTGCACACCGCAGACATGTAAGCTTTCGCTCACACATCATGCTGGAGTGATTGTACCCCATTCATCGGTAACATTGCACAGGTCCCTCTCTGCCATAATACCTTTCCACTTTGACTACAGTGAAAATTAATTTCCTTACAGTGTCAATTGGCTGTACTTCTTGGTTAAGTACTTTGTCAAGTACTACCAAGAATAGTGGCATAGGAACTTTGTTAATACCCCCCGCGGTATTAACGGTTCTCTTCAACTGTGCCACTGAATTGACAGTTATGCCATGTTCTTCTTTAAGTGCAGTTTTGATTTCATCAGGGGTGCACTCTGAGTCTAAGCCTCTGATGACTCGACGCTCAATGTATGGACGTTGTGGTGAGTACGAGTAGAACGTTATGTTCATTTCTCGTAACACCAACTTAGCGGTTTCTAAATCACCCAAACTGTGGGTAAGGATATGGACGCTCTTAGGCTTCCTTTTTGCCTCAAAAGTATACTTGAGGTGTTTGGCCAATGTACGCATTACCCTAACATGGTTAGGGAATACGTCCGCAATGATTGGCGGAATTCTTGGCCCCTTCTTGGCTTGGGATGATGCAACATTCTGAGGATGTTGCATCATGGATGATTCAACATCCTGTGCATGTTGCATCATATTTGGTGATGGCGTCTGTTTTCCTCGTTTACGGTTCTCCACAACCGTAAACTCCCCCAGCTCCATATCGGACTCGGAGTCAGATTCAGGTAAGGGATTGTTTGAACCCAGGCTCTCTAAATCTGCCATGGGTATGTGGCGTGGAGTAGAGCACTTACGCTTTTGCGTATCGGTCTTGGAGCGTTTCCTATTTGGCTCCACTGCTTCAGGTGATAAAGATCTGTATGAGGATGATGTCGAAGGTAATTGTCCATCATCGGCAGTAAGCGCGGTTGCCCTCCGGCTGCTCACAGAGGACCGCACCTCCTCTAAGGCGGCGCCTTTGCGAGCCATTTCGGCTCGAGGTTTCAGGCACAAAGCCGTCAACCCTTGGCTAGGATCTTGTGAGCCCGCTGTCACGTAAGTCGTCAGTCTGAAAGTCTGTCAAGGAAAGAAAGAATAAAGCAAAAGAGTAGGAAGAAAAGGGAAATACCTGAGTGTAGCTTTCTATGCCACTCCGGGAAGCTAGCCGGGTGAGTTCCAAAGCTTGCTTTTCAAGCCCCTTTAGGAACTACACCAAATTGTACTGTGACTAATATTAATGTATTAGTCCGTAGATTGAAGCGTGCAATCCACCGACGCACACCACAACACTCCACGAAGTCGGCACGGGATCTCCTGCTCCGGCGAGTCAGCTTTCTGGATACCGTCTTTCCACCAGTGAGAAGCAAATCACGTCCGCTCTGGTCGAACGACGACGCGAGAATGATGACAAGGTCTATGATCAAAATCATGACTATTTCGCTCCTACAGCATTCTCTACGGCGGGCCAATCGCCTACCACCATGCGGCTTAGTGTCAGAATGAGTGACTTAAATTTCAGCTACACAGGAAACAAGCAATAGCAGTCCTCAACTAAGATAAATACTAGAGACTATACCTATTTGGTTACAACAGTGTCCAACCTCTACTAGTACTAAGCAGAATATGTCTTGTATTTGCACAAAAATTAGATGTTTTGATTTTCACAATTTTTTTTTACGACTTTGATTAAAATGCTGCAAGTTTAAGATATTTGCATGGCACATGGTACTTGTTAGATATTTGTATATTAAAGATAAAATATAGAGAAATAGTTGTGTGATATACATACTCATTTCTTACTTCTTTTCCAGTGCAAGTTCTTTGTAATTTTTATTTTCATCCTATAAACACAACAAAAGTGTCATTAACTTGTTTATTAATTGTTAATTTCACCTTATAAGAGTGATTTTTATTTTAAATACTTACTTTCACTTTATAAACACTAGGTCTATGTCTAGGTGGTCATTCAAACTGAAAGTTAAACATTAATATAACGAGTAAAACGCAAAATAACTTTAATGATAAACGAAAACAGCAGCCAATGGAAAGAGAGTGTGAAAAAGCTAAGGTAATATGGCGGTCTGCGAAGCAACCTCTGACTGTACCACGACAAAAAAGGTTATGCCCTTGTTCTTCACCTGATTACCCTCCCCTTATGCAGGACTTACAAGCCTGTGCCTAGGATCAGACGCCTGTTGAGGAGCAGAGGAACCTATGGACCAGACAGAGTGAAGACCTGGAAGCAGGTGGTCAGCCAAACACCAGGTATGAGAGTGAGGAAGAGGATGATATGAAATGCAGGTGAAATAGACGGAAAGGTGATGATGGAGTAATTGTTGTAATGAGCGGCGGTGGAAACCGAAAAACCCGGAGAAAACCCACACAGACGCCACTTCGTCCATCCCGAATGTTGGTCCCTGAGATCGAACCCGGGCCGCATATATTGTAGGTGAGCGTTCTAACCGCTCGGCCACGGCGACGCCCTGAGGTTATGTACTAAGTATCAAAATTATCAAAAGTTACAAATGTTTAACTCCCAAAACATTTGTTTTGTTGGGAAATTTTAGAGGTATCCCGTGAGTCATTTTCTGATTGGTTAGTTTGTCTGATGTGGATATTAACTTGAAGTTGTGGAGTTGTAGGCTTTTAAGTTTAGTTAATTTACTTTATACATGCTTTATTGTGAATGGTTCCATTAATATGCACAAATTATTGAGTTACTTTCTGTACTATACGAGAGTAAACAGCGGAAGTGTTATATTCCATCCAGAACTTCGATATCGGGGTTTCATAGGGAATGTATGTTTTGAGGTCCCCTGAATATAAGGGTAATCTGGTGTGTACACTCGCAAACTATTCTTAAAACACTTATTTACTTTTTCTTTTTATTTTTTATTTATTTATTTTTTTTATTTTTATTTTATTTTATTTTTTTTTTTTTTGTTCTTTCTTATCTACTTCATCGAGGTAAACATTTGTAAAAATGTTTTTATATATTTCCTTGCAAGTACAATGCGTCGGTTTAATGGGGAAACCCGTTAACTCCAATTTTGTTAAATATTGGGTCGTAATCACTTCCAAATGCATTACATTCAGCTCCACAGTCTGGGAGAACCCGCTAAGTGATAGCTCTATCCAGTCCGGTGATAAGAAGGTAGCTGGAATGTCCAAGTACAGAAGTATTCTCGGCAGGGAAAACCCGCAAACGGCACATACGGTGCTTTCCTTAACGTTTAATTGTAGACCGTGAAGACCCGCTAACTGCACATTGCTTGTTTTCCTGGACAGGAGGCGCTATACAGGGTGGAATGGAAGTCATTACATTCCTTCGAATATGTGCAATGGCAGTTTGTTCTTTGGTCAGCCGATTTCGAAAGAATAAATGGTTTTTGATCCAAATTGGATGCGTGATTTGATGCGACATCACACAGGATTTCGAAATAATTAACCACTTAAAATACGTGAAGAAATACTACGTTCAGCTCCTTCAGACGTGTAACATGTCGACAACGTTGCGTTGAGGTTGGGCAGGGAATTCGCTTTCGCCTTATGTTTTGGAACCTATTGGCTTACATATGCACAGTAAACACAGAAGGACAACGAACGGTATGTGTTTGTTTTCAAGCCACACCCGTTAGGAAGTTTATGTACTGAGCTAGGGAAAGTGACACCCACACAATCTGCAGTGTTGCCAGCTTCTTTTTGACAAAAGTAAATTAATCCGTAGGAAGTGGTCCGAGACAAAAACGTAAGATACAAAATGTGTTCCAAATACCAAGATCTACCATTGGTTTAAATTAATGTAATGACTTTCCTTCCACCCTGTATTATTGTCAGATTGTACACAACCGAATTCCGCTGAAGGCTTCAAGTATGATTTCGGTCACATTATTAAAATGTCTTTATAACCATCCTTTTTGAGTAGAAATATGCAAACGTGGGAATGATGTGAACTTCTTTTATTTATTATTGAAGCTTATGGTGGCTTTAGCTTGCAAAATGTATTTTTTCCTCCATTGACTGGAACTATCGTCTCTGGGTTTGAAATTTCGTGTGTTTATTGTTATCATAAGTGTCTAACTACGGTATAAATTTCTATGTTTTATACCTCATGCAAGTAGATTTGCGAGATGTTTCATCCATTAATAAAAACAAAGATAAAGATAATTTGCTATTATGGAAACTCATAATAACACCAAAATTTATATGAACTATCTGCTATACATGCTTAGTAATCTGAACCTATAATAATTGCAACTTGTGCTTTAATTACGTTTTAATTTTTTTAATTGAACATTTAGTTTTAAATTTTTTAAAATACAGTATTCAGCAGAATCAGTAACAGTTTAGGTTCAGTTTCAACCTCATATATCTAATAGTGAAGTTTATGCAATTGTGTCCAATAGTTCCTGTGAAAAGATACATTTTATAAACAAAAATATAATTTGTGGGAAACTGAATATAAAGAATTTGGTGTACCTGGGGCAGTTTCCTCTACTGTACCTCTAAAACTTCCCATTCTTTTTTGAACATTGCCTGCACATTCTAGGTTTTCAATGTAGCATACAAACATTGAGATTTGCAGTATTTTAGGAGGCAAATTTGAGGCTTGTTTCATGTAGAAAGATGATAATATTGAAGTGCACAGTAAAGTGGCATTTAATTCTCCACACCCACTTTAGAAATGTCAAATTCAACAGCATATAACTAAAAATATAATGAAGATATTGCAATAAAGCAACTTTTATATGATTTATCAATATATTGGCTACCTGATTCACAAGTGAAAATCTGATGTGTTGCATGACTTCCTCTACTCTTGTACTAACCATTCTTACAAACTCATATTCCTATATTTTCTTCGTGTTAAGATAAACATTTGTACAAATTATCTTATTGCTTATTTCCTTGTAGGTGCAACGGGAATATTAGAATACAGCAGGCTTTGTGCGATAGTCAAATCTTTTAAAGCTTTGAGATTCCGATCTGTTTGCACATTTAATATATAAAAAAGTGAACAATGGTGTTCCATTTCACGAAAGTTTTAAGTTGTCCGAAACTGACACAAATAATAAGGAATATCTCCGATATGGTTCACCCTACAAGAAAATTTATTTAGGCATAAATTTTGTATTTTAGCAAGATCTGCATTTTTTATGGTATTTGGTCTATCTGTAACGGTTTACCAGTTATGCGAAAGTCATTTAGAGTAAATACTACAGGGGCTATAATCAGAAAATTCAAGATATACATTTCATTTCTGATAAAAATATCTAAAAAATGACATTTTAATCAAAATCGTTAGAGCCATTTTCAAGAAAATAAGCATTTTCGAAAAATGTTCCATGTAAAGGGTAGTTTAGGGTGGGGCTATTTTCTTCAAAATCTTCGTGTCACATCCTTGAAAGACATTAAACTTAAATACCAACTTCAGTTTTTAATCGACTTTTCGTTTTTGAGTTATGCTGTCAGGGGGTCTCAAAACCTACATTTCCGGTGAAATCTCGACATTGAATATTTGGGTGGTGTACAATACTTCCCTTACTTACCAGTAGAGAAAGTAAATACACGGATGGTGAAACAAACTTGCTTCTTGTGAAAAGCTTCAAATACTGCAAGGAAAACTAGAGTAGTTTTTTTATAAGTATCACCGTAATGATGGTTATAGGTCATTGGCTGTCTATGGTAGGGTGACTCCCTAGATCACGGAAAGATTTACCCAAAATGTACCAAAATAACTTGATAATCAGTAAAGTTAAGAAAGAGGATCTGCTGAAGTTGTGCAGTTGCGAGTGGCAGTATTCCTGAAGAATTTCACAGTTGGTACGGCGATCTTCGAGCTGCAGACGGAGTGATGGATAGTGCTCCAGAACCAGCATTTGAAGTTACTGATGACGATTCTCTTCGTCTGCGTGAATGAATTTCCTGGAACTAATTTTTCATTAACCACGTCTAAAACACTAAACCAACCTTGAAACTAAAATGTAGCATCATCAGTTAGAAAAAGCTCAACTGACTTAATGCAAAAACTAAATGCAAAATTGTCAGTGAAAAACAGATAACTCCATTTTCTCTATTTTGCTACCACACCGTGTAAACATTTGATAACATATCCATCTACTAAAAGTCTTAAGCCGCGATGTCCAACCTTGTCTCTTTGTAATTAGCTGCTATTCCCCATTCCACTCCTTCATTCGGAGGATGAGTCAGTCAGTATCCAGTGACGGACACAAACTTGCGATTCCATGGCAGTGTGTAAGTCATAACTTGAATTTTCTGAAAATGTCCTCTTCACTCTGGATGATTTTTACATAAATAGTAAATAATAAAACAGAAATGTTTACTGAATATTAAATGTGCATCTCGTTAAAACACACAATTTTTGTCAAATACTTTTTCTTTTGAGTGAACCATTTACGAGACAGCTTATTTGCTTGAATTTGCTAATACTTATATCTACGTTTCTCAAATTGGACTATGTTATTCGCTTTTTTATCTCTTGATCTTGCAAAGAAAACGGAATTTCAAAGGCATGGCACAACAACCAGCTCTTAAAATATTTCACTATCGTTTAAAGCCTACTGTATTCCCATATTCCCCTTGCACCTACAAGAAAATTAGCAATAAGATATTCTCTGAAAATGCTTATGTCGATTAAAATGAGATAGGCAGACAAACATTTGCAAGAATAGTGTGTATAAGAGTGAGTATAGCTCTAAATATATTTGTGAACTGAGTTTCTCTGTGTCACAATATGTTACGCGACGATCACTTGGTGTATCTTCCAAGGCTATGTACTTCGACTTTGCCGCCAAATACTGATAGTCTTCTTAAAGGTAAGCAGTACCAAAGAAGTCACTACTGAAAAGATGTGTGGCGTATAAGATTTGAAAGTGCTTTCGTCAATACGCAACCCGCCACTGAAACACAATTGAGTGTTAAGAGTGGCACAGTTCGCATAAAGTGGAAGGAGGTAAATCCAACCTCCCCTGTTTAGCAAACGTTGGGCATCGCTGGTCTTAAACATATGGGTGAAACATTATCCTAACCTAAATTAACATTTCGAAAATTATTGATGTTGTATACTCAAATATCTCAAAAGTAACTTCCATGCGGGCTTTTCCCAGAAAGGCTCATTATGAGAATAGAAGAATACAGTAGGCTTAAGCGATAGTCAATTGTTATAAGAGTCGGACCGTATGTGATGGCTTTGATATTCATTCTGCTTGCATGACCAAGAGAATATTTACTTTATTTATTTATTTGTTCGTTTATTTATTTATTTATATATTTATTTTTATTTATTTATTTATCTATTTATCTATTTATCCATCTATTTATCTACTTATTTATTTATTTATTTATTTATTTATTTATTTATTTATTTATCTATTTATCTATCTATTTATTTATTTATCTATCTATTTATTTATCTATTTATTTATCTATCTATTTATTTATCTATTTATTTATCTATCTATCTATTTATCTATTTATTTATCTATTTATTTTTCTATTTATTTATTTATCTATTTATTTATCTACTTACTTATCTACTTACTTATTTAATTATCTACTTATTTAATTATCTACTTATTTAATTATCTATTTATTTAATTATTTACCTATTTAATTATTTACCTATTTAATTATTTACCTATTTAATTATTTACCTATTTAATTATTTACCTATTTAATTATTTACCTATTTAATTATTTACCTATTTAATTATTTACCTATTTAATTATTTACTTTACTAATTATTTAATTACTTAATTATTTATTTTATTATTTAATTATTTATTTAATTATTCAATTATGTATTTAATTATTTATTTATATATATAAAACAAATACGTATTAATCTGTTTGAGAAACTATTAGTGTTTAACCGAGTTTTAATTTTTGGGTTATGCTGTTCACACGCACATACAAGCAACTCACGCACACACAAATCTTTTGCGTGCATTTGTGAACATCATGATGCGACACGAAGATATTTAAGAAAATTCCCCACCTGACTGCCCTTAAATGGAATATTGATTCCTCAATACTGGCTCTAACAGTTTTTATTAAAATACCACATGTTTAAGATATTTTCATGACAAATGAAATGTATGTCTTGAATTTTCTGGAAATGTCCTCTGAAGTCCCTTTCAATGTGGATGGCTTTTGCATAACTGGTAAACGGTAAGAGATAGACAAAATCTACTGTACAAAAAATGTAGAAGTCGTTGAAACACACAATTTGTCATATACATTTTTTGTAGGGTGAACAATTTCCGAGATATTCCCTGTTACTGGTTTGAGTTTTCGAATACTTACACTTCTCAAAAAGTAGGAACTCTTAAGCCATCACATAGCGAACAGCTCATAGAAGATTTGATTATTGGTTAAATCTACTGTAAACCCAATTCTGATGGTATCTATAAGGAAATATCTAATACAACCATTTCTGCAAACGGTTATCTCGATTAATATGAAATAGATAGAGGAATAAGTATTTGCAAGAGTAGAGAAAGTTATGCGAGTGCAACACTGCGGATTTTTACTTTCTCTACTGGTAAGTAGGGGAATTATTGTATTCCGCCCAAATATTCGATGTCGAGATTTCACCAGAAATGTATGTTTTGAGACCCCCTGAATCCAAAAAAAGCATTTTTAGAAAAGGGTACGTGTGTGTGTGTGTGTGTGTGTGTGTGTGTGTGTGTGTGTGTGTGTGTGTGTGTGTGTGTGTGTGTGTGTGTGTGTGTGTGTGTGTGGACAGGGTAACTCAAAAAAGAAAAGTAGGTTAAAAACCAAAGTTGGTATTTAAGTTTAATGTTTTTATAGAATGCGACATGAAGATTTTGAAGGAAATAGCCCCACCCTAAACTACACTTTAGATGGAAAATTTTTCGAAAATTTTGATTTTCTTGAAAATGGCTATAACGATTTTGATTAAAATGTTATATGTTTAAGATATTTTTATGGCAAGTGAAATGTATATTTTGAATTTTCTAGCTATAGGACCTGTAGTCGTATTTACTCTGGACGACTTTTGCCTAACTGGTAAACCGTTAGAGATAGACCAAATCATACTGTACAAAAATGTAGATCTTGTTCAAATACACAATGTATGTCTGAATAAATTTTCTTCTAGGTTAAACCATTTCGGAGATATTCCTTGTTATGTGTGCGAGTTTCGGAAAACAACTTTCGTGAAATGGAACATCGTTGTTCATTTTTTTGTATGTTAAGTGCGCAAGGAGAACATAATCTCAAAGCTTTAAAGGATTTGACTATCGCACAAAGCCTACTGTATTCTAATATTCCCCTTGTACCTACAAGGAAATAAGTAATAAGGTAATTATATACAAATGTTTATCTTAACACGAAGAATATATAGGACTAAGAGTGTAAGAATAGTTAGTACAAGAGTAGAGAAAGTCATGTGATTGCAACACATCAGATTTTTTATAGAGTGGTACAACTAATTCTTTCTGCCAGCTATATAAAACTTCAAAAATGCTAAGAATTTCAAATTTCAGGAGAACCAATGCTAGTAAACCAAATTATATGACAGAGTTTGATGTTATAATCAGAAGAATAGGCATGGAATTTAAAATTGCATTGCGGGAGTATTTGGCGTAGGATAACTAAATTCAGATTCGAAGCTTTCACGGCGATGATTATTAATTAGCGCTTCTCGGGTTACATTCGACCTTAAATTAATATTTCGGAAACTAATAGGGATATCATCCTGAAATGTAACGCTATGTAATGTTTATAAAGACATTGAAGATACAGTTTTTATTATTTTGTAAATGTAGGTGCGTTTAGTGTTTTGCTATGTTTATACGACGAAGGAAGCTATGATTAATATTGAAGTTTAAGCTGTCTTTCTATCAATTACTGATTAGTGCAATTAGAATCAAAGCTCTGTTCAAATTAGAAATAGCATTAAAAACTACATAAAGCATTTATATCTTATTTCGGATGCGAGGACATTAGGGAAATGTTGGAAATGTTCGTAAGGACCAATTGGCTAAATCAACAGCATCTTCTAATTTACATTATTAATACAGTGTCCCATACATTATGTTAATAACATTTTGGACTCCATCTTCATTTCTTGGAATTATCTTTGAACAAGAAGTTGCAACTCTGTCTTGGCTAAGGAACTCTTTCCTGCAGTGCTCTTCTTCTTTCCCTGATTACCCTCCCCTTATGTAGGACTTACACCCCCTAGGGCTTATAAACCAGTGCCTAGGGTCAGACATCTGTCGGGGAGCGCAGGAACCTGTGGACCGGAAAGAGTGAAGACCTGGAAGCGGGTGGTCAATCAAGCACCAGGTATGAGAGTGAGGAAGAGGATGATATGAAATGCAGGCGAAATCGATAAATGGAAAGGTGATGATGGAGTATTTGCTGGAATGAGTGGCGGGGGTAATCGGAGAAACCGGAGAAAACCCGCTCAGTCGCCGCTTCATCCATCACAAATACCACATCCCTGGGATCGAACACGGGCCGCCTAGACGGTAGGAATGTCTAACCACTCGACCACGGCGCCACCCTCTGCAGTACTATACAGACTAAATACAAGAATTTTACTCCAAATTTAATTTTAATTTATGACAGGCCATGTAAATATTGAGTTATTTCGTGAAATTTCATATTAATAGGCAGGCAGGCAGACTGACTGACTGACTGACTGACTGACTGACTGACTGACTGACTGACTGACTGACTGACTGACTGACTGACTGACTGACTGACTGACTGACTGACTGACTGACTGACTGACTGACTGACTGACTGACTGACTGACTGACTGACAGATCGATAAATGAGTGAGTGAGTAAATTGGAGTTCTGAAGTTTTAGCCATTAATTTGGTCTTTTATCCACTACCGTATACTTGTCAAAATATTCAGAATAAGGTAACAAATATTGAAACAAACCCAAACTGCTCTAAACTACATGTCACATGAAGAGTTGTTCGAAAGTTTTTATTTTAACGAAAATGGCTCTAAAGACTTTGATTAAAATACAATATGTTTGAGATGCTTTTGTGACAAATGAAATGTATGTATTGAATTTTATGGCTATAGCCTATGTAGTTATGTTTACTCTGATGACTTTTGTATAGCTGGTAAACTATAAGAGACAGACCAAATCTTACTATACAAAAATGTAGGTCTTGCTGAGAAAAAATTTATGTCTAGTATATTTTTTTTGTAGAGTGAGCCATTTCGGATATATTTCTTGTTATTTGTGTGAGTTTTTGAATATTTAAGCCTTCGTCAAATGGAACATTGTTATTCATTTTTTTTATCCCTTGGCCGTGAAAAGAGAACGGAATTTCAGAACTTCAAAACATTTATCTATCAGTCAAAGTCTACTGTATTTCCTCGTTTGCCTTGCACCTGTAAGTAAATAAGCAATAAGCTAATTTCTGCAAATATTTATTTCAACTAACACGAAGAAGATAAAGGAATAAGAGTTTGTTAGAAAAGTTGGTGCAAGAGTACGTAAGTCATGCGAGGGCAACACATCAGATTTTTATATATAGACCGCTGTTTAGAGAAGGAAGTATTCCATCCTTTTCAAAATTCGGCATATTTTAACCCATTAATTGGCAGCGTGACATACGAGCAACATACAGATTTAAGTTTTTGGGTACTATATTGGCTTCGTCATTCTAATTTCTTGTTATGATAGCCTAAATAAATAGAATTAAACTATTTGCAGCTGCCTTATATTGTAAAAGTATTAAATTTTTTTCAATATAACTGTAGTCTTTTCTTTTTTCATTTTTCTTTTTCTTTACTTTTTGAGAATAAGAAGCAAAATCCATGCAAATGTAACCACATCAGCTTTTAAGTATGTCATTACACGGGTTAAGAAATGATATGTGAATTTATTGCGTAAAAGAGAAGCGAGTAGAGAAAACCACGTGAATGTTACGTTGTGTAGTAAATTGGATAACACAAAAACTTTCTCCATGAAAAAATGCATATACATGCCAAATTTCGAGATGACCAGACAAGCGGTTTATGAGCACAGAGCACATATATACATTTATTCAGTTTATGTATATGTAACATATAGGTAGATGAAGATATCCATTTCCACCATACCAGAACAAAACGAATTTAAGAGTTATTGAACGTAAAAGCATCCCTGCTTTCTAAAGGTGCTTAGTTTTGCGAGATTATACTATTTAATAATTTGCCAGAAAATTTATAAGAACAGTTTGAAGATCTTGCTCAGAGAAAGACTTATAATAGCATAGATGAGTTCCTAGACTCTATTTGATAGATAATTATATTTATAATGTATGTAAAATGAGAAATGCAGTTGAGCCTGCTTTATACGTAACCTATTTCTAAGTAATTGGTATTGATACGTAAATTTTTGTAGGTCCCGTCAAAATGAAATTTAGATATGTGTTAATAGAATCTTATTTACATGTATGCATTTATATGTAATTCGCTGTTATACGTATTAAATTTCAGTGATATACAACGGAGTTTTACACGAGCGTAGGCATACGCTATCTTATAAGAAACTGGATATGTACTTTTCTTATTTCTGTTGACAACGGCACAAGCTGAGTGGGCGGCTTTCGGTCGCGGAAGCAAAAGACAAAGACGTTTGCCAGTAGTGCCGGTGGCTTTCGGTGTGGCAATGTCGTAGCAACAAAGAAGTACACAAACATTTTCGGTATCTGCTGTTTATTATAGAACAGAGGTTTTTCCTTTAAGTTCTTAGTTGCTTTTGATCAGCCATGGAGAACAGAAAAAGGAAATGTTATACAGTAGAACAGAAAGTAAAGTTCATACGAGAGGTGCAACTTAATCCACTAAAAAGTCAAACCGAAATTGTTTCAGACTTAGGAATTGCTTGTACCACGCTAAGTATAGTCATCAGTAACAAAATGAGCGCTTAATGCAAGAAACGTGAAACAAACCAAACTTGAGTTGTTTAAAGTAGGACCAAGTTCAACATAATGTTTTGTTTGTAAAATATAAAACATGTACGCCCACTGTATCTGTATTTGTACTTTCGCCACTATGTACAGTAAGTAGATATCCATATCGAGATTTCGCCGGAAATATGTTTTGAGGCCTCCTGAATATATATATATAAAAATCCGTGTCTGTCTGTGGACAGCATAACTCAAAAACGAAAAATCAGTTAAAAACCAAAGTTGCTATTTAAGTTTAATGCTTTTCAAGGATGTGACAGAAGGATTTTGAAGAAAATTCCCCCACCTTAAAGTACCCTTTACATGCAACATTTTTCGAAAATTTTGATCTCAAAAATTGCTTGATTAAATGTCACATGTTTAAGATATTTTTATGAGAAATGAAATGTATATATTAAATTTTCTGGCTACAGCCCATGTAGTTCTGTTTATTTTGGATGCCTTTTGCATAACTGGTATAGCATAATCTTACTGCACAAACAATGTAGATATTGCTAAAACACACACTATAAGTCCAAAAAAAATTGTTTTGTAGAGTGAACTATTTCGGAGATATTCCTTGTTATTTCCGTTAGTTTTGGAAAACAAACTTTCGTCAAATGGAACATCTTTACTCAATTTTTATATGTTAGCCCTGTCAAGAGAACGGAATTTGAGGGCTTGATTACCCTTGTAACTACAAGAAAATAAACAGTCAGATAATTTTTGCAAATGTTTATCTCAACTAACACGAAGAAGATATAGGAATAAGAGTTTGTAGGAATGGTTACTGCAAGAGTAGAGAAAGTCATGTGGGTGCAGCACATAAGAATTGTTTAATATAATGCATTATCAAAATCTCATTTGTAACAAATAATCTTCTCTGTTCCCCTTGACATACACATAAACCAGGCTCAACTTATTGGAATTAAATTATATAACTGTAATTTTGCATTAATTAATGTAATCTGACGGAACCAGGTATACTTTCTTATGTTAATGGTGAGTAAATTTGTTTTTGAATTTGTAACATCTAATTTGTCTTTAGGGGCTTTTAAACATGTATTTCCGGTGACATATCGGCATCAAATTTTTGTGTGCAGTTCCCACTTACCGCAGTGGAGAGTGTAAGCATTCAAAGAAACAGTACGGAAGATAAATTATGAGTTTTTGAGTCTACCATTTGCTATCCATGGTGAGAACCCCACCTTTGGATTATTAACCGGAAACTAATTTCATACAGTTTCGCTATGCCGAGGTTTCTTTGTTTACTATAGATACAAACGTATGAATTTCGCTGGGAAAAGGGGATATTTTCCCCATAGGATAGCGGTGTGTGTCTGTGAAGGAGGCAAATGGAATCTGTTACAGTGTAGGATTTCTTGAGTCGCAACCCTTTCTGTAGATCCGCCTAGTTAGAAACCTTTATAATGACAGCTGGAGCGTGTCTGCTTGATGAAGGGAGTTTCCGGTAGATGTCACTCCGGACTCCATAAAATCCTTCCCATTCACAACCAGCAAGTGTTTACTCAGACCGTCCGAATGGATACTTTAACAAAGCGAAATGTACCAGCCGTGTGCCAACGTAACCAACCACAAATTGAGCCGTCTGTCGGAGTGCCTCTGTCATGGTGCTTAGTATGCCAGCCTCCAAATTTTGAGCTTCCGGTTTTGAACCCAGAGATGAGAGTAGAAGTTTTGTTTAGCCAGGATTATCCCCTATCATCCCTAAGGACTGCAAGTCTGTATATAAATTCAACACAAAGACAAAAGAGTGCCGCTGAGCAATTGTTCCAAAGGAAAATTCGCCGATATGACCTAGATTTTAAAAGGCGACATGTAAATGGGAAAAGTTGTGATACACTGCACTTATATGACCGTCTCTACTCACTCTTGCACAAGTTATTCTTACAAACGCTTATTCTCCTATGTATTTCATATTAATAGACATAAACTGTCTTGTACATTCCCTTTTAGGTGCAATGAAAATTGTGAAATACAGTAGGCATAGACGATAGTCATATGTTTTAAGTGTTTGTTGCAATGTGAATGACTTCTTTGCATAGCCAGGAGAGAGAACAAAGCTAAAAACGACTTCCCATTTAAGAAAACTAAATATTTGAAAATTCAGACCAATTAACTTCCAAATGGTTACTCTTTCACAATCTATGTATATATAATACATCTCAGTCCTAAGTTACTTTGAGACTGAAAGCTGTCAAGTTGAAAATAACCTTTTGGACCCGCAGTTCAATTCCCCTCAAGGGTACACCGAAGTGCAAAAGCTTATTTTCCAAAAGTATTAAAGTTAGAGACTTAATTTTTCGCTGTCATTATTAGCAACTAGAGAAATGTGTGTACCAAATTTCATTCCAATATCTAATCACATTCCTGATATTATATATTATATATTGAACAACAGTTGATTTTTACTTTCTCTACTGGTAAGTAGGGGAAGTATTGTATTCCACCCAAAAATTCGATGTCGAGATTTCACCGGAAATATATGTTTTGAGAACCTCTGAATAAAAAAAAAAAAAAGCATTTTTAGAAAAAGGTCCGTGTGTGTGCCTGTGTGTCTGTCAGTCTGTGGACAGCATAACTCAAAACCAAAGTTGGTATTTAAGTTTAATGTCTTTCAGGGATGCGACACGAAAATTTTGAATAAAATAGCCGAACCTTAAACTACACTTTACATGGAAAATTTTTCGAAAATTTTTAAGTTCTTGAAAATGGCTAACGATTTTTATTAAAATGTCATATGTTTGAGATATTTTGATGACAAATGAAATGTGTATCTTGAATTTTCTGGCTATAGCCCCTGTAGTCGTATTTACTCTGGACGACTTTTGCATAACTGGTAAACCGTTAGAGATAGACCAAATCATACTATACAAAACATGTGGATCTCGATAAAATACACAATTGATGTCTGAAAAATTTTTCTTGTAGAGTGAACCATTTCGGAGATATTCCTTGTTATGTGTGTGAGTTTCGGAAAACTTAAAACTTTAGTGAAATGGAACATCGTTGTTCAGTTTTTTATATCTTAAGTGTGCAAAGAGAACGGGATCTCAAAGCTTTAAAATATTTGACTATCGCTCAAAGCCTTCTGTATTCTAATATTCCCCTTGCACCTACAAGGAAATAAGCAATAAGATAATTTGTACAAATGTTTATCTTAACTAACACGAAGAAGATATAGGCATAAGAGTTTGTAAGAATGGTTAGTACAAGAGTAGAGAAAGTCATGTGAGTGCAACACATCAGATTTTTTAAATTGTATCTCTTATTACCTTTGTAGCAAATTAAAGGATGAAAATCGTGAGATAATAAATATCTTTTTAAAACATTTTTTATACCGCAAAGTGTAAAGATATCATAAAACTGTGCGTTATTTTACTAATTATTTTTCTAGAAAAGATGTATACGCAATATCAAAATTCCAAGCGAACATTACAGTTTCTGTAATTTGTCGAAATGTGTCGCCAGCTTGCCATAGACCAACAATCTGGCCACGTGGAGCTTCTGATGTGTACGACGTGGTGTGAAACAAACAGTTGAGCTTAATGAGTAACGATTTACTGAAGGACCAGTAAAAATTAATACTTTCTTTGCAGGCCGAGGTGTCATGAATAGTGGTGCCTTTTGGAGAGCGGCAAAGAGAGGGTTAACGATTTATTTGGCGACCAGGAAACGTGTCATTGGTTATAACGTGTCCAGCCAATAGCATGCAAGTGTTGTGATTGCAGAGGGTACAGAAAGGGGGCCTCGTTATACAACCGTAATACCCTTGCGTTTTGCTAAATTCGTGTTCGGTACAACTGAGAAACATCAACAATAATAACTCATCGCCACCATTGCGTATAAACCAATCGCTGGCCAATGCTCAAGCAGAGCGCTGTTGCCAAGCGTTGTGCGTGTACCAACAGAAGTTCTGTACAAAGGAGCGTGTGAGATGCGTGTACCACATTCGGCAGCGCTGGTAGGAGGGGCAAGCTTAGGATTCGCTGGAGTCTGCAGTACGCCCCGCCTCCATATGCCTTTAACTTTTGCGAAGATTATAGCTTTTTATGGGAGAAGATAAATTTTAAATATGAAAAGGTAACAAAAAAATCGTTTCCGAGAAAAATGAGTTTAAGGTTGAAATAAGTGTGGGCATGCCCATTTAAAAGGCAAAGGCAGAGGCGCACCACTTTAAAAATGACTTCAAAAACGTGTTTCCTCCTCCCTAGGGCGGCGCTGATGACCTAGAAGTTGAGCGCCCTTAAACCAAATCCAAATCCAAATCCTCCCTAGGGGATTAAAATTTCGCAGATATATTCTTTAAGGTATGGTACATTTTTTGCAATAAAAATTCAAAAATCTATCTAGACCAGACTAAAATAACACTTTGGTGTTCCCTTAACATTAATAATTTTTACTACTGCAATTAAAGTTAAGAAGAAATATGATGCAATTAATTTAGTTATATTAATACGTTGATTATATATTTTAGTAAAACAATTATTTAGAGGTTAAATTAAGCGTTAAGTTACTTTCTATATTTTTATACAGATTGCTTGTCAACTTTACATTTCAAATTCCTATTAATTTTCGTGATTAAATTAGTTCATGTCCTCGCATGTTCAGTTCAATAACTTTAAAAAGCTTTCAATATCGACGTATATTTGTCAATCAAACGGGAAACTATAGGACGAACGTACGAATGGTCAAGCATTACGCATCACATACGTCAAGTTGGCCCCCAAAATAGCCAGATTTGTAGAAAATGAAATAAAGGATATTATAAGTGGGACAGTACCAACACTACCAACTTTCCAACGGGCTGTTACTTTTGCACAATAAAGAAATTACTATAGCAGTCTGTTTTACCAACATCAGAGGTAAAAGTTATTTTTCCACTTTCAAAATGCTGCAAAAATTGGGAAAGATTAGAACTATCAGGGATATAGGACATTTAGCAAAAATTCGGGATATCTGGAAAACCTTACACACATAAACCTCTTTCTAAAAATCTTGTGTTGCACTCACATGACTTTCTCTATTCTTGTACAAATTATTCTTAAAAATTCTTATTCCTCCATCTTCATGTTAATCGAGATAAACATTTGCAGAAATTATCATATTGCTAATTTTCTTGTTGGTACAAGGGAATACAGTAGGCTTTAAGCGATTGCCAAATGTTTTAAGAGCTGGTCTCTATATGGTGGCTTTGACATTCCTTTCACTTTCCATGACCAGGAGATAAGAAAGAAGAAAATAATAACACATTCCTATTTCAGAAAAATATAAACAATATAAAATATAAATTCAACCAAATTACAAGGAGTGTCTCATATGGTTCACCCGACCATACATTTTATTTGTGATAGACTGTGTTTTAACATATACGTATTCTGTTATTAAGATTTTGGCTTTCTCTTGCGGTTTACAAGTTATGGAAAAGTCATCCAGAATGGAGCTTCTGAAGACAATCTCAGGAAATTCAAAATTAAAATATTTCATTTCGCGTGAAAATATTTTGACCCTAAAAAATTGGCTCTATGGTTTTAATTAAAACACCACATTTTAAAGATTTTATAACAAATGAAATGTATACCTATATTCAATTTTCTGGGAATGTTCTCAGAAGTCCTCTTTATTCTGGGTGATTTTTTGATACCTGGTAAACGTAAGATGGACAAAATCTTACTACACAAAAAAATGTATCTCGTTAAACCATACCATTAATGTCCAATAACGTTTTCTGTAAAGTGAACCATTTCCGGGGTATTCCTTGTTATTTGTACACGTTTTCCATTACTTACACTTTCTTCAAGTAAGAAGTCGTTATTCCTTGTTTTATGTCCTGTACATACAAGGAAGTGGAATGTCCAAGCCATCAAGTAGTAACCAGCTCTTAAAAGATTTCACTATCACTTAAGCCTACTGTATTCCATATTCCCACTGTACTTAAAAGTACATTATAATAAACCATTTCTACAAATGTCTATCTTGATTAACATGAAACATACAGAAGAATACGAGTTTTTACTTTCTGTAATAGAGGAAGTATTGTATTCCACTCAAAAATTCGATGTCGAGATTTCACCGGAAATGTTTTGAGGCCCCCTCTATCCATAAAAGCATTTTTAGAAAAATGTGCATGTATGTGGGGGGGGGGGGGAGGGAGGGGTGTCTGTGTGTGGATAGGACAACTCAAAAACCAAAAATCGGTTAAAAACCAAAGTTGGTAGGTACTTAAGTTTAATGTCTATCAAGGATGCGACACGAAGATTTGAAAAAAAATTCCTCCACCCCAAAACTACCATTTACATGGTAACTTTTTCGAACATTTTGATTTTCTTGAAAATGGCTCTAATGATTTTGATTAAAAAGTCCTATGTTTGGCATATTTTTATGGCAACTGAAATGTATATCTTGAATTTTCCGGTTATAGTCTATGTAGTCCTATGACTTTTGCATAAATGATAAACCGTAAGAGATGGACCAAATCTTACTATTAAAAATGTAGACTTGCTAAAGCACACAATTTATTTCTAAATAATTTTTTTTTTTTTTTTTCCTTTATCGCTGAAGGCTACTGTGTTCCCATATTTTCCTTGTACCTACAAGAAGATAATTTCTGTAAATGTTTATCTCCACTAACACGAAGAAGATACAGGAATAAGAGTTTGCAAGAATGGTTAGTACAGGAGTAGAGAAAGTCATGTGAGTACTCAAAGCAGACATTTTCATGCCAAATTTAAGCCTCTGTTGCATGCCTTATGCATTTATTTTAGCACACTGAAGTTATATGTTGCAAATAAGTTTGTGTCTATTATAAGCGTTTTAAGGTTTGGTGTCTGTTAGGCACCATGGCACTAGTTAAGGATTAAAGCTCTAATTGACTCCAATAGTGTTTGATTTTTATGATAAAGTGCAAGAATTCCATGCCGAAGCATGCTAGTAACCGCAGTAATACGTGTGTCCGATGGCTGCCCTTCGCGGCTTCAAGTTAAACTAACCGTGTCCAAAACTCATTCAACAATTATCTTGAAAAACCCTTCCCTGCTTTTATTTTATCATTTTTTTTTTTCTATATACATTTCGATTACGGAGCTTTAGACAAATGAAGGAGAAGAAGAAACTCATTTCCGCCGAAGATAGATGGCTCTGATGACAGACGGCGACTGCCGCGCCCATAAAACCTTAAAATAATAACATGCAGTGGCGGCTGGTCACAAAAACGACTGCAAAAGGAGGAGAGGGGATACGAGCCCCGTTCACACTGACTCGGGACGGTATTCTCTTTAACGTCCGCCCAAGCGGAGACAATCTCATGCAGGAAAGGGCAAAAGAGTATTGGATTTCAGTGCACTTTTTTGTGCACCGTTGATAATTGAATTCCTGCATTTGGTCGTAGGAACCCTCGTCACACAGCATTTATCTTCCTTACCCTTTGCGGAAAACGACTCAAATTCATTTCCGGCAACGAGCTTAACTGGTTTCTTCTTGAGATTATAGTAACACTCGCCAACTTCTAACTGGTACATCTAAAAATTGTAACACATAAGGAACTGCCGAGTCCACAGGACCAAATCAGCTATGAGGTTGTTTTGGTAAGAAAGAAAGTTGTTGGGTGCAATGTAAATATAAAACATTTAGCAAGGGATTATTATTACTAATTCAAAATTATATTCAATGCTTCTGATCATCGCTTACAAAAGTTACACAACAGGACAGTGAGGTACTTTAGCTCAGAACCTGAAAAACCTGTACATACAAAAATCCGCTCATCTACTATGAATATTTACTTACCCAAACGAAACTTAGCATATTAACTTAAAATATCCTGTTCGTATAAACTGTAAACCCCCATGAATGTTCAAATTGAACATAACATTTCTGCAGGGATGACTTATGGGGGATTGAATTGCAATATTTTCAGCTGAATGACATAGTTAGGTACCTCTTATATGAAAATCGTAAACAATAGCAGCAATTAAGACAAAATATTAGATTATTTGGTGTCATTATCACACAGATTCGCTCTTTTTACTTATCTAAAACGCTTTGGATACAAATCTTTGGAATATTCCAGACACAAAGGTGGTGTTCGACATCTGGCATTTGCTCTTGATGCTTCCCTGCCACACGGAGGGCCTTTTCCTGTTTGATCCGTTAGTTTGTAATATCTGTAATCTCTTCCCCACTCATTTTTCTACACTCTGTTAGCACAAATCCAAAATAATGAAGGTGTTGTTAAGGGGAAAAATATTTTACCAAAGGTACACCAGGGCCCTTGGGACCCATCGCCTTTATACAAGCAAAACTACCGTACACACACCTGCAACTATACTGTGGGATGATAGTCAATAGAAAGCTAGGAGAATATTAGAAGGAGCACGTCAGTGCTCCCACACATTGTGGCACTGATAAAAACAAATTTCCCCCAGGTGTACCAGTTACTGCATAAGTTTACCCGTAGAGTACATAAATGACGTAGTAAATGGTAGGATTTCGGATAGCATTGGCAACATTGGTAGGGAAATGAACATTACAAAACACAACGACTTAACAAATTTAGTGAGAAATTCAAACATAACGACCAGCAAAAATTGGGGTCATGAACTTGGGCCACTGTGATTCAAAACAAAAATTGTACATTTCAGTTCAAAATAACATTACTCCTGAACACTATCTGGGTCTTAGACTTGAACTTCAGTATACACCAATGTACCATAGGTTCTTCAACTACAGGATTTAGGCCATTTGGTCTGTTCCGATTTCCGGAACAATGTCGTCAGTCCATCTAATAATTAGTCTTCCTACATTTCTTTGGCCTCTTGGTTGGTAGTCTCTTTTCCTCCATTCTGATAATGAGAGCATCATTTTTGTTTATTTTCTTGTATTGTATCATGTAGTTTAAATACTTTCAGGTTCTTCCGCATTTCTTCATTTGATTGATGGCCTTCTTCAAAACTTCATTTCGCTAGTTCCTTTTTCTTTTTTCCCCCCTATTTAAGGAGAAATTTTCACATACATAAGTTAAAAGAGGAATAGCCATTGTTTAGTAAAATTTCGTTTGTCCTGCAATGTTCTGTTTTTTCGTATTCGTCGTATTGTTCCGGGCATCTTTTTGTTTTAAGTATGTATTGCTGCAACTCAAATAATTATTCTTTTTATAAAAGAAGATAGTTGTTCTATTATCGTTCCCTCTAATTCAACTTATGTTCCGTAGGTTAAGCGCCCATTTATATACCCTTTTTTGGCTCAAAGGTTCAAAGATCAACGTTTCCTATTTCTAGAGTAATCTAGTAAAATATGATCTCATAACGTAAACGCGATAGATATGAGGTAACGCCCGATAGGCATGCAACACACCTAACGTAGGTGTAATGCGGATAAGTTCTTAACTGACCAATTCTACTAGGAAAACTACCGCAGTCTGAACTTACTTATGATAGTCAACGGAGTTCTACAACTCTATTTTCTCGTAAAATTTGCACAAGTGGAGGTCATTTTACGACTTGATAGCAAAGATCTTTTGCAATAAATAATAAATAAATACATAAATGAATAAATACGCGAATGAATAAATGAATAAATGCGTGAATGAATAAGTGAATAGATACGTGAATGAATAAGTGAATAGATACGTGAATGAATAAGTGAATAGATAGGTGAATGAATAAGTGAATAGATACTTGAATGAATAAGTGAATAAATACGTGAATGAACAAGTGAACAAATAGTGAATTAATGAGTGAATAAATACATGAATGAATAAATGAATGAATAAGAGAATAAATGAAAAAGTGATTGAATAGATAATTTAATAAATAGGTAAATACAGATACAGACTAGCATGGAAGTAAATAAATAGGTGAAGCAAAAATAAATAAATAAGCCCCCATCCCAAACTGCAATTTATATGGAAAATCCTTCCAAGAATTTTATTCTTTCTAATATCAATAACATTCTTGGAATTTTCTTGAAATAACCTGTTCAATGTTCGTCATTCTGAATGACGCGCACAACTTGTAAATTGTAAGAGATGGACAAAATCTTGTGTACCACCAAAAATGTTTGTGCGTGTGTGTGGGTGTGTCTAATGCACAGGGGTTATCAACAAAGTCATTCTCCTTCTAGCCTCCCAGTATTTAGAAATGATATCTTGATGATTTCGAAGAATTTTACATTTTGCCAGATGCTTCATGTCCATTTCAGCTTGTTCAGAGCACAATAAATAATTTGTTGGTGTCACTATTCCAAACTTATGAAGATATTTACCCAAGCAGCCATGTCCAATATGAACCAAAACATAATAGTTTTGCAAGGTAAATCAGCAGCTAAGGCTTGGTCTTGCATAAGTTTCTTCAGTCCAGAATTCATTAGAATCTGTTAACTTATACACTTGGTCAACTTTTTTACATAATCATTGTTACCGATTCGAAGGAAAATTTATTCATTATTTTTGCTGAAGTTTGGACCACATTTTTGCTAGCATGTCAGTCTTCTCATTCCCTGTTAATATGTGACCATGTGGTGGAATGCAATGGAGAAACAATTTGTTTTGAACCCTATTATGTACTCTGTGCATCTCAGATGTGCAGATGCTGACATTATTATCTGTTGGATCAGATAAGATGACAATATTGCTGCAGTGTTTCCCAGGTGAATAGGTTTTGAAGGACGGTATAAATAACTTCAATCTAATAACCATCAAAACTTGTGGTATATTTTCCAAGATTTTTATAAAAAGAGAAGTTCCATGTCACACCAGCGTTAGCTCGTTACAAAGGGAACCATCTGTATAGATCTGAGTGATTTTTATTGTTAATGACTAACTTGTATGTAGAGTTTCTAAAGTTAGGACTGTGATGTATCTTTCTTGTGTATTTCTGTGGTTAAATTTGGATTGTAATTAACTATAATACTGTTCAATTGATGATTATTATTATTATTATTATTATTATTATTATTATTATTATTATTATTATTATTATTATTATTATTATTATTATTATTATTATTATTATTATTATTATTATTATTGTTGTTGTTGTTGTTGTTGTTGTTGTTGTTGTTGTTGTTGTTGTTATCGTTATCGCCATCATCATCTTCATCTTCATCTTCATCATCATCATCATCATCATTATCATTATTATTATTATTATTATTATTATTATTATTATTATTATTATTATTATTATTATTATTTAACAAACATTCTTTGTCTAGCAGTATTTACAAATGTTCCTTCAATTTCGTTATTTGTTGCATAAATCCATTTTGAGTATTCGCTGTAGCATGATCTTGGTTATGTTTGCATTTCTCTCAGTTTCCAAGTTAATTTAACAAAGCCTGTTTTTGAAGTTCCATTATAACTGACTTATTATGAGCGAATGTCGGAGTCCTGTAATTGGATTAGTTCTAATTGCTCCAGTTATTAAACCTAAGCTTTATTTTTGTCCTTGCTCAAAGCATTGTTAGATTGAGATGCTGTTATCAGAATTTCACCATAGTAGTGTTTCAAAACTGGTTTATATATTGTGTCGCCGGCACCTTGTTAAAGAGATGCTCAAGGTCAAGCTACCTCACACCACTGCTTGTAAGTACGCGGCCAGGCGACAATGGAGTTGTCAAACCAAGAACAACAACGAGCGCGGCAGCACAAAGCGTTTCCAGACAGTTTGAGAAACAGTTCACGGGCTTGTTTACGAAGAACTGGATTTCGAGAAAAATCCGTGGTACGTCATTCTCTGCCATATATGTAAATGAATGCAATGTTGAAAGAAGCGTTTCTTGAACTATTGCACACTAGTTAGTTTTTAAGTGTGTGTTGTGTACAATCAGTGCTGAGAGTTGAGGGTGTCTCGTCAGACAGTTTTGGACATTTGTTACGTCAGAGTTGTTTATTGTGTGAAGCTGTTTTAGTGAGTGCATCGTAGAAGCTAGCTGTTAGAGGGTAGAACTGAAAGACAGTGAAGTACGTATCAAGGTTACTAGAGGACAGAACATACGAGTTGCAGGGTAACGACAAATTATTTGTGTTAATAATAAACTAGAGGACTGTCTTTTTGTGACCCACTTTTAGAACAGAAATAGAGAGACCCAAAAAGTAACTGTCATTGGTTATTTGGTGTCAGAAGTGGGACTTCTCACAATGCCAGTTTGTCACAATTTGTATTGTAGATCGTGTTTAACGTTGCTTTAGAACTACTCCATTTGGTTCCTGCTAGTCGTTTTAATACTTTCAACTAACTGGTTGTTTTCTCGTTTATGTACTCTGTATGACTGCTTCAGGTTAGCTTTTTATCGAAGTACACATCTAAATATTTTGTACTTTGTGTCATGCAGTTCATCATTTCCATATTTTAGTTTAGTTTTTACTGTTTTCTGAAAGTTTGGTTTCTGGATCTTTACTGACTGGCACCATTTCTTCTTCTTCTTCTTCTTCTTCTTCTTCTTCTTCTTCTTCTTCTTCTTCTTCTTCTTCTTCTTCTTCTAATTCCCTGTTCTACCACCATCGTGGCGTCAGGACCCTGGATCCATTTTCTAAACTCAGTTCTATTCTCTGCTAGTCTATTGATCTGGTCCCAAGTCTTCCCTTTATTTATTAATATTTCTTGCGCAGACTTCGTCTGTTTATCCTTACCTTTCCGAGGCTCACATTTTCCATCTGAATCCGACTTTACTTAACCCAATGCTTAAGGTTCCTGTTTTATCCCCAGGGTATTCGGGTAGGTACTCAGTTCTTGAGGCATGGATTGGGCATTTCCTCCCAACCCCAAAAGGTTCTGGTTTTCCACCAATACTCGGGAGGCTGTTTGCAGTGCTTTTCCATTGGACGATGGGGTCGCCACTTCCCTTTGCCGACCATTTTTTCAATTGCTGTAAAGCTGACTGAACTGTTTCAAAAACTGTGTTTCATTGAATTTTTGGTGAAACCAAATGATTAAGCCATCAGCATAAAGCGCAGGTTTAACACATGTGTTAGTACTTAACACAGCACCCTGCGGAACACCCAAGTGGGTTTGTTTGAGTGTTGCAGGTCCATAAATTGTAACATAATTTCTTTGTGTGGTGAACTGGTGTATTCAAGTTAACTTGTTGCCCTTAATGCCGATTTGTTACGGTTTCCTAATTAATTGACATCTAAAGATGGTATCTTATGTTGATTTAAAGTCAATGAATACTGTTAATGTGCTTTCTTGTGAAGTGCTTCTTCAGTATATTCTGACTGAAGAAAGTCACTTGTTTATATGGTGAAATAAACTTCTAAAACATGCTTGTGATGTGCACAGTAAATTACGTGTTTCCAAATGCCAGTTTAACCTATCTGATATCAGTTGTTCAATTAATTTTGCTACCTAGCTGGTGAGTGAGATAGGTGTACAGTTATTTACATCATTTGCAGAATTATGCTTTTTCAATATAGGAATGATTGTGGCTTTTTCTCTGTCAGCAGGGATTGAAGTTTTCCAAACCTAATTATAAAATTTGAGTAATGCACTTCTAGTTTTAGGTTATTCATTATTATTTTGCTATAATATTCAAAGCAAATGTTGGAACGCACGCCCATTACGATTAACACAAAGAGTGCATCAGTGTGTCCTATTCTACCGTACTCTCGCAAAAACACCAGCGATTTCTCTGGTTTAAAAGTTTATTGGCATAATTTTGAATAATAAAGCTGTGATTAACTGTAAACAATGAGATGTTTGTGTTTTAATTTATGGACAGGGTCGTTCTCCGTGGTCCAAGGGGAAGCATGCTAGCCCTCGAGGTCGCGGATTCAAACTTGGCGGAGGGGGATGTATTATTTTCGGGCGTAAAAATCCTTGGCAAGGCTTCCTCCGGAAGGGAAGTAAAGCCGGTGGCATCGTATTGTAGATTTACGTCATGTAAAAGAACCACAAGCCTGATAAAGAGGCCTCTGTACAAAATTAAGCGATCTTTCACATCCAAAGGGACACTGAGGACCGTAGCACTTAGAGTATTCACAAATAAAAGCTCAATTTCCAAAAAAAGTCACAGGTTATATATTTACTTTCTCTATTAGGTATAGAAAGTAGAGGAAGTATTATATTCCACCGAAAAATTCGATGTCGATATTTCACCGGTAATATGTTTTGAGGCCCCCTGAATCCAAATAAAAATATTTCTAAGAAAAAGACGCGCGCGCGCGCGCGCGTGTGTGTGTGTGTGTGTGTGTGTGTGTGCGTGCGCGCGCGCGTGCGTGTGCCTGTGCCTGTGCCTGAACAGCGTAACTCAAAAACGAAAAGCTGGTTAAAAACTAAAGTCGGTATTTAAGTTTAATATCACGCAACAGTAGGACACGAAGATTTACATGAAAATTCCTCCACCCTAAGCCACCCTTCACATAGAAAAATTTTCGAAAATGTTGATTTTATTGAAAATGGCTCTAACGATGATCAAAATGTTTAAGATATTTTCATGGAAAATGAAATGTGTATTTCGAATTTTCTGGCTATAGCCCATGCAATCCTGTTTACTCTTGACTTTTTCTAACCGGTAAACTGTAAGAAATAGACCAAATCTTAATATACAAAAAAATGTAGATCTCGTTAAAATACACATGTCCAAATGCATTTTTTTTTTTTTTTTTTTTTTTTTTTTTTTTTTTTTTTTTTTTGAGCGAACCACTTCGGAGATATTCCTTACTATTTGTGTGAGATTTGGAATACTTAGACTTTCGTGAAACGGAAGATCGTTGTTCATTTTTTGGCAAAGAGAATAATGTTTCAAAGCTTTAAAAGATTTGACTATCGCACAAAGCCTACTGTATTCCCATATTCCCCTTGCACCTACAAGGGAATAAGCAATTATTTCTGCAAATGTTTTTCTCAACTAACACGTAGAAGATATAGGAATAATATTTTGTAAGAATGGTAGAAAGTCATGTGAGCGCAACACATCAGATTTTTATCTCATGAACTGAAGGACGAAATATGCTGCCCTCCTTGGTAAAAACTGACACTAACGTGCATCATAGGTACGGCTTAAGGAAATGGAGGTTATGACCATTTCCATATTATGTCCAAAATGGCATACTAAAATAATTAAAACGAAGTTACAACTTAACCAGAGGGTTATAAACTGGCGCCTGAAGTTAAGCTTTTCCTCTGGTTTAACCAAACTTCGAGTCAATGTACACTTATTATCTTCTTTAATTTCCCTTGGTTACTCTAAAAGTGTCGGGGGGTTTTCTGTGAAGGACTTCCATGTTTTCCTATCTACATTTATTGCGCCGTGTCTAAATGGAATAGCTTCGCATAAACGAAGATGACACCTTGGTTATAAGATGCATCGGTGATTGACGATACAGTTGAGCATTTTTACACTTTGCCTCGTGAATAAAGGTTATGTGTGCTATAAAATACGCATTTATTACAAGTAGAAGACTTTTTCTTTGCCTGATTATCCCCCCCCCCCTTATGTAGGACTTACACCCCCTAGGACTTACAAGCCAATCCCTAGGGTCAGTGTCTGACGAGGAGCACAGGAATCTATGGACCGGGCAGAATGAAGATCTGGAAGCAGGTTTTCAGCCGAAATGGATATATGGAAAGGCGGTGATGGAGGAATTGGTGGAATGAATGGCGGGAGAGTCCGGAGAACCTGTAGAAAACCCACTCTGACGCCGCTTCGGCAAGTAAATGAGAAATCCGGGAAATTGACGTGTTTCAGAGTTAAAGCCGGAGGCCTGTATTCGAACCATAGATACGCAATCATTCCAAAGGGAAACGTCATATTTATCACCGAGTCATAAGTTGCCTCTAGGCTTAAATTTTAAGAAAACTTTAAAATATTAACAAATGAGGAGCTCCTTTGCATAAAATGTATCATCTACGTTGCTGATCGATGGGAAAGTTTAGCAGTAGACTATGTGAATGATAATCCGCTATGTGCCCACGTGACTTTCTCTGCTCACTCTTGTTCAAACTGAAAAAGTCTTGTTCTATCAACTTAACGTTAATCGAGATAAACGTTCGTAGAAATCGTTTTAGTATATAGGCTGTCTCAAAAAACACCAACGCTGTGTATATTGTGCGAGATGGTAAACTGATCGGTTTTCAAGAAAGAAATGTCTGGAAATGTATGGTTTGGACGCTGTAGCGCATGGAACTGTGAGATGAGTGTACGTTCACATTTAGTCAAGAAACTCAACATTGAACTGTCTATATTACAAGCGGACTTTGAACTATGTACCTCCTACGTCATTCCAGAGCCTATATCGATAGTGATGAGCTTCATGCACATGATCTAATACGTGCGGTTGTCTTTGAAGATTTTCAATCGCTCCGTGGACTTGAGCCATAAGGTCCTACGCTAAAGTTACAGGAGTGCCATACACCATACTCTTGAAGTTCATGCATTTGCATGTTTTTTCATAGGGGTTAAAATGTATGCTTTTACATTATGTGCACGAATTATGGAATTTTCAGTTATTTGGACATGATTTTATGGTGCATATAACTGCATATTTTTTATTTTTGATAAATGCATATTATTTCAATGTTATAGCCCCTATATTGCATATTTTAATGATTTTTATGCTTTTTTAAAACTTTTTCATCTGTATAATATTTTTCATATTGGTAGCATTTCTGAGACAATGATTCTTTCCCATTGGTAGGTAGATTTGTGTCCAGTACAAAGAGAATTTTTGTTAAATCTCCTAAAGGAGTTCAGTTGTTTACATCAAGAGGCACCTAATATCCGAGTTCCTCCTGCACCAGTGTTAACTCGATGGGGAACATGGATCGATGGAGTTTTATATTATGCTGAGCACATAGAAATAGTCAAAGAGGTTGTTAATTCATTGGAATCGAAAGATGCTTCATCAATAGAAACTGTGCAAAATATTCTGTGAGGCACTGAGTTAAAAGAGGGTCTTAGTTCCAGATCTGCTCATTTTTCGTTCTTGCCAACAGCCATAACGGCATTGGAAGCTGTAGGATCTCCTTTGCATGAATCACTGTCTTTGAAAAAACAATATGTGATCTAAGTTCGGTTCCTGGTAGCATAGGACAAAAAGTGAAAGAGAAAGTGAATTATGTAATTTCAAAAAATTCTGGTTATAAACAAATGTGCGATATTCGAGACATCCTCGAAAGAAAACCATCTGTCACAGCAAGAGACTTTACTCTCTCTGAAGCAGTTAACATCATTTAAATATGCCCGATAACATTTTGTGACGTGGAGAGAAGTTTTTCACATCACAAAAGTGTTTTGCGGGACAACAGACAATGTTTTACACTTGACAATTTGTGTAAAATGTTGAATTGTGAACTGTAATTTAACAGATAATACTAGCAGCGGGACCACTTCTGGTTCAACCTCTAAGGAATAAGATAACTTTATTTATTATTTATACTAACTCGTCTTGTCCACTGCAAAGGGACATTAATTGTTTTAATTAAATAGTGCATATTTTCAAGTTTTTAAGAGCATATTTCAGTGTTTTTAGGGCATGAACTTCCGAGCCCTAGTCATTAGTAATTCCATACTTTGGCAAGTACAGGGAACAATGTAGACTAGAGAAAAACTTCCACTCCCCATCCGGGAATCGAATCTGGGACCCCTTGCACAGCAGCAGGTGCTCTACCAATTGAAGTATGAGATCAGCTCAGAGTTTTTCCTTGTCGTCCAGCAAAGAACACAAGGTCTCAAAGCTACCACATAGCAATACATCTATCACTTCTACTGTATTGCACAACGAAATCTGTAAATCTATATTGGAAGTTGATCTGAATTCACAAAATCTAGCTGGAATAATAAACGTTTGTAAGAAATTTTTAGAACAATGGGCAAAGAAAGTAATGTAAATGCAACACACAGTTTTTTAAAATAATCAAAATTATTACTTTGGAATTATATTGATTTCATCCCCTCTCCTTCTACAAGAAAAAATCCTCGTGACGCCATGTCAGTATATAAAAGACGACGGGTGTTGAGACGCAGAGGGCCCGTGGTTCAAACCCCGCTGGCCGTCTCAAGTGAGTCAGTGGAACTGGAAGTGGTGACTGACTGAGTGAAAGCAGAGCAGCTGGCGCCATCTAGAGAGACTTGAGGGTCGCTGACCCCGCCCGCCGACTGACTGACTGACATACCTGGCCAAGCATCTGCTTTATTTCCTTCACAGCTCACTAAGAACCCCCATTCCACATATTGACTGAAAACTAAGAGGCTCATAAAAATCATGTAGTTAAATGTTACGGTTTCCTCTCCAAGTGACTGTATATTCCTTCCATCTGCTTACCATATAATGTTAATTATTATATGTGGTAAGGTATTTTTACTTTCTCTGTCGTTAGGTAGGTATTGCATTCAACGAAGAAAATTCGATATCCAGATTTCAGCAGAAATACACTTTGTGAGACACCCCGAATAAAAAAAAGAAAGTATTTTTGCAATAAGTTCTGTGTGTGTCAACAGTACAACTCTGCATCTTATTGCCCGAAACAGAAAGAGGTAGAATGAATCAACCTCGTTTGTCATACAGACCTCTTATCATGGCAGCCATACCTTATCGGCTAGTGCAGCACACACCTTTGAAGGGGTTAAAGTCTAGGGGGGAAACTTGATGGGTGAAACAGGTTAGCGGTGAAGCTCACGTCTCAAAAGACCCGAAAAGGACATAAAATCCTCCAAAGATTTTCTTTGACACTCTTTGTACAAGGGGAACAAGGAAATATGGTAGGTGTAAGGGATAGAGCAGGTCGGTATGTGTCGGCTTTAAAACTCCATTCTCTTTGCATGGCCAGGACTTAAAAAACGAACGACTTTCCATTTGAGAAAGGCATAAGTACTTGAAAATTTAAAGAAATAACAAAGAATATCACGAAAATGCATCTTCAAAAACTTGTTTCCTTTAACGAGATATACTTATAGTTTTTGTGCAGTAAGATTTTGTATATCTCTTATGATTTATCAGTTATGCAAAGATTATGTCCAGAAAATTCAACATATATATTTTATATGTCAGTCAGGAAAGACGGTCCTGGTGGGATTTGGGCCCCAGAGCTCCCATTCACAAGTGTGTGCCTTAACGACCTGGCTACCCTTGTTCCTACATCTTATTTGTGATGTAAACATTTTAATAACCATATTTGTTAGAAGTTTGGAGCTATTTTTAGAAAATAAAGATATAAAAAATAATCTTACTAGTAGCTTAGGGCGGTAGGAGGGAATTTTGTTGAAATTCTTGCAAGTCCCAACTTTGAAAGACACTAAAATTACGAGAAACGCCAAATTTGGTATTTATTCTACCTTCATTTCGAGTTACACAGTTCGCACACACCTGCTCAAAATTTGCATTTATTTCAATTAGTGGATGAACTACAGTACAATATAAAGTAGACTATTATATAAAGTTAACAATGAGGGTAAAACTAACCTTAATGTGGGTACTTTCACATTCCGAAAGTGAAGTTAACGAATCAGCCAACCAGGCATTAATAGAAGCTACATGACCCAGCATTTACATTGTCACATACAGCCATGGAAATAAGTATTCATACAGTGCTACAATTAAAATTGATTACTGATATTTCCATATTAAATTAAATAAAATTGCTAAGATTTTGACTGGAACGATACACTATATTTAGAGAGTATACTGGGAACATAGTTTTGAATACTAAATAAACGTGCTTCAAGAAAATCAGTAATTACGGTGTTATTTGACGGGGGAAAAGTATTCATACACCACTAGAAATGTAAACATAGAAACCTATAAGGAACTGCTTGCAGCAACGAACGCCTTCTGTGACAAGATGCACCTCTGAAAAGGGTTGAATGAATAGAAAAATGGGCCACCAAAATAAAGAAACAACGTAACGGAAAGGCAAATAGATATTTCCGAATTTCAAAAGGGAAAATCATTTTTATAAATTGCTGATATTATTGGAACAAGCAAGGCAACTGTGCAGACGATAATAATATGATGTAGAGAAAAAATACTATCTTTAACAGTGAGATAAAGGTTGACCACATAAGCTACTATAAAGAGAGAAAAAAATCTGATATTTTGCACTCCCATGACTTTGTCTACTCTTGTACTAATCATTCTAACAAACTCTTATTCCTATAGCTTCTTCGTGTTAATTGAGATAAACATTTGCAGAAATTATCTTATCTTCTTGTAGGTACAAGGAGAATATGGGTTTACAGCAGAGTTTGATCGATAGTCATATGTTTCGAAGCCTTCAAATTCCGTTCTCTTTGTACGGTTAACATATAAAGAAATGAATAACGTTGTTCCATTTGACAGAAGTATACGCTCTCCAAAACTCACACATCTCCGAAATGGTTCATTCTACAAAAAATGTATTTAGAAATACATGATATGTTTTAGCAAGATCTACATTTGTTGTACAGTAAGATTTCGTCTATCTCTTACGGTTTACCAATTATACAAAGGTAATCCAGAGTAAATAGGACTACATGGGTTATAGCCAGAAAAATCAAGATATACATTTCATTTAAAATAAAAATATATCAAACATATGGCATTTTAATCAAAATCTTGAGCCACTTTCAAGAAAATCAAAATTTTCGAAAAATTTTTCATGTGAAGTAGCTTAGGGTGGAGGAATTTTCTTCAAAATCTTCGTGTCACATCCTTGAAAGAAACTTACATACCAATTTCGGTTTCTAACCGACTTTTTGTTTTTGTGTTGTGCTGCCCACAGACTGACACACACACACACGCACACGCACTCACACACACACACACACACACACACACACACCTTCTTCTAAAAATGCTTCTTTTTGGATACGGGGTCCTCAAAACATATATTTCCGATGAAATCTCAACATCAAATTTTTGGGTGGAATACCTCTACTTCACGTGTTGGAGAAAGTAAAACTCTTAATAAGGATCGTCAAAAAATATCGTCAGACTGATTTTGAATTGACTGTACATGTTAATGATCAATTGGGAAAGGAAAGCACACTAAGGACTGTTTACTATATTGTAAATAGTACAGGTTATGGAGCTAGATCACCTAGAAGAAAACCATACAACAGCAAGAAGAACAAGATATTGAGACTTGAATTTGTCGAGGCGTGTAAGCAAGAATACTGCGACAAGGTACTGTCCACAAATGAAAGTAAATTTAACATATTTATAAATGATAGAATTTTGATGTGGAGAAGAACAAATATTGAGTTTGAGCCTAAACCATCCAAGCCACAGTAAAGCAGAGTGGTGGAGGAATTGTAATTGGGGGATATGTGGCTACATATGGTGTTGGGCAACTTCTTTTTGTTGTGGGTAAGGTGGATAGATTTCAGTATTTAAATGTCCTAAAGGAAACTCAGCAAATAGTGTTACAAATCCTGCATTTAGGTCCAGATTACTACCACAAATAAGACGATGACCCTAAGGAACATTATTATGCGGTTGTTATACCATACTCCCGACGTTCTCAAGTTTCCAGTACAGAGCACAGACCTTAATACAATTGCACATCCTTTTAGTACACTTGAAAGAATGGCCAGAAAACATGCAATGCAAAGTAAGATGGCTCTGAAACAATATCTACAAAAAGGATGGTAAAGTATTACATCAGAGTGTCCGAGACTACCAAAAAATTGCTTCATTCCATACCAAAGAGATTAACGAAGTGATACATACAGGTGGAATGCCTACAGAGTATTAACATTGTTATTATGTTTATGTAAAGAGTCAGTTTCTTTGAATGTATGGATACTTTTCCCCATTGAAACTGTTAGTTTACGAAATAAAATATCTGACTTTGGTGTTTAAGTATAATAAATAAAGTTATTCTACATAATCAACGGTGTATTAATACTTTTTTCGATGACTTTGTGATAAAAAAAAAACAATAGATGCTTCAAGAATGGAAGACGAGATGTTTTGACACCCCCCAAAGCAAACTACAAAGTCTCGACCTATGGAATATCTTTACGACCCTGACGGGGAGCCCAGTGGGAGAGTGGGATGAAGTGAGAGGAGACAGTGTGGCCGGACTTAGGAGATACAATAGCATAGGGCAGGGACCCTACAGTTTATAGATTGACTCCCCCGTGTAGGTTTACACATCCCGCGAGGGAGGACCGGAACTCTGATATAGGGTTGCCAGGTTTTCAAGCTAAAAATAACGGGAGATTTAAAAAATGTTTCCTTAGGAACTGAACATATTGTCGATAGGTTCGATTTTTTTCTCTGTTGATTTTAGAAGTCGTGTGCTTATTGCACAGAAGTAGGTTTTACATATTTATTCCTAACATTTAAATCAATGAGTATATTTACAAAATGGTGATTTCGTAATCTCACTTATTTCACTCTGTTAAAAAGCCGTAAAGAGCAATGTGCATAGTGTTTATTAGCCTTCAGAACTCCTACCCAAAAATATCTTCCCAAACATAAAGACAAACACACGTGTATTTAAGTTTCTTCTTGGTGGAGTTTTGTTTAGTTACTTGCGGCCATCGCCTTCCATGATTTTACTTGCTCTATAGAACCACAAACAAACAAAACACGTGTTCCTCTCTTCAATTCAAAGACAAGTGAACGAGACGCGTGCTCACGTCACGTATCACATGGCCATAGGTACGCTTAAGGATTGGCTACACTCTACCAGCCAGTAAGAAAATACTCGCTGCTACCAACAGCTAATTAAAATACTGCTGCCAACATTGGGAAAAAGGAACTACCACTTCGATATATCGCATATATTAGAATATCCTTCTGAAACTCAGAATTCATGACAGTGTGTGAAATATGGGAGAAATAGTCCAAAATACGGGAGCCGCAAGACTCGTTAAAATAAGGCTGAAAGTCGGGAGAACCCGGGAAATACGGAGACCCAAAAACCCTACTCTTATACCGCCCTCGTTCTAGAGAATGAACGTTTACATAGAGCGTCCTTTATCGTTCCCTAGTCTCCCGCCGACACTTACAACCCTGAAACACCCAAGCAGAAAGAAAATGAAGTTAATTGGAGGGGCAGGAAATCCGGGATGTAATTATCCTTTCAAGCATTCGCCTAGCAGCCGGGGAAACCCGGAAAAAAACCATAGGTCAGGAAGGAGGGTCCAACTCGTGACCTTCCAAATGTGAGTCGCACATTTTAATCTTGCACAGGCAATGAAACCTTACCCTCTAATGCATAGTGTTATCATTCAGCAACAAGAATGTTTAGTCAGTTTTGAAATCTTTTATGCTATTTTTATATTATTTTGGCATTTAAAAATAAAACAAATATATTTGTAGTTATTTTATGTTGTAAATGTATTAATTTATTTCAGTATTATTGTAGTAGTTTTGTTAATAAACAGTGAAGTCCATGCAACTACAATCAAATGTAAGCCCCTCATAATTCTCGCATGCGATAACTCCGATTATTTTACGTGGGTCCTCCCCATCCTTTATATGTACATATGACTGTAGTTACTGCAATTCCAACTCAGAGCTTCGTCTTTGAATTGAAGACTTGTCCATTTCTTTAACAACTGTAACGGATTAATTGGGGGGGGGAGCACGAACGGCAGTTTCAAGAGCCAAAAAGAGAGGGTGGCCGGCAAAAGATGGAACAGCTTGAGATGACGTCAGAGACAAAAGCCGGTTGCCTATGGGTTTCTACTGCGTGGTTAGTGTGTGGTTGAGAGTCTACCGTGAGATGTGACCAGGTGTGGGTCAGCCATCAGCAAGGGGAAGTAGAACCCGGGCACCAGTGCAAGTGGTTGGCACGGCGATCAGTCGGGGGGAATCCAGGATAGGCGCATAAGCCTAATTCTCCCAGTTACATGTAATTCGACTTGGTGCATGTGGTTCCCTTTGGCAAAGGAGCGGTATGGACTTCTGAGGTGGTTGAGCCAGTTACGGCTGGTAAGAGACGTCGCCTATGGGCAAAGGAGGCTTCGATGAATGGCTGTGAAACCAGAGGACACCGTTGTACACTGTCGACCAGGGCGTGGCTACTCCAGGCTGAAAGTTCTCCGTACATCCTATATCTTCTAGTGCCGACATCGGGATGAGTATCAGTTTAGTTAATAATACTTTGTAGGAGTGGGAAAACTCCAGAGGGACAGTTAACAAAGGGGGATTGCTCTGTATGAGGCCCCTTATCAGTAAACCGGAGAGCAACTCGGTATAGGTGGATATTGTCACAGACTGTACGCAAGATTTCTAGTTAGTATTTTCTCTGTAATTTTCTGATTTCAAGTATAGGAAAGGTTCTTGTTTGCATTTTAGAATTTTCATGTTAATATCTAACAGCGTTCATTATCAAATTTGTAGTTTCATTTCAATATTTATAGGTTACTATCTAACGGAATTCATTTTTAAAATTATTGTTGTCTTTAATAATTGCTTGTTAATGTTTAACACCTTTCATTATAATAAATGTTATGTTATGCTGTAGTTTGTGTTACTTGGTAGTATCCTGTCACGATCCTGCGGAATACGTTATAAAGGAAAGGGAAAGGGGAAGGTAGTAGGTGTAAGTAAAACGCCAAAGGAGTCGTAACACAACCATGCCTATTCCTTTAAGGTACCTTTGTCGGGATACCTAAACCTGTTCAGGAATTAGACCAAGAGTGCCACATGTAACAAAATAATAATTACAATAAAGGTTTAAGTAAACCATAACCTCAAATACTCAATTTGATTATAACGTTACTATGAAAAACAAATACTCGTCAATAATTGCTATCAATGATTACGTAGCATCCGGATAGTGTTTTATTTGTCTAGATACAAGTTTGGACCGTTATACGTCAGCTGGGTAGGAGAAACATTTCTTGCAACTTCAAGTTGCAGCATGTCCGTGAAGAGAAATGACTTCCTCTCTACATAAATAACATCCAAACAAATGTCGAAACTCAACCCATCTTTCTTTTGCGACTTGTGTCTTAATGACCCCGAGGGTCGCTATATCCGGACATTTTCAATCATCCATAGATCCCTGCTTTTAATGTGAATTTACTTTTTTATCTGTCACACGAAAATGAATGCACTTCAACCTCACTTCCACGTATTCAGTAGATGTGCATCCAACATGCCCATTAATATTTCTGGTTCTCGGTTATAGTTTTGTTCATTAATACTCATACTTTCCTCGTCCCCATGCCCGACATGTATATTTATGACTGTAGCGAGCACTCGAAAGGTCGTGGGTTGCCCGGGTCTCTAAGTGACTGCCGTGAAGGTTCATTGTATTCCCCAAATTTCTGTCCCTCTATTTCACCTCATTCCTCACGTTTCATCCACTTGGTCCTTTCAGGACTGACAGGTTCAACAGGTATCTGGGGTCCTGCATGGCAGGAAAAAAGGATGCTCTCTCTAAACCTGCGTCCTCTGGCGATACGGTCTCCAGCTTTCGAGCCTCCAAGGGGAACGCTACAGTCGTATCCTAGAACGTGGCTAACGAGAAAGACAAACTGCGGTGCCGTAATTCTCCTAGTCTGATCATAACCCAATGAAGTTAAACCACAATCGCCTAATCCATCCAAATTCTAAACAACCAAAAACTTGCCCGTTGAGTTCATACAAAAAAATACAGTTTTATCATGATGGTATACAATGTTAACCAGACTACCGGTACTACGTAACTCCGAATCGGTCTGGCTGACTCAGTTGGTTAGACGCTGGCCTTCTGATCCCAAGGTCGCGGGTTCAAATCTGGCCCACATCCATAGTTTTTAAGTGTGCTTAAAAACGACAGCTCCATGTCAGTAGATTTACTGTCATGTAAAACAGCCCCTACGGGACGAAATTCCGGCACACCGGCGACGCTGACGTGATCCTGGCAATTGATAGCATCGTTAAATAACAAAATAATTTTATTTCAGTAACTCCGCACCCTCTTTTTCGTTAGCCACGTTCCTAGAATTAGTGCCATCACACTTGTGTCTTGGTAGTAGCAGAGACTCAGGCGGCTAACGGTGAACCCGGAACACTTCTGTTTACTTCTGTTGTGTAGGGCTGTCCAACCTGGTGTTTGGTCTCTCTTTGTCGGGGTAATAGATAGCTGATTTATGTTTTAAGTGGAAGATACTGTGCTTATTGGCTTTGACAAATTGCTGCTTACATACTGTTGCAGGTCAAGAAAACACAAAGATGCAAAATTCGCTTGATATAAAATATAACTGGTGACAACAAAGCAAATACACTGACGGGGAGATAACGAAACAGTTAAAATGTAGAGAAACGCCATGTTATACTTTGGCATCTGATTCTCATACGACAAAGTAATACAGTACATTTTAGTTACACAAATTAAAACAATTTAGTATAGCTTTTCGTATTCATACTCTGATACAGCGTATTTTTCCCCCTTATTACTGTCTATTTTATCACGGTTTAGAATACATAGCAGTATTGATAAGCAAGAATCTATTAAACGCGTAATAGCGCACCTCGGGAATGTCTTAATATCTTACATACAACTTCTCCACAATCGTTATGCCGCTTTTGCCCCGCAGTGTGTTTACTATATTTTGCATTTTTAATATTTTTTCTCATTTATTATAGTGGGTGTTGAAATTTATCTACATATGTGGGTGATGAGGTAAACAAAATACATGGCAACATGACATCGTGGTTTACACAATACTTACAAAGCTGCCTGCTTGGACATCCTTGAAGGCACACCATCCCTAACACACAGCCTTGATTGGCCAAAGCAGTGGACAGCACTGTCACTGTTACATCCAATAATATGCCATAAATGTCTGGTTGTAGCCAGTCAGAGTTAGTGTAATTTGATATCCACGTGGAGTGTACTCAGCCCGATAAGATACCTGCCAAACTAGTTGGAATTGGGTGCCACTTGTAACACCTCAGTGTGATGTTCTAATTCTAGGATAGACTGTACTAGACGCCACCGAGAGGCTTCAATCTGAAACTGTTAGTTACCCAACCTTCTTTTCTGTCGAGCCTCCTGAATCGGCCGCCCTCTTGCTTGTCTCACCTAACTCCTCCCTCCCGGGGCGGTTCCTTGTCGCCTTCCTTACTAATTTGTACGTTTTGTTTATACATGTTGAGATATACAGTCTTAGGGTGTGGGCGGGCAGATTCGTGTGATGGTAGATTAAATTGTGACGAATAAAAAGGTCCAATAACAAATTCATCTATCGTGAAAGGTAAAGGAGATAATTGGACATATTGAATACATTATTTGCACAGTCTGACAACCGAGTAAGACTGAGGAAACGAATATTTTGTTTACTAATGGGACTTCCGCTTCTATGCATGCATTCATATCTACAAATGAAAGTCCAAACCAAGTCAGCTCTAGAAAACTGATTTTGCCACGTGACTGTGTGTTTATCAGCTTCTTCAACTAACGAGGATGGAAGTAGTTTCTATGGAGCTTTCTTAGCAGTATTTACCAGATCTGAGCAGTGTCAACATTCCTGACCTTCCGCTTTGTGCACTTATCGAACGTATGTTCACAAATATATACCAATAAACACGCTGAAAACAGTTATGTAATGTAATTCTGTGACTGAACAAATGTAACAGACAAGGAATAATTCATGTTGTAAAGCTCTGTCTCTCTATGCTAAATGCACAAGTAAACGATAAAAGTAGTGGTGACATGGAAATCAAAGATTCGACCGATTTTATTGTTTATTTATGGAACCATGTACTACAGAGGAAAACGATTAAGGAAGTTATGTTTCAATTTAATTCAATTCAATTTAACTACTGTGTGTTCACCAATTTATGGTCTAAGAGGAATGAAGGGCAGGGGAGAGACATTCCACATTTTGTACCTGTACTACTTGGTAAAGCGACGAGGCGTATTGACCTTGGCTGTCGAGCGCTACGATCGCTTCTTATCTTATTTATTACAATATATGAATTTTATATGATTTTTTTAAAATTCATATAACATTAAAGCAGGGTTGGGCAACTGGTGCTCACCATGCGCAATCTGTTCACGGCTTTGCATTGATAACCTATATTCTTCTACTGCCTATTCCGGTCGATCCAGTTTCCTAGGTCCTCCTATTGACCTTCGTGCTCTTGGTTTATTCCCCTTCTCTCTGAAGTCATTCTTTCTGGAGCCAGTTTTCTCTATATTCCATTAATTTTGTTAAAACAAAATCAGCGTTTAATTCGGTTCTAATATCTTCATTTCTAAATAGAGCTTCTATTCTACATCCTTTGACAGATCTTAGGAAACACATTTCTGCTGCTTGTATTTTACTTCAATCTTTACTTCTTAATGTCCATATGTCCCTACCGTATAGCAAAACAGGTAGTGCTATTACAGAGTAGAATTTTAATTGTTTCTTCTTGTTTTACCTTTTAATTGTGTCATTTAGTGCTTATTATTTAAGGGACACAGGGAGTGAAATTTTGGTCAGAACTGTCAAAAAGCCGAAAATTGTTTTTTTTACCTAAAATGTTTCTGGAACTCTTCTGCATCTGGATCAGCTAACATTTTTCATATCCCCCACTCCACGTGGTCATTACAGCCCTTTCAAATAGTGCTCTTCCCTTAACGTACACAGGATGTTCCTACATAAAAGCCTGTTTTTCTCAAAACTACATTTCTGCATATTCCAAAAGAAGGTTGCGCCTGAGTTTTGCCTTAAATCCAATGAAAATTTCCAAAAGTATTCATAAATATCAGCTAAACAAAACTATGATTCAATATTGATGTTATCATTAACATGAATTCCAAAAGCATTTTTTTTTGTATGAAAAAAATCAATAATTTTTAAGATTAAATTTTCTTTGTTATTAAAAAGATATGTACAACATAATCAGCAAGCGTATTTGAAATATCTCTTCATACAATTGTTACCCATGTTTTAGAGTACCATTTCTGGTAATATAAATGAATTTTTGAAAAGTTAATAGACGCGAGCTACATTTTGAAAATGTTCCTATTAAATTCATAAAATAATTTATATATCATAAACGAATTATCCAATTTTAATGAAATTTTGTGTAGCTCCTGTTCTCATATAAATACAAACACAGTAAACATTTCAGAAAAATCTATCAAGAAATGTGTAACTTTCAAATTTCACTTGCAGTGTCCCTTAACAAGTGCCACATTTTAAGTAACTTGGATGCGATTTGAGTAATGAAGCAGATCACAATATAAGTTTCAAGCAATAAATGTCACAATAACTATATTTAGCAGGTAAAAAAAAATGAAGGTCGCTAAAGGTGTCCCGCGAGTCGCACAGGCCTGTGTTAAAAGGCTTCACCAGAAGGTGCATTGGATAACCCACACACATTTCTTATCTGTTCTTCAAAACTGATCACAAGAAACAAATAAATTGCTTCTTCAGCTCAGAATTTATTTCTTACCTTAATCTGAGTACAGTTTAAATGAGCTTTTATTACCATTTGAGGGACTTTAAGCACATACTGATATAACAACAGAGTTAGGAATATTTATTTCCTTTTCGTCTAGGGTATGCTGTTGAAGTTGGCAAGCCTGACTCTTGACACTTGCCAGCGATGTTGTATATACAACAAAAACAAGTGGTTGGTGTTCTGGTGTTTGTCACATCACTGCTTTGTCCTCATACCGGATTGTTTTATTGCCTGCTTGCTCTTAACTTTGTATTCTTTTATAGCTTTACTCGTTCTTTGCTGGGCAGTATAGTTGCTTTCACGTTCCTAACAAGCCTACATGCTCCTACACAACTGTGTATCGAAAACTGTGGAAACGTGCCCACTTACACCGTTTATTGAAGAAGAAAATGAACTCCACCTCTGTGGTGTGGGGGTTGCTTGTCTGCCAGACGTTCAAGAGGTCTCGAGTTCATATTTCGATTAGGGTGACTTACCTGGGATTTCCCGTATCTTTAAATATAAATAATAGAGGTATAAATGCAGATAGTTTGAATAATTGGTGCCTTAGTTTGTATTCATACGGTGTGTTAGTTGTTTTTCTCTTCCTGTAACATTTCCCCCATAAAATTTACTACCTGATGTTCTGTTTTGCATTGTAACTGCACCGCTTAATGAACAACGCCTGCCGTATATACTATCCTTTTCTCTTCACTCCTTGAGGCATTACCTACTGGTTTAGGAAGCACGAGGTCATTGGCCTTGCAGAGAGCGTTGGGAAGCACTTTCGGTACACCATTCGTTATTACGAGATCAACGATGCTACTCGGAAGTAAAATTACAAGTTCACTAATAAAGCAAAAATTGATGTAATATTGTTTATTACATGTTGCAATGTGTGTGTGTGTGTGTGTGTGTGTGTGTGTGTGTGTGTGTGTGTGTGTGTGTGTGTGTGTGTGTGTGTGTGTGTGTGTGTGTGTGTGTGTTTTCTTACAGGCTTCTGCACCGTTGGAGTGATTTAGGCCCAAACTTGGCACAGATAAACTTTCATACATGGTGAAAATTGCTGTAAAGCTTAGGCTTCGAAATTCCACTCCATTTCACACAATTGTTGAAGTGAAACTTCTTGTGGGAGGGTGCACGTACTGCGTTCAGGCGGCGTGGCGATCACTCAGTACAACTTTTGGTTGTCAACAGAGCATCCGTTGAAACACGTGTGTATAATCAACGCATTTCGAGTATTGTTTAGTGTTCTCGTTGCTTATAATCTATTTTCTTCATTAAAATATACAATTTTGTTGTGAACATGTCTAAGTCAGGCGCAGAAAGAACAAGAGCGTGCTGTGAGAGAAAACGTGTGGGTGAAGTGGCAGTTCAGAGTGTGTATGATAAACACTGTACTATTCAAAAGTGATTAATGAATAATTAAAATGTTTCCCTGTAATACAAAACATGAAACCATTAAGTTTCTGGCTATGGTGACATTTAAAGACATTAGTGTATGCCAAACCTATCAAAAATGTGTATAAATTGCACATTTACTAAAAGGGCTCATATCTCAACATTCTAGATTTGACCAATCCCAACTCCTGTTGCAGTATCGCACACGTTTATAAACACCTTGTATAATATGCTATATTCCTCAAGTCCTACTTCATATTGCTGTTTCCATTTGGTTTCAGTTAGGGGTTCTAAGCATCTATTTATTATAAGTTTTCCTCGCCAGCATACATTCATGATGTGTGCGTGCGTGTGCCCTTTCTTCTTTCCCGCATAATTCTCATTTCTGCAGTTTTACTCCTGTTAGACCCGTTTGATATATTATACCTGTTCTCATGCATGTCATTCTCTCCCTTTCTTCATTGCATTGGTATAGGTATTATTTCTCTGTACCCCACTAACCTTTTAATTTCTCAGTAAAATGTGAGTGACGTTTTGCTCTCCAAACTGCCACATATCTCTTGTTTACCTTCGTCCTCCACTCTAATTCTCACCTTCTTCCAAAAAGCTTGTTCATTTCCTTCCCCTTTTCTCTTTACATCTCCCATCCCTATTTCTCTACACTGCTTTACAGGCAAAATGTAAGGTATTTCACTCCACATTTCACTTTAACTCAATTTATGACAAGCTAAGCACATTTCAAAGTAACATTAGTGCTTATTATTATGAGTTCAGGAATCCATATAAATTGTAAAATATGTTTTATTTGATTGTGTGACATTTGAAAAAAAATCTGATGTGCTGCACTCACACGACTTTCTCCACTCTTGTACTAACCACTCTTATTCCTATATCTTCTTCGTGTTAGTTGAGATAAACATTTGTACAAATTATTTTATTGTTTATTTCCTTGTAGGTGCAAGGGGAATATTGGAATACTTTGTGCGATAGCCAAATGTTTTAAAGCTTTGAGATCCCGTTCTCTTTGTACACAACATATAAAGAAATGAACAACGATGTTCCATTTCACGAAAGTTTTGTTTTCTGAAACTCGCACACATAACAAGGAATATCTCTGAAATGGTTCACCGTACAAGAAAATTTATTGAGACACAAATTGTGTATTTTAGCAAGATCTACATTTTTGTGTCGTATGATTTGGCCTATCTCTAACGGTTTACCAGTTATGCAAAAGTCGTCCAGAGTAAATACGACTACAGGGGCTATAGCCAGAACATTCAGGATGTACATTTAATTTGTCGTAAAAATATCTCAAACACGACAATTTAATCAATTTAATCATTTTCAAGATAATCAAAATTTTCGAAAAATTTTTCATGTAAAGGTTAGTTTAGGGCGGGGCTATTTTCTTCAAAATGTTCGTGTCGCATCCTTGAAAGACACTAAACTTAAATACTAACTTTGGTTTTTAAGTTACTTTTCGTTTTTGAGTTATGCTGTACACAGTCTGATACACACACACATACACACACACGCGCACGCTCGCGCGCGCACACACACACGCACACACACACGGACCTTTTTCTAAAAATGGTTTGTTTTTTCTTTTTTTTTTTTGTTGATTCAGTGGGTCTCAAAACATATATTTCCGGTGAAATCTCGACATCGAATTTTTGGATGGAATACAGTACTTCCCCTACTTACCAGTAGAGAAAGTAAAAACTCCTAAGATTACTTTTTGAAGAATGTGATAATACATCCAATTGTAAAACAATATCCACGAAGCAATGTTACTACAGTTTGTGCAATTTTTAGCACGTATGCATAACCATCCATATATACCATTTCAGTTTTGTAAACTTACTGTACACATTAAGTTATAATCTTAACATGCCTCTGGCGGAATTAGGGTTTTAAGTTTTGGAGATTCGATAAATAGTAATAACGCAAGCTTGAAAGAATATACATTATCCAAAGTCGTATTTCACTTTCTATTTCACATGAGCGGATGCGCATTTTTCTAACTAAAACATGACCTTACCTCACCCTTTCCAAGTCGGCAGAACTTCGAGAGTTCGTTTTACAAAGTTTGTGGTTTAAAGCTAACCTAACAGTTTCCACGGCTTTTAAAACTGTGGGGTGCAATTCTCGACTGGTATGCGTAAAAATTTACTGAATATTACATACAACATATGCAAAGAAGGTATTATAGTCCACTAAAAATTTGATAGCGACATTTCGCCGGAAATATATGTTTGAGGTCACCCGAATAAATAATTAAAAAAAAGAACAGATTTAGAAAAAGGTACCTGTGTGTGTCCATGAAGAGCTAACTCAAAACCGAAATACTTAATTACCATTCTTAGTATTTAAGTTCATCCTCCAAGGAAGCGATACGAAGATTTTCAAGGAATTCCCCCAACCAACCTAGACTACCCTTTTATATGGAAAATGTTTCGAAAATTTTTATTTTCATAAAAATGTTGCATTACAATTTTGGTTAAAATACCATATATTTAAAATATATTCATGAAAAATGAAATGCAGGTGTGCCTCGAGTATTCTGAGAATAGTCCTCTTCATTCAGAATGATTTTTGCATAGCTGTTAAACGGTAAGAGATAGAGAAAATCATTCTGCATAGAAGTTGTAGATCATAGATGGGGAGAACTGACTCAATGTGTCACTTCCACTACATTGTAGTTTTAACACCTTCCACTGCCTCACAGCGATTAGCTACCAGGCCCCACCTCCCGCTGTTGTCTCTACCTCGGAGAACCGGTTAATCCTTCAAATTGTCAGCAAGTAGAGAGGGTAACTACTCGATAGCATCCCTGTCACTCCTCTTCTCCATACCTGTTGTAGCTCTTGTTAAAACATACAATTTATACCAAATACATTTTTATAAAGTAAGCAGTTTTCGAGATACTCCTTGTTATTTGTTCGAATTTTCTAACAGTTAACGTTTTCTAGAATGGGAACTCGTTATTTATTTTTAGTTTTTTACTAGACGTGCAAAGAACATGGAATGTCCAAGCTGTCACATAATGACCAGCTCTTAAAAGATTTGGCTATCGCTTAAAGGCTATTCTATTCCCATTTTCCTCTTGTACATACAAGAAAATTAGCAATAACATAATTTCTGCAAATGTTTATCTCGATTAACATGAAGTAGATAGAAGAATAAGTGTTTTAAGGTGAATTTGTACAAGAATATGGAAAGTCATTTGAGTAAACACATCAGATTTTTACTTTCTCTACAACATACTGTGACAGTGGGTTGTTCAACAATATATAGGTAAGAGGAGGCCGGAGACCTTGGATACGACGAGCGGTTTTGTGTGTGCGTGACCGTGATAATTGAGGAGGTCCGGGGCTACAAGACAACTAGCGACTGTGTGTATGTGATCGAACAGCGATAATACCAGACACTTATGGCTACTTCTTTACTGAGTCATGCACAAGTGCAGTGGAAAGAACTCGAAGGAGCTAACGTCGCGCCGGCTGCAGTATAAATACGACTGACACCAACTAAACTGATCACTGTCTGTTTTTAGTAGTTGAGTGAATGGCAGTTGTTTAAGTCGTTGTGTACATTAGTTTCAGTTATGAGACTGAGTCGGCCAGCCTGTCAGCGAGCATGTATGTGTCGTCGAGTGATTGTATCGTAATGGTAAAGATATAAGAAATAGTAAAACTGGAGAAAGACATTGAAAGAGCGAGAAAGATTATCGAAAGAACAACTGTGAATTGTAATAGTAGAGAAGTTTATAAACTGCGTTAGCAACGAGAAGGAAATTGTGCATTTGTAGTTAAATTTAGAGGAAAATAAAGGTTTAGAAAGAGCAAACGGACTTTGGCATTTTAGGTGTTTTGTTACAATACTTACAGTAAGTTTGGGAAGTATTGTATTCCACCCAAAAATTTAATATCGAGATTTCGCCGAAATGCTTGTTTTGAGACTCCCTGAGTCCAAATGAAGCATTTTAATTAGTTATCTGTTCGCGCATGTATGCCTGCCTGTCTCCCGCCTGCCTATGAATCTATGAACAGTATAACTCAACAATGAATAGTTAAATGACCTCGTAGCCGTGGTCGCTGTTGCGTGTCTGGCACTCCGCCGCCCAGAGGGTCGCGGGTTCGATCCCGCTTCGGGCATGGATGTTTGTGTGTATTGTGCGTATGTGGAAATATCGGAAAACAAAGAAAAATAGATCGGGGATACTAGGGAAAATTAATAAATAAATGAAAAAATGAATAAATAAATAAGTAAATGAATGAATAAATGAGTAAATAAAAATAACAAGCTTGGTATTTAAGTTCAACACCTTTCTAGTACGGGACACGAAGCTTTTCAAGAAAAGTCGGTCTGGGTGGCTCAGTTGGTTAGACGCTGGCCTACTGTTCCCAAGGTCGCGGGTTCAAATCCGGCCCAGGCCGATGGTTTTTAAGTTTGCTTAAAAACGACAGCTCCATGTCAGTAGATTTACTGGCATGTAAAAGAACTCCTGCGGGACAAAATTCCGGCACACCGGCGACGCTGATGTGATCCTGGCAATTGACAGCGTCGTTAAACAACAAAATAATTTAATTTAATTTTTTGAAGAAAGTCCCTTACCCCAGCATTTTTTTAATTTAAACATTGTGTTTTTCTCAATAAAGATTTTAATGATTTTGATTAAAGTACCATATGTTGAGCATATTTTTTAGGACAAATGAAATGTATATCTTGAATTTTCTGGGAATAGCCTCTGAAATCCTTACCTGACGGTTACTAATCCTATTTTGTGTAGATGTTTACTGAGTCAATCATGGTCTATGAGAAGGAAAATACCGACAGTTGATTTTCTTGGAGGGTTTGGGATTGAACTTAATTATTTTCCGTTCCCCGCCAGTTGAAATTTTGAAAAGAGAGATATCTTTCAAATTTCAGTGTGAATGTATTTTTTATTGTTAGCTTAATTGAAACGAATGGGATTTTTTTGTTTTACTTTATAAATAATTTTGGATCCTTTCTTCATCAGTATTTCCACTCGTTCATTGCCAGTTATTCCACAATGAGCTGGAATCCTTTGGAAAAATATTAGTTTATGCAATTTTTGTAATTGAATTAATGTATTATGTATTTTATATTCTTCTGCAGTTTTTGGATAATCTGTTGATATTATAGCTTTAATTCCGGCTTTGCAATCAGATAAAAAGACTATATTAATAAATTTGTTTTGCCTAAACTAAAAATGTAGGTCTCCTTAAAACACGCCATTTATTTCAAATAAAGTTTTCTGTGTAAAAATAATATTCTTGAAATATTCCTTCTTATTTTTTAACTTGGTATATAGGTGCTTATAGTTTCCTCAAGTAGGAATTCCTCATTGGCGTTTTTATCATCTGGCCCTGCAAAGAGAATGGAATGTTAAAACCATCACAAAGCCACCAGCTCTTAAAAGATTTGACTATCGCTTAAGTTTCTCGAGCGTACTGTATTTTCGCATTCTCATTGCAATTATAAGGAAATATGTAACAAAATTGTTTCTGCAAACGTTTATCTCGATTAACGTGAAGTAGGTAGAAAAATAAGCAGTTTTAAGAATAGTTGTACGAGCAGGAACGATTGCATTTCCGGTGAAATCTTGGTATTAGTCAAATATGTGGTTGAAAAAGAGAAGTATCTAATGTGCTGCACTCACATGATTTTCTCTACTCTTGTACTAACCACTCTTACAAACTCTTATTTCTTTGTCTTCTTCGTGTTATTTGAGATAAACATTTGCAGAAATTATCTTATTGCTTATTTCCTTTCAAATTTCGTTCTCCTTACGTGGCAAAGGGATACAAAAGTGAATAACGACCTCCCACTTGAGAAAAGTTTAGGTATCGCCAAACTCACAAATAACCAGGAACATCTCCGAAAGGTTTCACTTCACTAATAAGATTATTTAATACAAATTGTGTTTTTACGTGATGTATATTCTTTGTACTTATATTAAGATTTTATCTATCTCTTACAGTTTACCAGTTATGCAAAAGTCATCAAGGGTAAATAGAACTATATGGACTATGGACAGAAAATTCAAAATATACATTTCATTTGTCATAAAAAATATCTTAAAATCATGGTACCTTAATCAAAATAGTTAGAACCATTTTTCTTCAAAATCTTCGTTGGATACCTACTTTTCTTTTTTGAGTTACGTTCACACACACACACACACACACACACACACACACACACATACACACACACACACACACACACACACACACGCACACACACAGAGAGACAGACACACACATGTATCTTCTTCTAAAACTGCTTTTTTTATTCATAGGGCCTCAAAACATGTATCCAGTGAAATCTTGACATAGAAATTTTGTGTTGAGTACAATACTTCCTCTATTTACTATACATAGTAGAGAAAATAAAAATGGGGGTAATGATATCTTATAAGTAAATTGCGCTCATTGATGTGCGAAAGCCTTATCCTTGAGCATCTATAATGTTATGGACCCGCTTGGGGTGTTCACCTCGAGGGATAGCGCACTGTTGCTCTCAACATGAGGTATGCCAGCCACTATCATGGAGGCGACATCTGGTGGGGCGCCAGGCACAATAATATCGTCCAGGCGGGCAGGAAGCAAGCAGATGGGGGCGAGATATCCCAGCAACAAGTGGCTGTTCTGTACTTCACCCCTTCTGACTCTAAAACTCTTTAGCAAACTTAAGGCATTCCACAGGCTAATGTTTCTTAATTACCTTGTTTTGTTTCTCTAAGCGATTCTGGCCTTTAGGATTAGGCTTGTGCAAGGCATTTCATTTGTTTCATAAATGAGAGATTCTGCAAAGAATAGGAATTCAGGAGTTCTGTATACAGGGTGGAAGGGAAGTCATTACATTCCTTCTAATATGTGCTCATAGAAGCGTTACAAACAAAAAGGTCTATTGGCATTTTGTTTTTTGATCAGCCGATTTCGAAAAAATAAATGTTTTTTAATACAAATTGGATGTGTAATTCCACAAGAATGTACGAAGATAACAGTTTTTACTTGTAAGATGCGCAGAGTAACTTATTTTTGACATAGCTTCGGTAGTAATTAAGGGACATCATACAGGTTTTCGAAATAATTAATCACTTAAAAGACGTGAAGGAATACTCCAAGCAGCTCTTTCAGACGTGCATTAAGTCGACAACGTTGCGTTGAGGTTGGTCAGAGGAATTGTGTTAGTTTGTGGATGTAAACAGGCTGGGCGCTTTCGCTTTCGTGTAATGTTTTGGAGGCTAGCGCTTGTGATTGGCTTACACTAGCACAGTAAACACGGAAGCACAAGGCAGGGTAAGTGTTTATGTTCTCAACACTCACCATTGCGGTGTTTGTTTATGTATGTACTGAGCTACTGCAGTGTTGCCAGCTTGTTTTCGGCAAAACTAAAATATCTTCGTAGGAAATGGTCAGAGACAAAAATGTAAGATACAAAATGTGTTCCAAATACCGAGATCTACCACTGGTTTAAATTAATACAATGTCTTCCCTTCCACTCGGTATAACCTCTTATAGAACTGCAAATAGTATGGAATTATTATATAGTGTTAGAGGTATGAGTGCGTTGATTTCAGGTGATGGTAAATTCAAATATGACGAAAAGAAGAAGCCAGATACCAAATTCATCTATCGTGAAAGATAAAGGAGGCAGTTGAACAGTATTAAACACATAATCTGTACAGTCCGGCAACAGAGTGGGACTGAAGCTGTGGATGTGTGTTTATCAGCTACTGCTAGTAACCAGGGTTGATATTCTTTCAAGCTTTCCGAGCAGTATTCAGAGACCTGAGCAGTGTCAACGTTCCTTATCTTTCAAATTGCGCATTTGGCATATGTAAGTCCACACATTGATTCTAATACACATGCTGGAATCCTATTATTTAATATCACTTTGTAGTTAAATGACTCATTTGAGCAACAATTGAAAAAGACACGAAGGACTCATCCTTAAAACTATACCTCTATGGTAAATGTGATAAAGAAGTGGTACATTGACCATAAAAAATTCGATCAATTTAATTATTTATTTATGGAACCATATTTGGAGCAATAGAGAAGTACTGTAACAAGTGGAGCTTAAGAATAAATACGTAAAACAAAAATAATGGTATTTAAAAAGGGCAACAAGTGAAGAAAGGTTAAAAAATGGAGCTGTCAAGGAAAGGAAATCGCGGTCGTTAGGAAATTTGATTATCTAGGAGTAAGACTAAATAGTAATGATAGATGGAGTGAGCAAAAGAAATGTATATTAGACAAAGAAACACCAGCAATGAAAGCTATTAGATTATGTCTAGATAAAATACCAGGGATGCAGATAAAATAGTTGGAAAGAGTATATGTAGTAGTAGTTGAGGTGAAAATGTTTTATGGACCGGAGATTTGGCTTCTAGTGGGACATGGGGAAAATGTAAACAAGGTACACAGGAGTTTCTGTAAATTAATTTTGGTTTTACCTACAGCTTTACCAGATGGTATTGGACAAATGGAGCTAGGGAGAATTGGTAGTAAAGCGAAAATTGTAGTAATAGTATTAAGGCATAGGTTCAGAATTAAGGAATTGGAAAATAATATTTTTCTAGACAGTTGACAGTAAAAGTCGAGCTTTTAACAGTTCACAACAGAGTTAAAAGTATTAAATTCTATCACTCAGCGCTCAAAAGCTTTCAGCACTCCGATAATGTCAACTTTGTTTTCTTGTGGAGTATGACCATCGCCTCATTCCAGTAGGTCGTGAATCTGAGTTACACAATGCTCGTTTAAAATGGCGGGTCATTTGAATTTGGATATGAGTAAGTTTAGAACAAATTGTAATATTAATTAATTAAATTTCGTTACGTTATTTTCGTTGTTTTATTATTTCCACTGCCTCCGTTATGTAAAATATTACGGTTTTGTAAAAGTCATGTTGCCAACACTGATGCTACGCAAGGCAAATGAACATCGCAACCTATCATTGCCATAAGAAATGTAAAACAATACCATATGTTTATATATAATCTATAATATATGTACATATTCAGGACTGTCTAAAAATAGTGTATGGTGCAGGGTTAAAAGGAAGATTTTATTTTGTTCGTAGGTTTCCACAATTCGGCCATCGACCTTGTTTTGGAATCACACCTACACACAAAATAAAATCTTCCTTTTAACCTTTGTATTATACATAACTATTAAAGCAATGTCTGGAGGTACACCAAAAGCTAAATAAAGAGGATACTGGATATAAGTGTATAAAAAGGAGCTTTAAATGAAATTGAATATGGGGATATTTAGAGGGACAGCTAAGAATTGCAGAAAGGGTTTTGGCAGAGTTAAATTGAGAATTGAAGATTAGAAAGGCAGGAAGTATTTGGTAGTTTTAATTCCAAAACTTAATTGAGCTAAAATGACGTGGGAAAGAGAAAAATGTGTTATTTTTGACAAGAGAGAGATTTGCATGGGCCAGGACGGGTGCTGATCCTAAAAGATTTAGTTGGAAGAGAAAAGCAAGAAAAGTGCCCATTATGTAATATGAATTATAATAACTATTGGCGTTTAATCTTAGAGTGTGAAGGAATAATGGTCATGAGAGGAAAATTGGAAAGCAATCGGTAAATTGCGAAATTTAAATTTTGGTACATTTCAGTTTACCAAATGAAATTGTAGGTAAAAAATGTTGCCTGTTAAATCTAAGTAATGTTTAATAGAAATAGGAAAATATCTAGGTTTAGTTAGAAATAGATTGCTAAGGAAAATTAGAAATAAGGAGAAAGAAGAAAACGTAGATTCTTGGAAAAAAAATTGTAAATAGGACCCACAGTGTTTGATGCTGTGGGTCCATGGAAATACAGCAACTCAGGGAAGTGTGGAAAATTATATTATATTAGATTATAGGGTTAGACATTTAAACAGTACAGAACTGTAATTAATTTGCTCAAGCGATGAAATGTAAATAAATATAATATATTATACAATATAATAAAATATATATTATGCAACCAAGCACTGTATAGGAAAATGGTAGAGGAAGTTATGTTGTGGCTGTAGTCAAGAAGTTGTGGTTATAGTTTGCGTATTCATATCCCTAACACCTTTTATAATATGGTTTTTTAATGAAAATTGTTAGCCATTTTTGAGAAAATTAGAAATACCGAAATAATTTTCCATAAATTCACTCTTTAGAAAATCTAGAAAATCACACACACACACACACACACACACACACACACACACACACACACACACACACACACACACACACACACACACACACACACACACACACACACACGCACACATCGGTCTGGGTGGCTCAGTTGGTTAGACGCTAGCCTACTGTTCCCGAGGTCGCGGGTTCAAATCCGGCCCAGGTCGATGGTTTTTAAGTGTGCTTAAAAACGACAGCTCCATGTCAGTAGATTTACTGGCATGTAAAAGAACTCCTGCGGGACAAAATTCCGGCACACCGGCGACGCTGATGTGATCCTGGCAATTGACAGCGTCGTTAAACAACAAAATAATAAAAAATAATAATAAAACACACACACCAGTAACACAACATTTAAGCGCATTCAAGAGATTTGTACACACCATATCATTGTAAACATTCCGTGTGTAAGACCATTAATGCAATTCAACTACTTATGATAATTTAATAATTTTGTAACTCTGTAGTTCATTACATCATTATACTTACGCTTTGTAATGGGGCATGCTGATAATAAAGTACTTTAATTACCACCCCCCCCCCCCACACACACACACACACACAGTCTGCCTCAATAGTGTGGGGGTAGCGTATTTGAATCAGGGTGAGTTATCCGGAGGAGGTATTTTCCGAGGTTTTCCTTATCCCGAGAAGACGAATGTGGAGTAATGTTAAGCTCTTTGGGCCCCGGGTTCATTTGAGCATCATTTCCCTCATTCATCGCCCGATTTACCAAAACGGCCCGGGTTCGATCCCAGGCAAGTGCATGTGGGATTGGTGGTGGACGAAGCGGCGCTGGGGCGGGTGTGCAAATACATCAGCAAATAAAGGTAATTTTTAAGTAATTCTTTCAGACATAAATAAAACTAATTTCTAAGTCATTCTTAAGCTCCAGTCACTTATTCACTCACTCACTCTCACACTCACTCACTCACTCACTCACTCACTCACTCACTCACTCACTCACTCACTCACTCACTCACTCACTCACTCACTCACTCACTCACTCACTCACTCACTCTCACACTCACGCTCCTCACTCTCTCTCACACACACTCACTCCTTCATTCTTTTAGGTACTTTTTAATATTATTTTGAGGTCTTTTTTTAATACTCCTTAGTTCATCAAAATCTAGGCCCAAGTGATGAACTTAGAACTTTAACCCTAGCAATGCCAATCCTTATTCCAGAACTTCGATTACCAAGGGGATGGGGGTGTACTTTGTGATCACCACTGGTAACAAAATATCGGAGCAATTTTTAATACTAATTTATTTTAAAATTGGGTATTATATCTTGTCATATCCTTAAAGGTAATATTTAGCATAGTTTAACTATTACTTCTTTTTTACGTGAACCACATTATACCGACGGGGCAATACTTTATGCCCAGTTTGAAATTTCATTATTTCCCCAAAAAAACCAACAATGAAAACTTTGAAACAAACATGCAATTCGGTAGTAGATACAGTGAGTGACAATAACTTTTGACTGCTTGCCTTTAATAAAAAAATTAAAAGATAAAATTTAAAAAATTACAGAAGATGGGCATAAAGTGTCCCCCCCCCCCCCCCCCCCCGCCCTTGGTAATGGTATAGTTACTTCTAGTAGCCCCGCATTATTTAATAAATTCATTTAATCTTCCCTGGATTGTGTAATTGTTCTTCTTCCTTGTGTGTAGGATAATATCCTGTTTATTTCCGCTTTTATTCCTCGGATGACTGATAGATGCTGTCACTCCATCTCCTAGAGGGTCGTCCTCGTGTCCTTTTCCCATCTACCGGTCTGCCTTCTTTGGCTCTTTTTACTACACGGTTGTTTCCCATCCTGTTAATGTGTTTTTTCTAGTACTTCGTCGTTCATTAATACGTTCTGTTATATCTTAAATTTGGCAATTTTCTCTGTTATCTAATTGTGTATTTTATTTAATAACATATTTTCTTGAAATATCTTAATACTTTCAGTTCGCATGTACTTAATATTTGTTTTGACTGTATCTGCTCTGGTTTCTGCTGCAAAAGTTAAGATTGGTCTAACTACTGCTTTATAAATGTGGACTTTACTCTCTACTGCCATGTACTTATTTCGCCATGTTATGTCCTTTCTGCATCCTGATATCTGTGCTGCTTTATCAGCTGTGTTTTTACTTTTCGACTTAAACTTTTGGTGCTTGTTATTTGAATACCTAGATAATTAAATTCTTAAACCTGTTCAGTAATTTTTCTTTCCACTTCTAATTTGCATCTCAGTGGTTCTTTCGTTACTGTTAGGTTTTTAGTTTTTTGTGTTTATTTCCATATTCTATTTTTATGCCTTTATATTGAATTGGTGTAAAAGCATTTGCAATCCATCTTCTGTTTCTGATATGAGAGCATAATCTGTATAGCATATTACACGAAATCTTGTGTTTTCCATCTTGTATCGACTAGTTTGTCAGCTCTTAAATTAATTTATCCGTTATAAGATTAAAAGGAATGGACTTAAGGAATCGCCCTGACCAATTATTTCTTCAGTTTGTTTCTTTACTTTTATTCTTGTCTTACAGTCTGTGTTGATCTTTATTATTGATTTAATCAATTTCATGGTTACGCCTTTTTCTTGCAAAATATGTACTACTTTTAATTTTAACCTATTTTAATTAAAATATTTCATTTGTTAATGACGCTGTCAATTGCTGAAGATATCGGGGGGCATATGTGCTAGAATTTCGTCCTGCAGAAGTTGATTTATCGTGGCAGTAAATCATGAAGTGTACCTATAATGATTTATTCCTTACGCTAATAAAATAATTTTATATGTATATGTTCGTTGAGATATTAGTACAGCGGAATACGAACCTAAGACGTTGGCTCGAAGACACTAATGACCGCAACAGTAAATTAAGCAAATAGCTTTAACGACCGGGCGAGCGTTACTACAAATTAATTACGTCTGTGTTGTTTTTGTTTCTGAATATTTTGGGGTCAGACCGACACACATACACAGGATGTATGAATGAATGGAATCGACCACGTGACGTCAGAACGATAGCAGATTTCGTGGAACTCGTTTGCTTTTATATGAGGACCAACAAGAGTAAAATTTTCTTTGATGAATTTTTAGCAAACATCTCGTATATTTCATCGCCAGGAATCGGCGAGTCCACTCAACCTGTTGGAAAAGCGCAATTAACTATATTAAACCTATAGGTGTTTCTGTAAGCCATATTCGTCAACTTTGCTAATAGTTACTCATAGCTACAGAGAGACAAAATATCACATTTTATATTCTAAAACATGCTTGCTATTACATTGTCTACGTCCAAAATGTTTTCAAATGAATGCATGTTACCAAACCACTTTTGTGCAGATTTGGACGGTGTAAACCGTTTTCTTCCAACCACATGAGATTTTCGAGAGAATCAAGAATTTGTTTTATAAATTTGGATATCATGAGTCAGATTGTATATGCTCTGGACAAGGACAGTGAGCGTATGTAGTGTAAGATTTGAAGCTTTCACGGCGAACGTTATGGATCAAGGCTTCACTGGTGATCGATCAGCCGTGTTAGATGTAGAAAGGTCGAGCTTTCGGCCATTCTAGACTCCATGGCCATCTTCAGGATGAAAAAGTCGGTCGGTCGGTCGGTCGGTCGGTCCTCAGTTTTCCAATTATATCCTATGGTTTGGAGGATGTGGGTTGTGTCCTCCAAACCATAGGATATAATTGGAAAACTGAGGACCGACCGACCGACCGACTTTTTCATCCTGAAGATGGCTATGGAGTCTAAAATGGCCGAAAGCTCGACCTTTATAAATCTAACACAGTTAATCACCCGTGAAGCCTTGATCCATAGTATATGTAGTGTTTATCACAAAATGACCAAATAACTTGAAAGTAGGTGATTTTACTGCACCTCAGATCAGGAAATTAATATGCGATACCAATTTTGAGGATACGATGAGCAAAACAGAAAAGGAAGCCTGCTATACTAAACTATAGGAAACAGGATTAGTCCAGTTTAAAAATGGATTGTCAACAATATGTTGGAAAATTTGAGAAAACTAGATTATAACCTGAGTTTGAAGTTACACTTCCTACATTCCCACGTCGACTATTTTGCAGATTGTCTTGGATTTTATAGCGAGGAACAGATGAAGGTTTTCACCAAGATTTTAAAGACATTGAAAGATGACACAGTAGTGGTCAGACTGTCAACATGATGGCAGACTACTGTTGGTAGCTGAAAATATAAATAAATATGAATATAAATTATTATGAATATATATATCAATTATTGGTAGTTCTTGTGAAATGTACGTATATTAGGTTTACAACATACATATACATACATATACCGGGTGGAATGATTTCGTGGGTGTCACTTTCCCTAGCTCAGTACATAAACACCGTAATGGTGCGTCATCAGAACATAAACGCATTCCCTGCTTTGCCCTTCCGTGTTTTCTGAGCGAGTGTAGGCCAATCACAAGCGGTAGCTCCCAAAACATTACACGAAAGCGAAAGTGCCCGACCTGTTTAATTCATAAACCAGGTCAATTCCCTGACCAACCTCAACGCAACGTTGTCGACTTACTACACGTTGGAAAGAGCTGCTCGGAGTATTCCTTCACGTCTGTTAAGTGGTTAATTATTTCGAAACCCTGTGTGATGTCCCTTAATTACCATCGAATCTATGCCAGAAATAAGTTACTCTGCGCATCTTACAAGTAACAAACTGTTATCTTCGTGCATTCTTGTGGAATTACCAGTTTAGAGCAAAACCATTTATTTGTTCGAAATAGGCTGATCAAAGAACAAAATGCCATTAGATTTTTTGTTGTAATGCTTCTATGTAGCACATATTAGAAGGGATGTAATTACTTCCTTCCATTCTCTCTCTCTCTCTCTCTCTCTCTCTCTCTCTCTCTCTCTCTCTCTCTCTCTCCATATATATATATATATATCGGTAGTGAGTTAATTTGAATATTTTGTTGATTTATCAAAAATATCTGTACGTGATAGAACAAAAATAACATATTTGGAATCAGCACCCCAAAAGTAGAGCGGGTCGGCATTCGAAACTAAAACATAAAAAAATGTCTTTGATAATGCAGAGCAATCTAATGGGAAAAATTATTTTTAGATTTTGCTGGTATGAATTCAATGTACGTGAAAAAAAAGATTTCCTGTTTCATTACATATTGGTAACACATTAATATTTTGTGAAAATCTTCATATTTTTTCATTTTTGTAAGATGTACACTGGTAATCGTTAATGCCGTCACAACAGTAGTGTCCCTAAAACCTTGGTGCAAGGCATACATACCTGTGCGGCCTTGTGTGTAGCAACTGTTTGTGCAGTGGCGTCCTCTGGCATTTATTTTTGCGACTTGAGCATACGACGATGATGTAGCTATGTGTGGGTTTTGTTTGAACGGAGAGCATTAAACTCCTGTATGACATGTTTATTTCAGGTATATAACTATGGAATTTCAATTTATTTCATATTTTTTCATTATACTTGACACAACTTACTTTCTTGCGTTATTATAAATTATGCTTTAAATATATTTGTATGATTCGTTACATTCGTAATCAACAGTATAAGAGTTTGACATTGCTTGGAATACAAGTATCAACTATTAATAGGCCGGCGCAGCTGATACACAAGCAGCTTGAAGTCGTAACTCCTAGTATATGTTTAGTTATATTCTTTATTTAATATCTCACGAACTTCATAATTAAAACTAGAATTAGACATTAATGTATATCTCTTTGTATAACGTAACAGTATTTTGCATCCTCTATAAACCTTTTGTTTTACTTATCTTGTTATTTATCTTTTTTGATATCACCACTGTATAAACTCAGACTCCTATCTACGTGATGGCTAACTGCCGACCTATATTACCAATCTTAGAGGACGCCACTGCACAGGAAACTGTTTACAGAATCCTGGAGATCAACAACGCTCGCGGTGACATTGCTTCCATTGTGATAGCATTTACGGGGGAGACTGTACTATTTCTTGCTTTTAAAATTATTTTCATTAGTATTGAAGGGGCTTTCCAAATATCCTAGTTGTGCAGTTTTCTGTGAAGAAGATTTAGGAAGCCTTAGCCACTTTTATCATGCATTATTACAGTTCATTTTCTAATACAACCTAGCAACGCTTTTCTCCCACTTCACTGCTATGAGTGAACTAGGCATTTGACACTTATTTTCGGGTAACGCTTATAAACACGCAGTTACAGTGTGTTAAGGCTTAAGTTGGTGGCTATCATGATTAGCTGTAGCTACGTTTGAATAGGACTGATGTTGATAAATATTATTTTGATGTCTGATGCAATATAAAAAGACATTTCTATAGATGGACCCTTATTTTGATTACTACTGTCCTTTTAAAACGGGAGGAGTTCTGATCTGCAGCCAATGAAACGTTTGCGTGCACAGGGTTACAAGCTCATTACCCCCCACTCTTTTCATATTCCCCTCTCTCTCGCACAATGTCCTACTATTCTCTTGGCGCGCGTCAAGCCCCGCTTAAGGGGAAAGCAATATGGCAACACAGAAGGACTCCGATTGGCTGCCGGCCTGGAGGTGCTCAAGGACAAACTCCTTCCCATTTGAAAAGCGCAATCAATTGGCACAAGCGTGCGTGCGTGCGCACGCACACACACACACACACACTTATCCAAAACTGGTTCGGCAACGTCGATGTTCGCATTGTGATGGTGCAAATTTACGGTTAGAAGAGCCCATTCATTTTTTAAAATGTAAATTTGATGTGTTAGACTTAGAGGAAGGCCTACTTCCACAATGGTTAGATTTTCCAATAGATGGACAGTATGAGCTTTAAGTGATCCTAAATATGTACACCAGTGATGTAAATTACCAAAAGAAAGTAAATCACGCTTGCCAGCATAAAATGACTGCAATTAAGCATATTGTGACAAAAATGGCAAAATCCAGGCCAGTTATCTTTTTCTATTTCCTCGTTTTATTTTCTTCTAAAACTTTTGCACAACAGAGTTCGCTTTTACTGACGTTAACACAGTCTGCAGCCTTTCATGATTATAACTCTCAACTGTTTTCCTCTCGTAGACTTGACTCAGTCGTTTTAGTGTCTTACTTCCCTTCTGTACCTCTCAAACACTAACTGACGATACAGTCATTCAACAATCATTAACTACTTCGCTATCTTCTACGACGCGCCGGTTCTCCCCAGATGTTCATACACACGTGCGCGTGCACGCGCGCTCACACACACACACACGCGCGTGCGCACGCACGCACCTCTGCTAAAAACTGACTCCCCATACTCTCGATTGCCTCGCTTCCTTATGTGGCGGATTACGTAACATGGATTGTGCTCGAACTTCTACAAATAACTTGGCCGCCGGACACTTCTCGAATCATATCGAAAACCCCTTTCGTTCTGTCGCTCTGTGTCACGTGTGCGCAACAATCACGCGAGACAACCTGACCTTAAGCGGCAATGTTGTGAGGCAGCCCGGTCCCAAGCCTTTGCTGTTACTACTGCCGTCGTCGGCATCACAATATAATAATTCTCGACGAATGGTACACAAATCATGGTCTTCATTCTGGGCGAATTTTGCGTATTTTAATATGCTACTCTAATGGTTAACATGCACTTTACCTTTGATTATCAGAAGCCTCTCAGGTAACACACCGCATGCATTGCTTGTTCTCGCAAGTCGCTGATGTTTCACATTGCACCAATGAGCGTGTCACTTCAGCTAATGAAATCAAGGAACACACAAATGACGGGCAGTTGTTGACTCCACGTGGAGTGAAACAGCGTTGCAACATCTACCCTGTTTTCTCTCTCATTCTGTTAGTTTTCTCGAGACATTAGTAAATGTCCACGCATGGAGTATGCACACTTACTTTGGGAAGCCTTACAACGTTGCTTTTCACCTTCTTCTCACCCGGTTTTGATGCGTCACGTGTTAACTATTAGAGTAGCATTATAAGTTGTTATAATTGATAAATAGTAACAGATATACAAAATCTTACTGCACAAAAGTGTGGATCTTAATAAAGCACACAATTTGTCAAATAATTGAAATGAGTTTTATTTATGCATATAACCATTTTGAGATATTTGTGGACATTGAACTGAATTGTTAAATATTTATACATCTGTCTAGTGGAAAAGTCATTCGTTTTTCTTGTCTTGGTCACCCGAAGAGAATGGAATCTGAAATTATCAGTAAGGACCAAATCATTTCCTCGTGAGTTCTGAGATGACAATATTAGAGTTAATATCATTATTTTGTGCTTAAGGAGTTTCTATAGGCCAAAATTAAAAGAAAAAAAATACAAACATCTTTTTTGAGAGGTGGCTTTTTTTTGGGGGGGGGGGGGGGGAGGGCCTAAAGTGATACTTAGCTACAAATTTTGTTATGTAGATCAATATGCGTTATTAAGTATCAAAAGAACAAGAATATTCAAAATGTAAAATTTTGTTTTTGGGGGCGTTTGGGGTTCAGGCGGAGTTTTAAGGGGTTGTATCGTATATGATACCTCGGGACTACATTAAGTTTTTATGGGTTTTTTAATCCTACCAGCGATACAAAGTAGACAAAGAGAGAACAAAAAATATGAGCGTAGAGTGCAGAAGGTATCAAACATGATACCACCAGCGTCACGAGTTTAACTAATTCACAGAGCGAGAAAAAAATCCAAACCCCGAGGTATAGTTGGGCCGCTCTTTGTTTTTCCAGTTCGGCTTCTTTGATTCTAGGCTTGCAGTAGCTTCACACATAAGGTGGTCGCTTTGTAAGGAACTGGAAAGCCGACTTTTGGCTCTAGCTTGACACATAAATAAAGCAGTCGCTTTGTAACGAACTGGAAAGCCGACTTTCAGCCGAACTATATCATGTGATACCAAGGGACGCAGGAGGTTAAAAGATGTGACTATCGCTGAAGCCTACGATATTCTCGTATTTGATGAACCTGTAAGGAGTGAGTGAGTGATTAGGGTTTAAGGGCCCGTCGACAGCTAGGTCATTAGAGCCCCAAGTCAAAAGATAAAAAACGGATAACACTCACCACCACTTAAAACTCAAAGTTAAATATTAAAACCGAAGCTAAAACAGATAAAAGCTAAAACAGTTACGACTTGAAACCTGTCTAAAAGGTAAGCTCAAAACAGTTAAAACATGTAAAGTGATCTAAAAAGGTAAGCAGATAAAATGTAAAAGATAAAAAGTAAAACCACGAAATAAAATTTAAACTTGCTTACCAAAGCCAATACTGCCGACGAACCGCAGCACTGAATCCACAGCTACCGGGTCCTTGCCTAACATCGACTTTAAAGTAGAACCCAGGCCAAACAACTGGCGCACACGATTGTAGCGCGGACAATCAACTTGTAAGGAATTATAAAACCATTTCTATACATATTTATCTCGGTTAACATGCAAGAATAAGGGGTTTTATGGTCGGTGAATTTATTTTGATAATTCTGTCGTACACCAACGAAAGGTGTGGTCCTCCAGACATTCTGGGGCTTGTGAGAGAGCGATGTAACCGCCAAACCATGAAAATATGGTGCTCTCTAAAAAGCAGTTACTATTACTGCTATAGTTCTCTTCTATATTGGAGAGCAAGAGGATTAATGACCTCATTGTCAGAGATCCAGCATTAGCTAACAACATGTATATTTTGTACAAGAGTGAGTAGAGAAAGTGATGCGAGTGTTAACTTAATTTTTTTCCTTTGTCTATCCTTCATACTCTTTACTATTCACTCGGATATTAAGTTAAATGATTTTATGTTTAGAAAAAAATCTTTGAAAAATGAGCGCTATCAGAGTTAGCCATAATTGGAGTTGCAAGTTGAGGAAACTGCATAGGTATGTTCTTACCGCGTATTATTATCATCGCGTTCTTCAAACAGAAACGCAGTATTCAGCAATAAACAGCATGTTGGTGGGAACAACGGGGGATTGCGGTACCCAAGTCTAATCTTATCGTGCTGGTCCCGAAGGGCTAATTCCCACGGTGTTGCACTCCGCTACGCCACACCTTGTCACAGTCAGGCTTCGATCGCGATACCACTTTCCTGAATTAGGAAGCTGATTAACTTAGAGGTAGGCGCGCTCTTGCGTAATATTTGCTGAGATCTGTCGCAATTCATTCGGACTGCATTCTCCAAGTTAAATATTTATACTGTCCTGCGAGGGGGCGTGCAAAGATAAATAGATCTACCAAAGACTTCGCTTTTCAACACCTGCGTATCAAATGCCCACCACGCTACCTCCTGGTCCCCAAGTTCGCGGGTTCAAACCCGGTGGAGGGCAATGAATTGTTTTTCGGGTGTAAAAATCTTTAGCATACCTTTCTTCGGAAGGGAACTAAAGCCGGTGGTCTGGATCGTAAATGCACGGCACGTAAAAGAACCCCAAACCTGATAAAAAACTAAACCGCTAGCTCAAGAGCCCATGAAGGGCCAAGGCTTGCCGTCCAGCCGCTGTGTCCCCCACCTCTGCCCACTACGGGCGTCAATGGTGGGGCGCAGTACCAGAGGGGGGACGTGGTCAACGCCCCGAGCCCTCCCGGCTAGTTATGTGGCCTTCGCGACCTGAGGCCTCTACTTGTCCATCAAGTAGCTCCTCCTCGGGACCTAACGAGGGTGAGTGCACCCCGTGCCAGAACTGCCAGTGGGGGAAAACTCCTCATGCTGGTACAGGGGATCGAACCCGGGTCCTCCGCGCTAGAGGCAAGCGCGCTACCAACTGCGCTACGGAAGCGGTCTCAAGCCTGATAAAGAGACCTATTAGCAAAGTTAAGTTGTTTACACACCCAATAAAATGGAGCGCTGAGATCCACAGTAGCTACAGAGCGTGCATAAATAAAAAATATTCTTCCAAACTCTTGTTCCTCTATTTACTTCACGTTAACCAAAATATACATTTGTAGAAATGGTATTATTACGTATTTCCTAGTATATGTTTCTTATTCATACAAGGCGTTCAGCAACTCTGTTTAGTGTAGTAGTTGATTTGTACTAAAACAGACACGAGAGGGAATATACAGGCTGTCCCACCCCCCCCCCCCCCAAAAAAAAAGGAACATCTACAACGCTTTGTATGTTGTGCGAGATAGTAAACTGATCAGTTTTCAAATAGGGACCCCTGTCTCGGCAACAGAATATGGGGGGCGTGAGGCAAGTTCAGTCGCTACCTATTTTCTCGTACCCATATATATATATACTTTTTATCGTTTACCTCTGCAATTAACATAGATCTTTAAATGGTGAGTTATTTGTGTATTTTCCATTTGTTGCTCAAATGAGTCGTTTAGCCACAAAATGATATTAAATCATTGGATTCCAGCATGTCTATTGGACTAAATTTGCGAACGAACGTTTGGCAACGCGCAAAGTGAAAGATCAGGAATGTTGATGCTGATTAGGTATTGTGAATACTGCTCGGAAAGCTTGAAGGAATACCAGCTCTCCCTCGTTACTTTCGGTAGCTGATAAGCAGGGTTAGGATCTTTAGGTGTACATTTCAGATGAAAAAAAGGAGGGGAAAAGCTGCTCAAATAAGTTACAAAAAGGGCCAAAAAGTGCTGGTTTATTCAACCAATTCAACAATTTCTGTTTCCGCTAAACTAATTACAAACAAGTACATCAAATTATCATGCATCAGAGGAAGGAAAACACATGAAGCTGTTATACTTCAAGACATTAAGCATCTCTACATTTTTAAAAGTATGTCTGTTTCTATTAGGAGATGCTAAAGCTTTTTTCGACATCCACAGAAACCGGTGGGGCAAGTCTTGTATTCACTCGGAATGGTAATTCTCAATGTCCGGATTCTTCTGAAGACTAAACTCAAGTTTGTCTTTGGCAAAGCCATCTAACTGCTCCCTCACGGAAGCAAAAATATCCCCCTGTTTCTCCTTTTCCAAACGTTTTTCTTCTAATAGTTTAATAGCTGCAGTCAGGTACTTGTAACTATAAACACAATATAGTTCTGTCTGCAAATTATGTATTTTCTCTGGTAACAGAAGTTTCTGTTCCTTGGAAATTGCACCTGCGTCGGCTGGATCCAAAGAAAGCACAAACTCTAGCACACTCGATCCAAGATCTCCAGCGAGTAATGACCAGGGAATTTAGAAGTGGCAGACCAGTGGTTTCCTTGACAACAACACGACTCGGAGCTTTCAGCAGAACCTTCTTCAGGGCAGAGATGAACTGATTTGCGATGTCGTATTCATTCCTTATGGGTTCACAAACTCTGTGAAGGGCATTAACCAAGCATGTCACATGCTTCAACTTAGGAAATAAAGGCTTCAATTGGTTAACAGCTGAAACCACATATGGAGCCTGGTCCTTAAGAAGAAGCTTCTCAAACTTGATTACTGCAGGTCAGAGTTTTTTACTAAAGTCCATAATTGATCGCATTACTGTACTGGCATTGGCTTTCTGCAGCTCATACATTTTTAACTACATAGGCTTAACTTTCTCCCCTGCTAAGGGAAAAACTAAAATATTCAAAACATATTCTTCCATTGAGTCTACTGTTTTATCCACACTGATTCCCACATCGCAATCAGACACTTTCTCCTTGATTCTTTGTATGGTTTCTTGGTAAACAGGATCCATGTAGTTTTTTCTTAAAGTACTCTCATTCGATATTGACATATTTGTGTATTTTTCAAGAAATACCTTGCAAGCTGAATGGTTCACCTCATTGAGAGGAATTCTTGCTTGTGTAAGAGCTGCACACAACTCAATGTTGTTGATTTCCTTAACATTTTGGCTTTTTGAACAACTCTGTTGAAACGCATTTCGTAATAGAGGCTGCCGCCATTTGTTTGCCTGAGGAGTCTAGCTCATTTGATGCGATCTCGCTGGTGTTTTTAATCTAACGAAATCCCTGAATCACAAATAGTACATCGAATAACAGTTCCATCTGTGTCTATTGGATCTTATTTGAATTCCTGAGTCAGAACAATAAGTCGAGCACTTGACACCTTTGCAATCTTTAAATATAGTAATACACTCGTTAAGAAATGTAACAAAGGACTAACACCAGTTCACTTGTTAACTCAATGTGACTTACACAACTCATTCACTTGCTGTCCACACTCTTATATAACACCGCAATAATTACCAGAATGTTCTCATTCATGCTGGAACTGCAGTCTCAGCGATTTCTAGTGGCTTCAAGTAGAACCCAGAGTCAATTCTTGGAACTTCACGTGTACGGTTACTGCTGTCTCTGCGTGACCTTGGAATCCGCGCAAACAGATGACGTCTGTCACAATAACAAACTCACATTCACGAACAGTAGGCTACTGATTCTGGTGAAATTAAAAGTATAGAATGATATACAATGACAATGAGTCATTGTCAGATGCATTATTGCAGGCTGTTTTATAGTGGTAAAGCAAGAGAAAGAAGATTTGTCATACACAATTATTTTCCATTGTTGTAGCTGTGCTTTCAACTCCCGCGCAGCGTTTACTGAAAGAGTTAGACTTCCTCTTCACATGTTCACAGCAAGCTGAAGAGATATTAATTAAAAGTTAAATATTTTACATTGATTAAAATCATGTAGAGTAAAATGGAAGCGAACTTAAAAGAAAAAAGGGATTATGGGCATGGTTGGGGGGGGGAAAGGGGTAAAGGTACCCAAAAAGGGAAAACGGTGCATGAAAAAATGCCTCTTTTGGAAACTAGAAGCAAAACTTCACACTGTGGTATCTTTCCGAAGAGCTTAAATTTACCCTGAGAAAAAAGGTGCACACCTAAAAATCATAACTCTGCTGATAAGAAACATAGAAACGCGGGGAATCCAGTTTTCTAAGGCTGCTCTGGTTTGGAATTTCATTCGTCGTAGGTGTGAAGGACAGTAACATGTGTTTGAGGACTTGATACTTCAGATATATTTTGACATCTTTGTCACTCTGTTTTAATTCTGGCTCTTGCCACTCTGTTTTGTACATTTATGTATATTTTCCTTATTTACAAGTAATTTTAAATGTTATTGAAGTTTATATCAGGCTTGTGCCATGATTTCTTTTTAAGGGCGCTGGTGACCATGTAGTAAACCTACATCTCTCTCTTAGGTGTGAATGCATGCATGGCAGCCGAAGTCGATTGGTAAACAAAACGTTCGCTACTTCAGTCCTACTCTGTTGCCAAACTGTGCAGATAATGTATTCAATAATATTCATTACGGTAGATGAATTTGTAGCCCGCCTCTGTAGCGTAGTGGTAGCGTATCTCCCCATGTCCAAGAGGTCGCGAGTTCGAATCTCGCTTAGGGTGAGTTTAGGATGTTTTTTCCGAGGTTTTCCCTTATCCTGAGAAAGCGAATGTCAGGTAATTTAAAGCTCTGTGTGCTTCCGGCTCATGTGAGCATTATTTCACACATTTCATTCATTCACGTCCGATATGATACTACGTTGGAGGACATTCACACGCACACGCACACGCGCACACACACACACACACACACACACACACACACACACACACACAAATTGAATGTTTCATAGATGACGCGAAATCTACGTAATCATACCTCTAACACTCTGTGTTCGATTTATTAAACTATCGATTGCTAGAGCCATATCAACCCTGCTACTGTGCCGGAATGTTGTTCCAAGAGTAGATCTACTGACCTTGCTGCTGCTTTAAACACACTTAAAAACTTCGACCTTGACCGGGATATTTCTTGTTTTATTTAGTAGGATTTTGTCCGTCTCTTACGGTTTACCAATTGCGCAATAGTCGTTCAGAATGAAAGAAACTTCAGAAAATTCAAGTTATGTATTTAATTTCTCATGACAATGTCATCTCCAAATTGTTTATTGCACTCCAAAGAAGAAATAGGACATGGAACATTTAAATAATTGTGACTCCCTTGGCTTTTGAAACTGTAACATCAAAATCTTGGGAAGCAAGAAGCAGAATGATTTCATTATTAATTACCGAGTATTAGGTAAACACACATTTGTGAAGCCGCAGTGAAACTGGAAAGGTTCTATTACTTGTATACTCATAAAGTATGGTTCATTTTGTAGTTTAATTGTATATTTTCATCTATATTTTACTTGTTCCTATATAATGTTCTAAGTTGTCAGCGTCTTCCCCTATGGAACACGGACAACCAGCTACATTAAAGAGGAATCAAGTTATGTACGTTCGTGATGCATGTGACGGCACAGTGCGGGGAACAGGTCCTGTCCGTCTGATGTACCGACAAAACGTGCATAACTTCATTCTTTTGGTAGCTCACCTACTAAGCTTAGTAATCGCGGTCACCGAATGTACAATATTGCAGTTGCTGTTAATTTATCTGCGCTAAAGGGAGTAGGTACATCTTAAGGAATTACAAATTAGAGATATTCAAATGTAAGAAGCATACAAAACTGTTGTTGAAGTTGTTAAAACATACTTTTTCAATGCCAGATGAACCTAATTTCAATTCATAAAATTAATTACTGAAAATGGTGGCGCCTTTCTCTGCTAACAAACGAAAAAACAATTCATTTGAATTTAAATCCCTTTAGTAGTTTTTGAAATGTTAATGTTAAAGTTTAGAAAACGTTGCTTTATGGGAAATGAGCTTTAAAACTTTGATATCAAAAGTGCCTTAGGTGCTTTTTTAGCTATGACCAGTCATGCAAAAACGATGGAGCGCATTAGAAGAGCTGAATATTTTTAAGCCCCACGTCGTGTTGCAGCGCGGTTTACACAAGTAGATATTTCCAGCATGCAGTTTATTGATAATACCTTTCATATGTTATTGTCTTTTGGACATAACCTATTTGTGTATCCGACAGACGACAACATATGGAAGAGACACTATTAATACATTCAGCTGCATGTTGGAAATATTGACTTGTGTACACCGCACTGCAATACGATGTGGAACTTTGAAACATCCTGCTCTCTTTAATGTGCTCAATTATTTTTACTTTCTTTACCACGTATAGTAAGTAGAGGAAGTATTGTATTCCACCCAAAAATTCGGTGTCGAGATTTCACCGGAAATATATGCTTTGAGGCCTCCTGAATCCAAAAACAAGCATTTTTAGAAAAAGGTCAGTGTGCGCGCGCGTGTGTGTGTCTGTCTGTCTGTCTGTCTGTCTGTCTGTCTGTCTGTCTGTCTGTCTGTCTGTGGACAGCATAACTCAAAAACGAAAAGTCGGTTGAAAACCAATGTTGGTGTTAAAGTTTAATGCCTTTCAAGGATGCGACACGAATATTTTGAACAAAATTCCTCCACCCTAAACTATCCTTTACATGGAAAATGTTTCGAAAATTTTGATTTTCTTGAGGATGGCTCTAACGATTTTGATTAAAATGCCATATGTTTGAGATACTTTTATGACAAATGAAATGTATATTTTTATTTTTCTGGCTATAGCCCATGTCGTCCTGTTTACTCTGCATGACTTTTGAATAACTGGTAAACCGTAAGAGATAGACCAAATCTTACTATACAAGAAATGTAGACCTTTCTAAAACACTATTTATGTTCAAATAAATGTTTTTATAGAGTGAACCATTTCAGAGATATTCCTCGTTATTTGCATGGGTTTTCGAAAACAAACTTTCGTCAAATGGAACATCGTTATTCCTTTTTTATGTTAACCGTGCAAAGAGAGTGGAATTTGAAAGCTTTAAAACATTTGAGTATCGCTCAAATCCTACTGTATTCCCATATTCTCCTTGTACCTACAAGGAAATAAACAAGATAATTTTTGCAAACGTTCATCTCAACTAACACGAAGAAGATATAGGAATAAGAGTGCAGGAATAGTTAGTACAAGAGTAGAGAAAGTCATGCGAGTGCAACACTTAAGATTTTTTGTCTATTTTTGTACATACAGTATACTGCGATATGTTACCTTTTAAATTGTTGCCCTGAAACGAATGGAGATATTTGAACAATTCTGTTTGCAAAGTATACCTAAGTGTTTGCTGCATTTAATAGAAAATATTTATAAAATTTTAAGAATTAATTATTTGAAAAATTTGAATTGTACCTGCCGCCTTAAGTGGGAGTATTATATTGAATTATCTCCACCAGTGAAGCCTAGTCCTTAAGGAGTTCCTTATCTCTACTCTGTAAATTGGATAATCCTAAACACAGTTACTCTGCGTGGGAACACAAGTTTTCAAGGTGATAATAACATTAACAGTTTGTTTTGCTAAATGCGATAAAGAGATGCTCCGAGGAAGATACCTTCTTCTTACCTTTATCATGCTGAGGATTATCTCACCACAAACAGTCTGTATTTCTAGCCTTTTCCTGCTTTAGAAGTCCATCATTTTCGCTATTGCTACCTGGCAAAGACCAGATGTATCGGAAAGGCATTTACGTCCTTCTTAGGTCGAGGAAGAGTGTATCTCTTGATGTAAACTCACCACAGATGCTGTAGATACAATCATGTACGAGGTCACTAGATATGAATTGAGACATCAAAATGAATCTATTCTCCCTGGCACTGTATGCAGCGTTCTATTCTTCGGAACCACTCCTGGAAACATGCACGTCACACAGTTTTTGGCACTGCAGGTAACTCCTCTTCGTATGCAGAAACTGCTTCTTTTGGGCTAGAAAATGGGTGACCTCAAAGACCTCGGTTGTTCACCATAGGAACAGGTGCCTGGGAGGGACTATAGGTGGGTGAGTCAATAGTTTTGCCTCGGTTCCTTGCAGAAAATCCACTGTTACGAACATTAGCCGTGTGTTTTATCACTGACTACACCAAGTTACTCTTATTTCGCTCTTCTAATAAACAAGATAAGAAGCGATCGCAGCGCTCGGCCACCAAGGTCAATACGCCTCGTTGCTTTGCAAAGTTATTAGAATTTAGAGCTGGGGCAAAGGAACATTACCAATTATCGCAGCACGTACTTTTTCACCCATTCTTTACTTTTTTCTACATTTTACCTTCTCTACCATGTGCATAGTTGCGTGGCAGAGAAGATATTGCATTCCACTAAAAATTTAGGTACAAATATCTCACTGAAAATACACGTTTTGAGGACCTTTGAATAAAACAGACTGTTTGAGAAAATGGGCTGTTTGTAAACAGCATAACCCAAAATGGTATTCAGCATTTTCCAAGGATGCCACAAGAAAACCCAAGATTACTCCTTTTACACAGAAATGTTTTCAAAGATTGACGGGGACTACTTTCTCACCTGGAAGTCGTCTGGCGTCCTAGGTTCGATACTGCGGGCTCCTCGTTTATACTGGTCCGGCTAGCTGGGGTTTCCTAGAACTTAAACGAGCTGGAGACTCATTCCTCGGTAAAGGAATCGCCGATCTCGTGCGTGCTTGCGGGATTCAATAGTATACCCTTAATTGGAGTTTGAAAAAGTTGCATAGCCTTGTTTATGCGACACTTGTCACCAGGGTCTGAATGTTTATGAGATGTCTTTTTTTTTTTTTTTTGCAATGGAAAATATAGCGAAACACGATTTTATCAATGGTGATTAAAATTATGCAATTCTCATGGGCCATATACAGTCATATTTTGGCTTTTTAACGTTTTTTGTCAATATAATATTATAATTTGTCATATTACAGTCATATTTTCTCTTAAAGTTTCGTATTTTTGTCATATTTTTATATTTCTATTCCAGTTTTGCATAGGTGCTTGCAGTCGTCCCAAAGACCGATTTTTCACATCTAATTCTTGTCTGTAATATTTCTTGTAATTATCTTTCTTAGAAGAAATCTACATTTCCGCGAATTTGGAGGATAAGCTGTATGTAATTTACTATTGTAATTCTTCTTTGTGATAGCCCCTCAAAACGTGATATTTATTTCATTCTCTGCAGAGTTGAGAGTTAGCTCTGAATTGAGCAGATAAATAGATTCAAAATGCAACAATAAAATTAAAATGCTTTATTGTTGATTGTGCTGGATTTTTAAAGTAGGTTTCCAATATAACGTTAATTTAAAGAGCATCACATTTTTTAAGATTTCAAAAATTCACCCAAAAAATGTTAGGTCATATTTATCGTCATATTTTCTAATTATGCTTGCATATTTCTAACATTTTAGTCATAAACATCCGAGCTCTGCTTATCATAATATGTACATTCCTCACATACACAAACACCTTTTCGCGTTGCTCGTTATTATGACTTTTCAGGTCGCAAGTCACTTGAGTTTCCCACGTCCGTCGAGATTGACTGCTTAAAACCATTACTGGTTTCTTTTCTGTGACGTAAGTACGTGCATTTGCCACTAAAAATTTTGTCGGTTCGTTAATTAAGTTGGTGTGTGCTTGCACTGCGATTCCGGCGTGCACAAACGACTGATATTTTCGAAAAACTCCCGTGATTTCACCTTCACGCCTCTTTATAATGGATTATGTCTTTCAGACCTAATGAATTCCTATTAGTCGGCTGGCACATGCCGCGGAAGAAACTTTGAATTCGGTGCAAACACTTTTGGTCTATTGGGTGAGCCGAAACCCCTCTTATTAATTTAGGCATGAAATTGGAACTTCCACGAAATATATGTTTAAGATTCTCTGTCTCGCTCTTTCTCGTCACAACGATTAACTAACAATAGATGAAAGGAGCTTTTTCCTACTGCCTTTCTACAACAGGCTTGCGGCAAGGTGGTGTCATAAAACCTTGTGTTGGGTTCTGGAAGTCAGACATTTTAGCTTCCAAAGCTCTTCCTTCTAGGCAGTTTATCTTCGTTACTTAATATTAGATTAACACAAAATGCTCTAGTGATATCAATTCTTAATCTAGCTTTAACTAAATATTTACAGACTACCCATCTAAATTACCTTAATACTATTTGTTTACATACTTCACAAGTATTTATATTTATATTTGTAATCAGCCTTGTTTTGGGCTAAATGACCGAGAAATTTCTGTCTCAAGATCTTCACTGTCTAAAAAACAACTAATGATTTTTATTAAAATACCATAGATTCAAAATATTTTCTATTACAAATGAAAAGTGTGTTATAAATTCCTTGGGAGTATCCTCTGAATGAAATTCCTCAATGCCACATCTTTTTTGCTGATATTGCTGGAATGCCTTAATTTTTTCATAGCTCTGCCAAGAAAAGCTAGATGCCCTATATAGACACCCTTTTTGGGCGGTGTGTGCCCACTCTAACAACCACCCGATAGAGTTCATACTCAAAATTGCTTAAAGTGGTTGAAGAAAACTGGGATGATCTCAGTGAGGTTTTTCAGGAGATAGATAATTTTGAGTGTGACCAGACAGCAATTATTTTCTAAATAATCTGAACAACTTTGAATTTGCATTTTTGGTCATTGTTTTTTTATGAGATCTTTCAGGTTACCAGTCTTCTGTTTGATATTCTTCAGAAAAAAAAAATATCTCGTGACATAGTTTTCTGTCAAATAAATATAAAACAGTTACCATATACCTCAACGAAAAAGAACTGATAAAGCTTTAGTAAATTTTTTTGAAACAGCAAACAAAGGGGGGCGTTTTTAGGGCGAAAATATGCTAAACTGTCCTAAGATAGAAGTAAAAATTTTTATATTTTGAAATGGTGGATTTAGTCTTGGCATAAATTGCCATCGATTCCCCATCGATGCTCTCACTTCTCTTCAGGAGCCATATCTGAACTTATTTAAAATAAGTAAATAAGTCCTTCTGAATGACTTTTACAAAACTAGTAAACCGTAAGAGATGGACTCAATATTACCACACAAAAATTTAGATCCGGTTAAAGCACACAATTTAGTATCTCAAGTTCCGTTTTAAAAGACTTCAATTTGTCAGCTTTTTGTGGAGATAAGCGTGTTCGAGATACTTCTTATGGGCGAATTTTAAAATACTTACACTTTTTTCCAATAGCTAAACTTTAGTCTACCGTATTCAGTGTACGTCCAAGTAAATGTGTAATTTCTGCAAACGTTTTCTCGATTAACCCTGAAGTAGAGACAAGAATAACCGCTTTTAAATACAGTTTGTTCCAGAATGAGTAGAGAAAGGCATTGAGTGCACGCTGCAAATTTTTTGTTTTATTTCTTTCTACTCCGACGCTTTGGTTAAACTGGACGATTTGATCATATGTAAGAACAGATCAAATATAAATTCGACTATAATTTCCCGTACCTTTATCTTTGCAAAAAAGGATGTTGAAACTGTGCAAGAATCCAAGGCTACAGAAGTTCACCTACGAGGGAGCCAGATGGTGTCCATGTGTTGAACTTAATTACCAGACTTTCATACGTAATATACTGTGGTGAAATAAGCATTTCCCCCCCCCCCCCCTCCCTCTCCTCGTCCTTTTCTTCAGTTGGGAAGATTACGTCGAACAAGAGGGGAGGGACAAATAAATCTGGGCTATAACTCACGAAGGTCAGTTAGGCTGGCGCATGACGGCCACATGTGCGGCCACTTAAATAAATAAACACACAAACAAATGAGAGGAAGGAAAAAGAAAACAGTAAAGTGTAATATAGTTTTTACTTTAACAACGCTGCTAGACTTTCAATTAGGGTTTATACAACCAAGGATGTGCCAAAGATTTATTGCCTTCTGGATCTCTTGATCGCTTTTATCTCGATCGTATGATATTGTGTTAATTCTACGTGCTGACTTCAATTTGAGGTTGTAAGGGGCAGTGCTTTTTGGATCAGAGTCGGCTCTAAGAACGTCTTAATATTTAGAAGAGAGAGAGGGAAGAAAAAAAAAAAAAAGAGGTTATTAGGAACTGGTCCAATGGCCCAAAATACCGGAGGAGCAAAAAAACCTCCGAATGGGCTGCGCGGTGTTTTGCCTTTAGGAATCCTCGGGTCTCGTTGCCGTCTGCCGCTATCTTAGAAAGGCGCGGATGAAGACATACATTTTTAAAGTTATTTTAAAGGCTTTACTGACCAACAACCAACTTTATGAAAGGAAATACTCAAACTGGCCACCGTCATTGTCCATACATTTTTGTCATAATTTTCTTTAGGAATCTGTCCATCACTCGCACATTCACATTAAAAAAGAGAGAAATTGCAGGGGTTAGGTCGGGGGACCACAAACCTCTACTAATAATAATTCTTCCTGAAACACACTTTCAATTGTTTTCATCTGACCGAATGAGCTATTACAGACTCTTGTTGAAAAATGGCAAAATGACGCTCCCTGTCTGTTAATTCTGTTAAAAAAAATTCTGATGTGTTGCACTCACATGACTTTCTCTACTCTTGTACTAACCATTCCTACAAACTCTTATTCCTATGTCTTCTTCGCGTTAGTTGAGATAAACATTTGTACAACTTATTTTATTGCTTATTTCCTTGTAGGTGCAAGGGGAATATTAGAATACAGTAGGCTTTGTGCGATAGTCAAATCTTTTAAAGCTTTAAGAGTCGTTCTCTGTGCACACTTAACATATAAAAAAATGAGCAACGATGTTCTATTTCACGAAAGTTTTAAGTTTTCCGAAACTCGCACACATAATAAGGAATATCTCCGAAATGGTTCACCCTACAAGAAAATTTATCGGGACATAAATTGTGTATTTCAGCCAAATCTACATTTTTTGTATAGTATGATTTGGTCTATCTCTAAGGTTTGCCAGTTATGTAAAAGTCGTCCAGAGTAAATACGACTGCAGCGGCTATAGCCAGAAAATTCAGGATATATATTTCATTTGTCATAAAAATATCTCAAACATATGACATTTTAATCAAAATCGCTAGAGCCATTTTCATAAAATTCAAAATTTTCGGAACATTTTCCATGTAAAGGGTAGTTTAGGGTGGGGCTATTTTCTTCAAAATCTTCGTGTCGCATCCTTGAAAGACATTAAACTTAAAATACCAACTTTGGTTTTTAACCGACTTTTCATTTTTGAGTTTTGCTGTCCATAGACACACACGGACCTTTTTCTAAAAATGCTTTTTGTTTGGATTCAGAGGACTTTAAAACATATATTTCCGGTGAAATCTCGACATAGAATTTTTGGGTGGAATACAATACTTCCCCTACTTACCAGTAGAGAAAGTAAAAAGGAGGCAAAATTGTATTCATGCATGCACGGGGATGAACTGTTAACTCGGAGGGGAAAAAATGGCCCACTAACTCCAAACCTAATGTTGTGCGCCATTAGCGGAGAAAGATTTCTTAGGGCTCCAATAATCTCTGGGGTAGTTTAAAACATAAAATGTACAAGACAAACCCACACACCCTGGGAGAATTAAAACAAGGTATCCGCCAGGAAATTGCTAGCATTTCTCAACGTGAACTACGACGAGTATGAACGACGTTGACCACTTTCAGCATCTTCTTTCACAAAGTTGGTCAGTGGAGCCTTTGAAAGTAGTTTTAAAACTATTACACGGTTTCTTCCGCGCCTCTTTATGGTAGTAGCAGGCCGCAAGGAGGGCCGAGGATGCGGACAGGCAAAACACTGCACAGCCGCTTCGGAGGTATTTGGCTCTCCCGGTATAACCTGGTTTAAAACTCCAGGAAACAAAATAAGAGAAGACCATGTATGAAAACAAATCAAAGCTTGCTTAAATATAAAACGGACTTCAGTTACTAAATTTCTTACACGACATATTCCTGTGAAAAAGCATCTTAACACGATGGCAGTATTTTAGGTTAACTTAGATTGCAGATTGTGCATGAAAGAAACTGAAACAGCCCAGCACATTTTATGATCCTGTGGTGGTTTAACTTACAGCAAATATATAGCTTTTTGGGAAAATCATTTAGAAGCAGAGGAATTTTGTAACCATATCTGTTATGTGAATGTATTCCTGGGTAAAACGATAAAGAATGCACTATAAGCCCAAGAGTGAACTGCGTCGGGAGAAATGGCGGAAATACATATCGGAAAAGACAAAAGAAGATAGAATGGGGCAATGCTGGCGTGGATATCCGTTAAATACCTAATTAAACAGCTATATTCCTGATGATTATATCTTGGACTCTTAGCCACATAAAACAAATTTTCAGCCACTTAAAATAGGTGCACTACTAATATCACAGTTTTAGGCAGCAGAAATACTTTCCACAAGCTAAAAATTAGATTTGATGTATATAAAATGCCATTACAATTTCTAAAACTATAGAAATACAACTAGTGGGATTAAAATTACAGAATGACAAAAACAGTAAATTTAATAAATTATTATGACTAGAAAAATTTTGTATTAAATTATGAATTTAGGTTGCTAACGAATAATATGAGCTTATTAATTTAAAACCTTGTGTTGCACTCACATGACTTTCTCTAGTCTTGTGCAAATTATTCTTACAAATATTTATTCCTCTATTTCATGTTAATCGAGATAAAAAATTACAGAAATTATCTTACTACTCATTTCCTTGTAGTTGCAGGGGAACCTGGGGATACACTAGGCTTTGTGTGATAAATAAATCTTTTAAGAGTGGTTGCCATGTGATGACTTTGAAATTCCGTTCTCTTTGCATGGCCAAGATATAAAAAAATGAATAATGGCGTCCTATTTGAGAACGGCTATAAGTAATGCAAAATTCTGACAAATAACAAGGAATATCTCTGTGTTTAAGCAAGATCTAAATTTTAGTATAGTAAGATTTTGTCTATCTCTTGCGGTTTACCAGTTGTGCAAAAGTCACCAGAGGTACACAGGACAACATGAGGTATAGCTAGAAAATTTAAAATATAAACTTAATTTGCATTAAACCTATCCTAAACACTTTAATCAAAATGGTAAGAGCCATTTTTCAGAAAACCAACATTTTCGAAACATTTTCCACGTAAAGGCTAGATTAGGGTGGAGGAATTTTCTTCAAAATCTTCGTGTCACATCCTTGAAAGACATTAAACATAAATACCACCTTTAGTTTTTACTGACTTCTCGATTTTACTTACGCTGTTCAGACAGACAAGCGCACACACACACAATTTCTTAAAATGCTTTTTTTTTTGTATTCAGGGGGCCTCAAAACGTACATATCAAGTGAAATATCGACATGGGATTTTTATGTAGAATGCAATACTTACTATACTAGTAGAGAACGTAAAAAGACTTCTCAAGGTTAACTGAACAGATCGCAGGGGAAATGCACCATTCACTACATATCATTCTGACCTAGATGCTCTAAAGCGAGGTGCAAAACATGATATTTATGTCATTAACAACAGTATTGTGCAATAGCTGTTTGAAATAAGGTGACAAACAACGGGGAAAACATGGAGAAATCTTGCGAATGTGTGGATATCAAGAGTTTAATGAAGGGAGCGAGATATGTGAAAAGATGGGAAATACGCCATTTGAAGCAGGTTTCTGCCGTGCTGCAGTCATCGGCCAATATTACGACAGAAACCTAGAGAGAACAAGTATTCTGTTACTCCAGGGTTGCCCCTACAAAGGTTGTTTTCCCCCACCACTGACCAAGGCAAGGAGAGCCAGACCTGATGGTCAGAGGCGGATGCCACGGAATAGTAGCACATACAATTGAATTGGAGAACGAATAATTTTGTTTTCGAGATGAAGACGATAAAGTTAAGTGCTTGATTTGTAAGACTGGTAGTTGCAGATTTATACCATTTCCCTTGTTTACGTTCCGTGTTCACGATAAATATTATTCTCCTGGAAAAATACAACAAACTTTTGAAGCAATTGTACCTCACATTCTCTTCACAATCTACAAGCATTTGAAATTAAAATTGATTTACTTTGCACCCCTTTGAAATTTCCATGTAGTGAGGCTTCACACGAGGTACAAAATATGAAACTACTTGCATTGCAGAATTCCACGACCGTAAAATGTTCTGAGAAAGAAGGGTGGGAATTATTTAGGTCTCTTCCTGCTGTGAGTATCCGAGATTACGCTTGTTTGCGTCTAGTTTAATGGCAGTCTTTGGCTCCACTTATACCTGCGAACAAATATTTTCAAAAATAAACTACATTAAAGGTGAATATCGCAGCAAGATAAGTGACAATCACCTTGGTTATCTTTTGAGACTGTGCAATTCATCCTTAACACCAAATATTGAAGACCTTCTGAAAGGTAAATCGTACCAAAAAGTAATCCTCAGAAACATCGTAGGTTAATCAGGAGTAGAATATGAATGGTTTCCTGTACGTAAGAATGTGCCGCCACTGGAACTCAATTATCACGGATAAATGCCTCATTCTGTCCCAGCAGGTAGAAGGAGGTGATTTCAACCTCCCCTTACCTGCCCGCAGTTGAACACCGCTTTCTTACTCTATAAGCGAGTGAATTATCTGCTAAAGCGTTAATATAGTGATGGGCCGATATCACTATTTCTCGAATACTTGCTTAAAATCAGGATTGTTGTCGATTCTGGATACTCACTTCACAAAAATCTATAAAACCGATAGCTTGTTCACTGAATTGTTTTTAGGAGTTTTCTGTATATAAACCCATGTATGAATTTAACATACATACTTCTTTAAATTAGTTATATTACGTGACTTACTACTACGTGAATATATTTTACACACCGCTTTGTTATTAGTACTGTCTACTTCAAAATAGTTCAACACTTCACCAACGTTGTATTCAATTTCACTGTTGTACATTACTAAAACAAAATATTTTTTGAAATTAGTTTTACAGTATATGGACCTGTAAGATGCAGTTGTGATCCAAGTTTGACTTGCGAAACACGAACTAACAGATGAAACGAAGAATAAATATTTCCATGTGCTGTATTGTTATCTCTCGTCTTAAGTTCTGAATTGTTTCTACTGGATTTACAGACTTTGGTCACTGGAGTAGGTAAATGTAATGGCCGGGAGTGAGTCACCAGGCCACACTATTGTAGAAACGTGATTTAGTGCATCAACTAAATCTGCTTCATTCACAACTCGGTTAACGCTGCATGTTACATGAGTATATCTATTCCTTGCTTCATTGCTTTTGCATATTTTCATTTAGACGCGAGTCTATGTAATGTTCTTTCATTCACTCACAGGAAACACAAAGTCTATCAAGAACTATAGTTCAGTAACTCTTCAGGGATATGTGTGAGCCAATAACGTGAAGTATTGAGACCTTTTATCGTTTATTTATCAAAGTTAAGCACAACAAATTTCGATAACGCAACACTGTAAAAGCTTATTTTCACATCCCTTTCAAGTTATTTAAGCTTAACTAGGATGCTTACCCCTCAGGACTTATACATTAGTGCCTAGATATAGGGACCTCACTAGGACCACACGGAAATTTAACCAGAGTAAAGAACCTGGAATGGGGATCTGCCTGTAGCCTTGTATAAGAGTAAGAAAGGGGGCGATATGAAATAAAGAACAAAATGGTTGAAAGGAAACCAGAGAACCCGGAAAAAACCCGCTCCGACCTCGCTTCGTCCAAGACAAATCCCAAGCACAGTGCTCTGGGATCGAAACCAGCCTTAGCGAGAGGCGAGTACTCTAACCTTTCGGTCACGGCGCCGCCCTTTAGTTAAACTGTGCTTTAATATTTCATTTAGTTACAGGCACAAAGGATGTACCAGTAGCTAAATATTGTCGTTATATATTGGTCCTGAAATTTCTTCACAAATGTGAATACTTCACAAATTAAAATAAAGGATTTAAAATTGAAAACAACCGATATGTAAATGGCTGATGCCAGAAAAAAAATCAAGTGTTTTAAGAGCTCAATATATATTACGATGTAAATACCCTTTTGTCTATTTCTTATTGTTTACCAGTTGTACAATATTATTCAAAATCCCTTGCGAATAAAGAAAATGTTAACTTTCTCTGAAATGGCCCTAGCGAATTTGTGTAAAACACTTGTTTAAGATATTTTTATGGTAACTGAAACATAAATTTTGAATTTTCCGGCTATAGCCCACATAGTTCTGTTTACTCTTGAGGACTTTTGTATAGCTGGTAAGCCTAAGAGATCGACCAAATCTTACTATACAAAAATGTAGATCTTGTTAAACTACACAATTTATGTCCAAATGCAGTTTTTTGTGGAGTGTGCCATTTCGGAGATATTCCTTGTTATTTGTGTGAGTTTTTAGAATACTTGAATTTTCGTCAAATGGAAGATCGTTATTAATTTTTTATATCTTAGCCAAGCAAAGAGAACGGAATCTCAAAGCTTTAAAAGATTTGACTATCGCTCAAAGCCTACTGTATTTCATATTGCCCTTATACCTACAAGGAAATAAGCAATAAGATAATTTGTACAAATGTTTATCTCAACTAACACGAAGAGGATATAGGAATAAGAGTTTGTTAAAGTAGTTAGGAAAAGAGTAGAGAAATGTTAATAAGAACGGGAAACACCATTCACACAATGGTCAATATCGCAACGACAGACTCCCCCTTTTTTCCAGTACAGAAGTGGCACTCAACCATGCAAATTCTGTGATCGGTGGTCACTTTCATCTCACGTTCAAAGAAAGCACAAATGTCCTACTGAAAAACAGTTCCACTGTACATAAATATATTAAAGTTGGAAGCGCATGAAGTCCGAAGTGCAATTCTGCACCACCCCTTAAAGACAAGGGACTTCCGTTCTGACGTTATTCGTGTAAACTAATTGGCGTTAAAAGTCAAATAAACCTTAAATGAATAAGCTAATAGATAGAAAATGTCATAAGAACGTACCAGGATAGATTTTCAGACAACCGAATTTCTACGAACTCAAATTGTAATAACAGAGAAAATTAATGCGGCTTAAACCTTTTTCCCCTGAAGCTAGAATTTTAAATGCACGATAATCAACTTTAAAGTTATCTCATAAAGATAAGTTACAAACTGAAGTGTATTAAGAGAAGGTTTATCCAGTTTCATGCTCTTTTGAACGCCGTGGGTTTGGGAAGATAAGAGACAAATGAAAAAGTGATCACTTGCGAATCTCTTTTAATGTTAACATTAAATATGATTTGAGCTGCAATTTGATTCAGGTCAATGGAGCAGTCCGCGATAAATTAAGCTGTGTTTGATGAATTTTTTTATATCTTTCTTCCGAGGCAAAACGGTATTATCTCAAAGCGGTATAAGTTATTGCTCTGGAGTTGTTGATTCAGACAGATACTTATGACGTCATAGCTATGAACTCGTTCATGTGTTAAACTAATTGCGGACTTTTTAATGATTGTGCGAAGTGATCTTTAGCTTACAATTTAAGATCATCATTTATCCCAGTAGACATTTACGGCGATTGTCCAAATTAGTAGTCAGAGGGCCTGCAAACTAGAGTACAGCAGAGCACATAGGCCATAATAGGCCTTTGCGCATCCAACGTGACACTTGGGATGAGTGGAGCCACCAGGATACGCATGTTAGCAAGAACGGGGTCCTTAACGATTTCAACATGACATTAATATAATAATACACAACAGCACTCGATTGAGCACGAATATTGGAGATGTGTTTTTAGTCTTTTGCAAATGAATGAATTCATTTCGTTCTTTTGAGAAAACCGAATCTATAGACAGATGTGTCAAAGCAGGCAGCTATGTTTCCATGACTCTTTCTATAACATTTTCAAAAACAAAAACAGCGACACAACTTAATCTCTTTAGTTTCTACTGATAAGTAGGGGAACGTATTGCATTCCACGCAAAAATTCGATGTCGAGATTTCACTGGAAATACATGTTTTGAGACCCCCTGAATGCAATAAAGCATTTTTAGAAAAAGGTCCGAGTGTGTGTGTGTGTGTGTGTGTGGGGGGGGGGGACAGAATAACTAAAAACGAACAGTCGGTTAAAAACCAAATTTGGTATTTGAGTTTAATGTCTTTCAAGGATACGACACGAAGAGTATGAAGAAAATAGCCCCACCCTAAACTATACTCTACATGGAAAAGTTTTTGAAAATCATTTTCTTGAAATGGGCTCTAACGATTTTGATTAAAATGTCATATGTTTAAGATATTTGTATGACAAATGAAATGTATATATTTAATATGCTGGCAATAGCTTATGTAGTCCTGTTTACTCTAGATGACTTTTGAATAACTAGTAAACCGTAAGACATATACAAAATCTTACTATACAAAAAATGTACATCTCGCTAAAACACATAATTTATGTCTCAATACTTTTTTTTATTATTTTTTTATTTTAGAGTGGACCATTTCGGAGATATTCCTTGTTGTTTGTGTCAGTTTCGGAAAACTTAAAGCTTTCGTGAAGTGGAACATCATTGTTCATTTTTTGTATGTGTAATGTGTGCTTTGTAACGTGCAAGGAGAACAGGACCTCTAAGCTTTAAAAGATTTGACTATCGCTCAGTCTATTGTATTCTAATATTCCTCTTACACCTACAAGGAAATAAGCAATAAGATAATTTGTACAAACGTTGATCTCAACTAACACGAAGAAGATATAGGAATAAGAGTTTGTAAGAGTGCTTAGTACAAAAGTAGAGAAAGTCACATGAGTGCAACACGTAGATTTTTTGGAATAGAAATGCATTACAGTTACTCTAAATTATTAATTTTTTTGGTATTGCATGGCACAGGAAATATTGTGGATACAATTAGCTGGCGGCTTTGTCCTTTCCCCCAAAGTAATGTAACTGAAGGGTGTGAGATTAAACAAATAATGCGTACAGAGTAGTGGAATTTACTAAGGTTAATATATCGTATTTGGCTATTTGATATTTCTATACTGTTGTGTCATGGCAGAAAATGTTTTAAATGGCAAATGAATGTATTAGTGATTGAACCTACTTCATTGCTTGATCCGGGCTTTGATGACCTAAGGAGTATTAAAAAGACCTGAAAATGATGACATTATGACCTTAAAATTTATTAAAATGGACCTAAAAGAACACAGAATGACCTACGAATGAGCTTCATTTGTTAATCTCCTTGCAAATTTCTCTTATATTTTATTATTGAATACTGAATTACAATATGTTACGAGCACCTTTTGTAAGTTTTCAAATTTGAAACACTGTCTATTGGCAGTTATTATGAGCACATTCAGAAGCTTCTTTCAACATCAACAGAAGATACTGGCGCATGTTTAAAACAACAAATATTGCAGGTTTCCATCTCTTGTTCATCGAGGGAGTGCTTCTTACTTCACAGAACATTAACAATTTTGCAACTGTATCATATTTACTGTTCTTGTTCTAAATATTTTCCATTTTAGCACGGACAGGTTTGTCCACTTTAATCTTTCACACGACTTAGATTACTTGCAACTGATTTCACCAGTCTTATTTGAATTTGAATTTTACAGAAATGCTTGGTTTTATTTTCGACATGATGAAATGCAAATATCCCCTCAAACACTAGCTTCTGCTGCGTGAAGACTGCTCTGTAACACGACCCTAAAAATCAGATACATTCACTCTTCATTCGTTTGTCTTACACTAGAACCATTTAGTTGGATGAATCGCTAACTTTGATAAAACATGAATATAGGACATATATTCCAATAAACATCCATAAATGTTTTGTATTTTGAGATTCTGGAACTTCATTCTATTAATACGAGGGTGAATCAAAAAGTAAGTTGCACTAGCTCGCCACAAGAGCACGCTGTGTGTCGTGACGGTGGCCAATGTGTAGCAAGCTACAGTAACTGCTGACACATCCGATAGGTAGAGTGATGTGGTATCCCGTCGTGTTGTGTGAGCAGAGCAGGCCTGGCTCAGTTTTTTTTTTTTTTTTTTTTTTTTTTTTTTTTTGTTGTTTAATTAACGTCCTCCAACATTGCGTCTTATCGGACGGTGAGCGAATGAAGCGGGTGAAATGATGCTCAAATGAGCCCGAGGTCCATGGAGCTTTAAGTTACCCGACATTCGTCTTCTCAGGATAAGGGAAAACCTCGGAAAAAAACCTTACCCGGATAACTTACCCTAAGCGAGATTCGAACTCACGACCTCTTCAACGTGAGGCAGACACGCTAGCCTGGCTCAGTGGCATGCCAACTGGATATTCACTCCAAATTGGAGGTGCGTGTAACAAACAGATTTCTGTGGGCTAAACAGCTCAGTTACATGGACATTCATTGTGAAATCACTGCTCTTTATTGTGGGCATGCAATTTTTCACCGCAACACCTCACACGGCCCACCAAACGTGGGAGGTAAGACAACATCCCCCATACAGTTCAGAATTAGCACCATGCGATTACTATGTGTTTAGTAAGGTGAAAAAGGATCTTGGTGGATGACAATTCCGAAACGATGAGGAGGTGCAAGCAGATGTATCCAGCACTGGAGGTGATCTCTACACATCCATAATCGAAAAGTTGGTTGCCCGATCCGATAAATGTTTACAGTCTCTTGTGAACTATGTGGAAAAGTGAACTTACATTGTATGTTGCCATAACTGTGTTGCCTATGTGTACGTGGTTTAATATATGGCCATAACTTGAAAGTGCAACTTACTTTTTGATTCGCCCTCGTATAAGAATAATGCAACCAAATTTGGCAAAAATGACAATCTAAAATGACTCTTAACTGTAATAAATGCCCTATTAGGTGTCTAAAAGTCATAAAAAAAATTTATAATCCACGAAAGTGCCATATAACTTCGCCCCATCACCAGAAAAAACATGCGGGCTCTAATCACTACATATGGTGTGTAATTATATTAGTGCCAATTTTGAACGTGTTGTAGTGCCTATTTATCTGCCTATTTTATGTTCCTTAGCGCCTATTGCACTGGGTTTTACATATAATTTATATATTCAATACATCGATTGCAGAAACGAACTAAATGAAGATTTATGCGGTGATAAATGGCCCTGATCATTACCTGCAAGATCTTGTAAACTGAAAGCTACAGGGAGTTACTCTATTGTTATATTATGTTACATAGTGCGAAGGCGAATCATCGACATTTTACGTTCAAGAACTGCTGTTGCTTGTAAAAATATTGCTGCTGTTCGAACAATGCTTGAAGGTTAACGGACATTTTATGAATTTATTCGGAGGTATTGGGGCAGCGCCGTGGCTGAGCAGCTAAACCGTTCCCCCACCACCTAGGCGACCCGTGATCGATCCCAGGGACCTGCATATGGTATTCATGATGGATGAAGTGGCCTCTGGGCGGATTTTCTCAGATTGTCCGGTTTCCCCCGCCACTTATTCCACCAGTTGCACCATCATCACCTTTCCATTCATCGATTTCGCCTCCATTTCATATCGTCCTCTTCCTCACTATCATACCTGGTTCATGGCTGACCAACCGCTTCCAGATCTTCGCTGTGTCCGGTCCATAGGTTCGTTTGCTCTCGACAGGCATCTATCCCTAGGTACTGGCTTGTAAGTCTTATATAAGGGGAGGGTAATCAGATGAAGAATGAACCTTTGGGCAATGGCATGAGTCAAATCCAAAACAGTTTACATCTATGGTTAGACGAGAGAAAACCTTTTCTATGGATTACATGTAAACTGACTTCCAATCAAAAACAACAATGCACTGATTTGTACAGAAAAACGTAAAAATTCCAAGGCGGCACTTCATATTTGGTTTGGAATATCATTACAAGTTATGATCCTTGGATTTATTGTTATCATCCTGAAAGGAATATGCTATCGACTCAATGGTTCTTTGGAACAGAACCTAAGTCTATAAGTGTCCGACGAATTTGTAGTATTGTTAAGAAGATGGGGTCGTAAGATAGGCAACCGTTACACAAATGTCTGTTTGCAGCAATATTTGAAAAAGTACGTGAAAAACATCCAAAAAGAAAGACCATGACAAGGCATTATCGCATACACCAAAAGTAACAACTGAGTATCTGGATGCCCTAATGAACAGTACCACAGACCCTCCACCATACAGCCCTGACCTAGCACCTTATTCTTTTTGCTCCCAAAAATTAAAGTTAAAATGCATGGAAACACTATTTCGTCATCAGACGAAGCAGTGGAACATTATAAAAACCTGGTTTCTGGAGTGCCCCAGGAAGAGTGGTATCTTTGCTTTAACCCTTTGGCTGCCAAGAGACCAGGTGCCAATTGCCTTTGAATAATGCCATGATCCAATCCAATCCAATCCGCTGAGGTTGGTTTCTAGCGCTAAAATAATTTACAAATTATGCAACAGATGGCATATGTGTCCACCTCTATCTAATCTACGATACGTAAACTGTGTGCTGGTATCATTGTTAATCTCTGCATTTCCTGTACAATTAATTTTTCTTTCTGAGGTCACGCGCTGGGCATGTTAGCGCCATAGAAGAAGAGACGGGTAAACACGTGTTGTAGGTTGTTGCGTGTAGAGCTTAATTATTTATTCTATATACAGTGATTTCTCGTGGTGTTTGCTTAATGACCATACAGAATGGCATACTGGAATAAGAAATCTTTGACAGAAGACCAAATGGCGGCAACATTGCTGGAAGGTGACAACTGTAGTGATATTTTTCAATTGTCATTATGAAACAACTAGTGATGCAAACAGTGACATAAACGAAATAAACAATCAAGTGTGATCTACGCAGTTTCCTGCAGGAAATGCCACAGATCAGGATGAAGATGAACACAGTATCAACTGGCAAGATGTAACCAACCATGAACATGAAGCTTTTTGGAACATAAGCGTTCAATGGCATTTGCCAAGAAAAAATTCTAAATTGCAGTTCATATAATTAACCGTGCTCATATCAACAATTTTAAACATAGAAGTTTCAAAATTTGTAATGTTATAAATAATATAATGATAAATTGACAGCCAAAAGCAAAATCGGTATGTGTTTAACAATTATGGTGTCAAAAATAAACTGAAGGTGGAAAATAAAAAAATTAAAAATAAAAATTGATCAATTCAATATGTGAACTAGAGTAATGTTATCAAAAGTGTGTATAAATGTGAAACTTCATTTCAGAAGCAAAAATCTCAACTCAACAGATTCAAAATTGAGGTGATTAATAAGCTATGTGTAAAACCTTTAATTTCCTCATATTTAGAACTGGCAGTTTAAGCAGTAGCATAGCATTTAGCTTGGCAGCGAAAGGGTTAAGGACTGGTTTCATCAAATGTAAGAATAAATTGACGTTAAAGGAGAATATTTTGTCAAACAACAAAATAATTTAAATTGGTTAAAACTAATCCTTGTATGAGCGAGGCATAACATTTGTTGATTTGATCATGGGATAAAAGATTGAGGAATGTGATTTTTAATTCTTGAAGCAGCATGCACACTTGTAAATAAAGTAACACTTGAGGTGTTATTAGCATACTGTTTAGAAATCCATTAGTGCATTGGCACTTCATTAAAATAACACATTTCATCACTTGGTTTAAACCAAGCAAGCGGTAGCATGCAGGTGGCTCCTTGCGCACATGCGCGGCTCGTGGCCGCACGTCTCTTGTTTATTCCAAAAAAGAAAAACAAAAAACAGAAAGAGGACATGGCCGAGGATGATATCGAAACCTTCTTCACCAGACGGCTTTGCTTTCTTAATTGCCTTTCCTTCCCTCCCAGCCCGCCCACTCTCTTTTTAATGTGATGAATGATGACGTCAGAGCAATGGCGGCGGCGCGCGGTGCAGTACAGTGCAGCCCAAAAGAAAAATGTTGGCTGGCTTGGTAACAAGGAAGAAACTGCCGAAGAGTTGGATATAATTGTAGAACGCCTTTCATCCAGCATACGGCCTCATTAATGTCTTATTCACCCGCTGCTATCCAACTTAAATAGACAGTTTTAAAGCAAGATGCACAAAAACTAATAACGAATAGTTTTTTTCATCTATATTAATTTTTACTTTCTCTACTACGTATAGTAAGTAGAGGAAGTATCGTACTCCACCCAAAAATTAGATGTCAATCTTTTACCAGAAATATATGTTTTGAGGCCCCCTGAGTCCAAAAACGGCATTTTTACTTTCTCTACTGGTAAGTAGGGGAAGTATTATATTCCACCCAAAAATTCGGTGCAGAAATTTCACCGGAAATACTTGTTTTGAGACCCCTGAATCCAGAGAAAGCATTTTTAGGAAAAGGTCTGTGTGTGTCTGTGTCTGTGTGTCTATCAGTCTGTGGACAGCATAACTCAAAAACGAAAAGTCGGTTGAAAACCATATTTCGTATTTGTTTGTCTTTCAAGGATGCGACACGAAGATTTTGAAGAAAATAGCCCCACCCTAAACTACCCTTTACATGGAAAATGTTTCGAAAATTTTGATTTTCTTGAAAATGGCTGTAACGATTTCGATTAAAATGTCATATGTTTCAGATATTTTTGTGACATATGAAATGTATCTTTTTAATTTTCTGGCTATAGCCCCTTTAGTCTTATTTACTCTGGACGACTTTTGCATAACTGGTAAACCGTAAGAGATAGACCAAATCTTACTACCTATACCAAAAATGTGGATCTCGTTAAAACACCCAATTTATGCCCAAATGCATTTTTTGTGGAGAGTACCATTTCGGAGATATTCCTTGTTATTTGTGTGAGTTTTGGAATGCAAACTTTCCTCAAATGGAAGATCGTTATTCATTTTGTATATCTTAGCCGAGCAAAGAGAACGAAATCTCAAAGCTTTAAAACATTTGACTATCGCTCAAAATCTGTATTACCATATTCCCCTTGCATCTACAAGGAAATATGCAATGAGATAATTTCTGCAAATAAGAGTTTGTAAGAATGGTTAGTACAAGAGTAGAGAAAGTCATGTGAGTGCAACACATCAGATTTTTACTTTCTTTATCATATTCACAGAAAATATTGTACTCCACGCAACATTCCCTATCTAGAGTCCACTGGAAATATACGGAATCCCTGAATCCAAAAGAGAGAAAAATTTTTTTTAGAGAAACGTCCATGTAATTACATGTTTCTCTGAAAAAAAGAGAAAAGAATTCTCTATGTTTATGTAACCCTGACACCCCATTTCTTAATCCACGGTCAATATTCCATATTTTAAAATATATCAACAATTTCTAATCAATTACATCGCAGCACAATTTAGAGATTATATAATAAAAATAAACAATTAAAATAAAATTAACATAGAATGTATAAATACCTTTAAAACAAACCACAATTAAATTCCAATAAAATAACATTTAACACAAAATATGCTTCTCAACACTGAGGAGGCTCTAATGACCTAGCTGTCGACGGGCCCTTAAACCCTAATCACTCTCACTCACTCAACATTGAGTTACACTGTCTGTGAACAGCATAACTCGAAAAACAAAAGGTTGGAATTTGGTATTTAAGTTGAGCATCTTTTAAAACTGCGAGTATAAGTGTATATTTTTGTTTTTACTTTTCTTTTTGTTTCTTTTCATTGTGGAGAAAACTATTCCCAAGATATTTCTTGTTATTTTTTTGCATTTTCCAACACATACACTTTTGTCAAACAGGAGTCGATGTTCGTTTTTTATGACCTGGTCATGCAAAAAGAATGGAATTGAAAGCCATCACGTAGCGACCAGCTCTTAAAGGATTGACTATCACTCATGCCTGCTGTATTCTCCTTTTTCTATTCTATATAAGGAAATATGTAATAAAAGCATTTCCACAAATGTTTTTTTTTTATTTCGATTAACATGAGTCTGATAAAAGAAAACTCGTTTTTAAATATATTTTGTGCAAGAGTAAGTAAAGAAAGTCGCGTGGGTGCTACACATTATTTTTTTTTTATTTCCCATAATCTTTACTTCAGTTTTCTCATTACAGCACGTATTGTTCAGTAATATTTTATTTAATTCAGATTTGTATTTCAAACAAAGGGTAACACAATAACAATGTAGTTATTTTTCGGAAAGATAAAACAGATAAGCTACTTATTAAATTAACAGTAAAGCCTTGCTTTCCTAAAACTGAACTGAACTAGAATTTAAGATTTTTCAGTTGAGTGTCACGTGGTCATGAATGGATGCATTGTTTGTTATGGAAATGCTTTCCTCCGTCCGAGAACTGAACTGAACTGAACTAGAACTGAGAACTGAATTCGTTTGTCACTAGATTTTCAGTTCTCCACCAGAAATCTAGGCGACGAAAATTACAGTGGCAGTCGTTTTTACTTTCTCTACTGGTAAGTAGGGGAAGTATTGTATTCCAACCAAAAATTCGATGTCGAGATTTCACCGGAAATATATGTTTTGAGGCCCCCTGAATCCAAAAAAAAGCATTTTTAGAAAAAGGTCCCTGTGCGTGCGTGTGCGTGCGTGCGTGTGTGTGTGTGTGTGTGTGTGTGTGAGTGTGTGTGTGTGTGTGTGTGTGTGTGTGTGTGTGTGTGTGTGTGTGTGTGTGTGTGTGTGTGTGGACAGCATAACTCGAAAACGAAAAGTCGGTTAAAAACCAAAGTTGGTATTTAAGTTTAATGTCTTTTAAGGATGTGACACGAAGATTTTGAAGAAAATAGCCCCACCCTAAACTACCCTTTACATGGAAGATTTTCGAAAATTTTGATTTTCTTGAAAATGGCTCTAACGATTTTGATTAAAATGCCATATGTTTGAGATATTTTTATGACAAATGAAATGTATATCTTGAATTTTTTGGCTATTGCCCCTGTAGTCGTATTTACTCTGGATGGATTTTACCTAACTGGTAAACCGTTAGAGATAGACCAAATCGTACTATACAAAAAATGTAGATCTTGCTAAAATACACAATTTATGTCTCAATAAATTTTATTGTAGGGTGAACCATTTCGGAGATATTCCTTGTTATGTGTGTGAGTTTCGGAAAACTTAGAACTTTCCTGAAATAGATCATCGTTGGTCATTTTTTTATATGTTAAGTGTGCAAAGAGAACGGAATCTCAAAGTTTTAAAACATTTGACTATCGCACAAAGCCTACTGCATTCTAATATTCCCCTTGTACTACCTACAAGGAACTAAGCAATAAGATAATTTCTGCAAATGTTTATCTTAGCTAACAAGAAGAAGAAATAGGAATAACAGTTTGTAAGAATGGTTAGTTCAAGAGTAGAGAAAGTCATGTGAGTGCAACACATCAGATTTTTCAGTTCAGTTGAACTTGAGCGATCTGAATAGGTGTTCTGTGATCAGAAGTGAGGTTATAATAGCGATATCGTTTTGTTTACTTGCAAGTTTGGGCAAAATGAGTGTAAAACGTAAGTTCTCATACCTGGAAGAGGAAAGAAAGAATTACTGATTTTGTTCGGCAGAGTGAACTTCTATACAATCTGCTTCATGCAGAGTATAGAAATAGTGAGAAAAAACAGACTGTGGAAGAAACTGACAGAGGAATTAGGAAAAACAAAAAAAGCATTTTAGAACTTACATTTTTATGTATTCAATACATTTTATTCACCATGTGACTTCAATATAGAAATATCCGCTTTTTCAAATCAAGTAATATAATAATACATAATGCATCGACACAGAATCATGCAATACCAACATGAACATTTACGAGTACGTATTCATGTAATAATATTAGGTAAAATATGTTTATTGCATTATTTTCATGCTCACTGTTTAAGCTATTTGTCCACTAAAGGTAAAAGCAAGGTACAAATATGTAAAAAAATCTGATGTGTTGCACTCACATGACTTTCTCTACTCTTGTACAAACCATTCTTACAAACTCTTATTGCTATATCTTCTTCGTGTTAGTTAAAATAAACATTTGTACAAATTATCTTATTGTTTATTTCCTTGTAGGTGCAAGGGGAATATTGGAATACTGCAGGCTTTGTGCGATAGTCAAATCTTTTAAAGCTCTGAGATTCCGTTCTCTTTGTACACGCAACATATAAAAAAATGAACGATGACCCATTTCACGAAAGTTCCAAGTTTTCCGAAACTCACACACATAACAAGGTATATCTCCGAAATGGTTCACCCTACAAGAAAATTTATTGAGAGACATAAATTGTGTATTTTAGCAAGATCTACATTTTTGTATAGTATAATTTGGTCTATCTCTAACGGTTTACCAGTTACGCAAAAGTCGTCCAGAGTAAATACGACTATAGGGGCTATAGCCAGAAAATTCAAGATATGCATTTCATTTGTCATAAAAATATCTCAATCATATGACATTTTAATCAAAATCGTTAGAGCCATTTTCAAGAAAATCAAAATTTTCGAAAAATTTTCCATGTAAAGGGTAGTTTAGGGTGGGGCTATTTTCTTCAAAATCTTCGTGTCACATCCTTGAACGACATTAAACTTAAATATCAACTTTGGTTTTTAACCGACTTTTCGTCTTTGAGCTATGCTGTCCACAGACTGACAGACTGACAGACTGACAGACTGACACACAGACACACACACGGTCCTTTTTCTAAAAATGCTTTTTTTTTGGATTCAGCGGGCCTCAAAACATGTATTTCCTGTGAAATCTCGACTTCGAATTTTTGGGTGGAATACAATACTTCCCCTACTTACCAGTAGAGAAAGTAAAAATGTCATTATGCTGAAATGTTTAAAATATGTAGCAATGTCATATGATAGCTACGGTTCTAATGGGACATTTATCCTTTTTAGTTATGTAAAAGCAAAAGGAAAGAATATGTATTTACATAAAAATCCTAGCTCTATTTATTAAGAAATGTGTATTGTCATTGCCCTTCAGGTGTCGCATAGCCTAAATCTCATAGGCACCTTCTGAACTACGATTTGTAAACATGGGATCTACCTCACAACTTTGCTCATTATTATCAGTATTATCAGTTAGTTCAAAAACCAGAATAAGCATCAAAGTATCCAACTCCAAGTCACATTCTCCACTGTCATGAAATCAGTTCAGATTGGAGGAAAGCAAGGCTTTAAGGAACTATAGTAACTGCCTACCGACGTCCCAGATTCCGTGTTGTACACATGCAGGAAGTATAAAGGACTTGGTTTATTCAAGTTTGTCTTGTAAGCTTATCTACATCATATTACTGTTTGTCTAAATCTATAGATACCACACAACATTGCTGTCAATACTTGTCGGAACTTGCCGGGTGAGATAAAGACGTACCTGCAAAAACTTGAACAGCATAACTAAAAAATCGTGAAGTGTTGCACTCACATGACTTTATCTACTCTTGTGCTAACCATTCTTACAAAGTATTATTCCTATATCTTCTTCCTGTTAGTTGAGATGAACATTTGTACAAATTATCGTATTACTTATTTCCTTGTAGGTACAAGGGGAATGTTAGAATACAGTAGGATTTGTGCGATAGTCAAATATTTTAAAACTTTGAGATCCCGTTCTCTTTGCATGCTTAACATATAAAAAAATGAACAACGATGTTGCATTTTCCGAAGGTTTTAAGTTTTCCGAAACTGACACAAATAACAACAAGGAATATCTCCGAAATGGTTCATTCCACAAATAACTTTGTTTAGACATAAATTGTGTTTTAGCGAGATTTAAATTTATTTATAGTACGATTTTGTCTATCTCTTATGGCTTACGAGTTATTCAGAAGTCATCTAGAGTAAACAGGACTACATAGGCTATAGTCCAAAAGATACATTTCATTAGTCATTCAAATATCTTAAACATATAACATTTTAGTCAAAATCGTTAAAGCCATTTTAAAGAAAATAAGCAATTTTCGAAAAATTTTCTATGTAAAGGGTAGTTTAGTGTGGGGCTGTTTTTTTCAAAATCTTCGTGTCGTATCCTTGAAACACATTACACTTAAATACTAACTTTGGTTTTTAACCGACTTTTCGTTGTTGAGTTATACTCTCCACAGACTGCCACACAGACAGAAACGCGCGCGCGGAACTTTTCCTAAAAATGCTATTTTTTGGCCTCAAAACATATTTCCGGTGAAATCTCGACATGGAATTTTTGGGCGAGAGTAAAAATGAGAAGTCGCTTAAACACCAAAGTTGACATTTAAGCGCTATCTAAGCATGCAACATGAAGATTTATAAGAACCCTTTGACTCTAAACTACACGCTAAATTAAAAACTAATTTCCGTAAAGTTCTGTCAGAGGAGTATATGTTTAGGATATTTCAATGACAAATGAAATGTAGATCTTGAGTTTTCTGGGAATTGCCTCTGAAGTCCTCTTTCATCCAGGATGACTTGCATAACTGGAAAGCCGTATGAGATACGACGAAATCTTACTGCCAAAGAAAAGTAAGGAAAAAAAAAAAAAGATCTCAATAAAACATGCAAATTACGTCAAATATACCCCTGCGGGCTTACACATCCGCTGAGAAGCCCGGGGTCTGAGACTTCCCCGATCCGGATAATGAGGATTTACGGAGAGCAAATTCACTGGCATGCCCGCAGGAGCCCCCGTTGTGACGGGAACCCTGAAACAGCCAACCAGGATGAAAAGTGAAGTAAGATGAGATATGAGGTAAAATAGAGGGACTGCAAATTCCAGGAATGTAATTATCCTTCCCAAAAATGGCCTACCGACCGAGGAAACCCCCGAAAAAAGCCATCTGCGTCAAGAAGGTCAGTCACAGGAATCGAAGGCAATCTCCTGAAGTGGATTATAGACCCTGCCGCCTGAGCCTTTCCGCTCAGTTTGCATTCCATCTAAAAACTTAATATTTCTCCATAAATGCGTATTTTGAGGTCCCTAAATAAAAACTAACCATTTTTAAAAAGTCGTCCGTGTGTGTGTCCACCCTTAGGGCACAGAATAAGCACTGTCATCTACAATCGCAATCTCATTATTACCGCCAACGCTTTCTAGGAGGCGTTGGTGCCGTTTATGGCCTAGGATTCAGTCGCCAGTGAGAATATGTAAACAAATGACTGATTTCAGCGGAAATACATGTTTGAGGCACGCTGAGTGTAAAAAATCATTTTTATTAAAATGTTAGTCTCTCTCTCTGTATGTGTGTGTGTGTGTGGGGGGGGGGGGGCTTGGTGGTTCCAATCTCAGGTTACCTAGGTCTTAAACAGCAAGCATTTTTCTTGCTTGGAGAATTAGACATGTAATAAATATGAAATTTTAGTCACACTGATCCCTAACCCTGTATGGACAGCTGTGACATATTTCATGAGTTGCGCTTTGTTAAGGTTTAAGATTTCTTTGTTGGTTTTTTGTCATTTCTCGTTATAGTCGCCTTCAGCACTGCAATATTTACAACTGTTGTAAAAGTATTACATTTTTGCTATAAAACTGTAGTGTTTTCTTTCTTTTTTCTTTCTCTACTACGTACAGTAAGTAGAGGAAGTTGTATTCCACCCAAAAATTCGATGTCGAGATTTCACCGAAAATATATGTTTTCAGGCCCCCTGAAACAAAAAAAAAAAAAAAAAAAAAAAAAAAAAAGCATTTTTAGAAAAAATTCCGTGTGTGTGTCTGTAATGCCTATATGTCTGTGGAGAGCATAACTCAATAACGAAAAGTCGGTTGAAAACCAAAGTTGGCATTTAAGTTAAATGCCTTTCAAGGATGCGACACGAAGATTTTGAACAAAATTTCTCCACCCTAAACTATCCTTTATATGGCACATTTTTCGAAAATTTTTATTTTCTTGAAAATGGCTCTGATGATTTTTATAAAAATGCAATATATTTGAGATATTTTTGTGAAAAATGAAGTGTATATCTTGAATTTTATGACTATAGCCCATGTAGTCCTATTTACTCCCGATGACTGATAAACCGTAAGAGATAGATGAAATCCTACTATACAAAAATGTAGGTCTTGTTAAAATAAACTATGTCCAAATACTTTTTTGTAGAATGAACTATTTCGGAGATATCCCTTGTTATTTTTGTGAGTTTTGGGGAACTTATACTTCTGTCAAATGGACCATTGTTATATATTTCTTTATGTTAACCGTGCAAAGAGAACCGAATTTGAAAGCTTTAAAATATTTGACTATCGCTCAAAGCCTACTGTTTTCGCATATTCCCATTGCACGTGCAAGGAACTAAACAATAAGGTAAGTTCCTCAAATGTTTATCTCAATTAACATGAAGGAGATATAGGTATACGAGTTTGTAAGAATGCTTAGTGCAAGAGCAGAGAAAGTCATGTGAGTACGTCACATCAGAGTTTTCCCTTGAAGAATGTAAAGCAAAATTCGTGCTAGTGCAGTCAAATATAAGCCTGTCAGCTTACGAATGTGCCATCACACTGATTATTTTACTTGTGCCCTCCCATCTTTTATCACAGGCGCTGCAGTTGCTAGGATTGGAAGTGGCGTAGGTTCCTAATGCATGGCCAGTCCATTGCTTATCGCTTTAACGATCATGGCCATTCGAACCGTATTGACTCCTACTGGTGTTCTTGCGAAAATGTGTTTAGTAAATAGGGGAAGAGTGGCATATTCGGCAGAATAATTCTGGCAATACGCGGTTAAAATACAGAGAAAAATTTCCTTAAAAGGCGAAGTAAAAAGAGTAATAATAAATATGTATTTGGATAGTTTAAGTAAACTCATTCGTGAACGGCGCCTTGTCACTCTCAAAACACGGAAACTTCAGGGTGGTCCAGGTCTCTCAAGAACACAAATTGCGTCATGAGCAGCCTGTAAACATGGGAGTACATGTTCCACTTGAGAAATAGCTTCAAGAGCCCTTCACAGTAGCAGCACAACTAAAGTTGAAGCAAGTGCTCCTGTTACAGACTGGGCATGCAGCAAATACCACATCTGATGCTCCTCTGCCCATTACCATATAACATTCAACAAACTTTTAGCAGAAAATGCTATTTTTACGTAAGAGCAAATGCTGTAATCTAACGAAAAATTCAATACCAGCATTTCTCTAGAGAGATAGTTCTAAAAATCCCTGAAGAAACACTTATTCCTCCATCTACTTCATGTCAATCTATAGGTTGTCTCACCCTTAGATGACAGTATGGAATTAAATGGGGTATATCTGTCTCTATCTAGCGCATACAAGTTGCCGTTAGCTTCGTCATTTTCTACTCTTGCGCTGTTGCCAGGTTCCTAATAGCATGGTATAAACATTCAGTTGTCATAAATTTCTAGTTTGAACACATTATTATATGCAGAATATTTATAGGTTATATCCTTTGTGGGTCCATTATGCACTTCTATAGGCCCAAATTTCTACAGAAAACTTTTTTTTTATAAATCTCAGATATTTGTTATTCCTATACTCATCACGCCCTAATAGACTAACTGCTAGAACACGTTTATATTTTTCTCTTAGCTAGAGTAAACTATTGTGCTGCTACCTGCCTACTTTGAATTCTTTGTTTACTCAGTCAAGTGTTACAATTTTTTTAAATTAAATGTTTTCGGAAAATTTTGTATGTGTGCACTGCAAAAGTTACACAGTGGGAAACGTTTTTATTATTGAGTTTACATCGGGGACAAAGCGAGAGTAAATGTTGAGGAGGGTTAGAGACAGTTTTTAAAATAAACCATAAGCCTGTAACCTCTTTCTTTCATCGTGTAATGCAAACAAAATGTATTCGCCTATTAAGATAAAGGCGTCGAGCGTTGGACACAAGGTAGCAGTAAAAATTAACATCAGTTCGTAAAGAAGTGTGTGTGGAACCTGTGAAATGTTATTACGTTATTTATTTAACATTTTCCGCAAATATTTGTAGATGTGGAGGGGGAAGCTAGGAAGAGAGGATATATTGGTAAATTAAGGAGTAAGGAACGCCAAATAATTGTGAATCTGTTTGATTATTTTTTTCAAGTCAAATAAGTATTAATAAGGCAGTAAAAGAAACAGGTAAAGCTATCGGGTGTTCAGAAGCAGTAGTGTATAGGATTAAAAGGGACCTAATGAAAGGACCTCTAAGAACGCCACGAAAAATGAAAACAAAAAGAGCAGGACAACACAAAGCGCTAGGTTAACGCAATATGATGGAATAGTGCAAAGCGGAGTGTGGCGAATTGTTCACTCTTTAGTGTTTGAAAATATACCACCCAAGATGAGTATAATTTTGTCACGGTATGAACACGGTGATGATACCCTACCAAATTTCTCAAGGGCCACTCTGAGTCGGTTCTTACATGATTTGGGGTTCGAAGATGAAAGAAAGCATACATACAGTACATGTTGCAACGTTGCGCCCCATTTAACGTGTACTGTCTTCTAAGGTTGAGGCGAGCTTTAGATAAACACTTACAGAAATTACCTTATTACTAATTTTCGTGCAGGTACATTGGGGATATGGGGATACAGTAGGCTTTAAGTAATAGGCAAATGTTTTATAGTCGCAATGCGATGCTTTGAAAGTCCGTTTTCTCTGTATAATCAGGCTCTAAAAGAACGAATAACGGCTTCCCATTTGACAAAAGTGTAAGAATAACAGGTAATAACTTGGAAATTATTCACTTCACAAAAAATGTATTTGGCATAAATTGTGTGTTTTAACGAGGTCTACATTTTTTGCGCTGTAGGACTTTGTACATCTTTTACAGTTTATCAGTTATTAAAAATCATTCAGAATGAAGAATCCTCCATGTGAGGAATAGTCTGGGATTGGGGGTTTTTCTTGAAAATCTTTGTGTTACATCCTTAGAAGGTGTTGAACATAAATACCAACCTTGGTATGTCTTTTTTGCGTTTTGGGTTATGCAATTCACACACATATTGTACACACATATAACGCCCTTTTCTAGAAATGCTTTTCTTAATCAGAGGAACACAAAATTGATTCCGCTGAAATGATAATGGAAATTTTGAGTGGATTGCAGTACTTCCCCTACTTACTATACGTAATAGAGAAAGTGAAAGTGAAAGTGAAAGTGAAAGTGTCTGTCAACGGCACAACTCAAAAACAAATTCGGATAAATATCAAACTTGGTATTTAAGTTCCGCATCTTTCAAGGATGCGACATGAAATGTTTCAAAGTATCCTTTGCATTAATAAAATATCGTTATTTTGTACTTTCTCTACTACGTATGGTGAATAGAGGCAGTATTGTAGTCCACCCAAAAATTCGATGTCGAGATTTTACCGGAAATATGTGTTTTGAGACCCCCTGAATCCAAAAAAGCATTTTTAAAAAAAAGGTGTGCGTGTGCGTGTGCGTGTGTGTGTGTGTGTGCGCGTGTGCGTGTGTGTGTGCGCGTGCGTGTGTGTGCGTGCGCGTGTGCGCGTGCTCGTGCGCGTGCGCGTGTGCGTGTGCGTGTGTGTAAACCAAAGTTGGTGTTTAAGTTTAATATCTTTCAACGGTGCTATACGAAGATTTTGAAAAAAAGAGCCCCACCCTAAATTACCCTTTACATGAAAATTTTTTCGAAAATTCTGATTTTCTTGAAAATGGCTCTAACGATTTTGATTAAAATGTCATATGTTTAACATATTTGTATGAAAAATGAAATGTATATTCTGAATTTTCTGGCTATAGCCTTTGTAGTCCTGTTTACTCTGGATGACATTTGCATAATTCGTAAACCGTAAGAGGTAGACAAAATCTTACTATAAAAATGTAGATCTCGCTAAAACACAACTTATGTCGAAATTAATTAATTTTTTTTGTAGAGTGAACCATTTCGAAGATATTGTTATTTGTGTGAGTTTCGGAAAACTTAAAGCTTTCGTGAAATGGAACGTCGTTATTCATTTTTTATATGTTAAGTGTGCAAAGAGAACGGGATCTCAAAGCTTTAAAAGATATGACTATCGCTCAAAGCCTACTGTATTCTAATATTCCCCTTGTACCTACAAGGAAATAAGCAATGAGGTAATTTGTACAAATGTTTATCTCGACTAACACGAAGATATAGGAATAAGAGTTCGTAAGAATCGTTAGTACAAGAGTAGAGAAAGTCATATGAGTGCAACACATCAGACTTTTTATAATACGTAGGCCGTAAAATATATGCAAAAGCTCGGTGCACAGAAAATGTAAGTTTCATTAAATCACATGTCAATTTTTTGCTGTATGTGCATTGCGTGTATTTGTGGTGAAAACTCACAAGTGACACCTTTGACCTCGACCACTCGGAACGTCATTAAAACGGGCTTAGAATAAAATTAATCATTAACAAAACACTGGTCTGTGTCATTTCCATGCAAAAGTTGCATTGTACTTCAAGTGGCATTTTAATAGAGAGAATCAAAGTAAAAAGATATCAATACCATAGGGGGGAAATTATTTGTAATTCAATGACGTCAGTGTATCATTACATTTCCAATCAACATTGCCAAAAAGCCTCTGCTTAAATTATTTATAATACCACAAAATACACATACTACACATCTGATAGTGCTTACATTAGTCCACAAAGTGAAGATGCGGAATTTTGGTGAAGTGGTTAAAACAAAGTGGAAGAGAACAATGTGCGCACCTCATTAAAGATGCATCATCACATTCCATATCACTTTCTCATTCACGCAGTCCAATATCAGAACCCACACTAATTATATTTTCAAATGATGATATGGTGTATGGGAATATATGATAAATGATGATATGACACTGCTATTCTAAGCCGTTTTCATGAGGTTCCGAGTGTTTGAGGTCAAATGTGTCCCTTGTCAGTACTGAATTTTTGGGCGGAATGCAATACTTCCACTAATTATATCTAGATAAGCAATACAGAAAGTAAAAATGTTGTTCGCTAATACCCTAGATCGCAGACTTCATTCATTCTCCGTCTGGCGCCCCAGTAATAGGATGTTTGTTTTAATAGTGTCTAGTGGCTTGCAAAGGATACACAGTGGTGAATTGTGCTTGTAATATATTTATTTATTGTATAAAGGTGTGCTGCTAAACAGTCACGATCAATAGTTAATCCGAATATTACTAGTGGTTATTCGGGGACGTATTTCTTGTTTTCAAGGATGATATTCCACTTTTACCTGCAGTTGTAGTGTTCAACTCTTCTTGTTCTTTTTTGAGAGTGGAAAAGTAAATTATTACTTTTGACTGTGTAATTTTTGTGCCTTTTTTGTTAAAATATGAGGCTGTCCCTTTCCAACACTTCCCTCATTTGCTGAAATCCACTGTAGGACTAACTGTTTTCCTAAATGTTGTAGCAGCTTTAATGAGTGGATTGGTTAAGTTACTGTACTATCAGTTGAGTAATCATGAAGTAAAAGTGTAGATTCGTTAAACGAAACAATTCATGTTTACTTTTACTTTTTTTACTGTTAGAATTTAACAGCCATCACATTGCAACAGCCTATCTAAAAATCTGACTATCGTTCTGCTACCCTTACATGGAAAAATTTTCGTAAATTTTGTTTTCCTCAAAAATGGCTAACGATTTTGTTACTACATATACCAGTTGTTTAATTAAAAGCACACAATTCATCAAATACATTTTTTGGATCAAACTATTTCCTAAACCACTTTCTTGTTGTTGGTTAAATTTTGAAATACCTATACTTTTCTGAAATAGTAGTATATTATTATTTTCCTTACATCTTCAAAGTCATAACATAGTGTCCAGCTGAAAAGATTTTACTATCACCTAAGCCCATGTATTTCCTTATTCCCCTTGTACGTACAAGGGAATATGTAATAAGAAATTTTAGCAAATGTTTATTTCAATTAATACGAAGTAAATAGAAGACTAACCGCAAAATCAGTAGACCTGGCAACCCTGCCCATAGCTTCTCCATTGGGTTCAGATCCGGCGAATGTATACACGCACTTCATTCTGTAGAAGTCATTCTCAGGTGGAGTTTGCAGTGTGAATACCAGCATCTCTTGCTGGATGAACCGCCAATTGCTTCCGCAAAAGGTAAAAGTTGAACATCCAGCAGATCTTGGTAGCCAGTTGCTTTCATTCGATCCGTTGGGAAAACATTTGTTGTGCCAGGAGAACCAAACCCAGCCCAAACCATTAATGCACCGTTTCGAAAATATTTGTTCTTTCCGCAAATCATGGCAATACTAGGCTGCTCCATCTGACCAATCTAAATTGAATTGTTTTTCATCACTGAATACTAGTTGCTTCTATAGGGTTTTCCAAGTCGCATGTTCTCTTGCCCAGGGTATCGAACTTTTCTTATGCAGCCTCTGCCGTTTCTTTTCCTTGTACAACATGAAGTTCTTACTACTTACCATTCGGGATAGCGCAGACTTGTGCACGCGAATGTTTGGATCTGGACCTAATCTTCCTCGGAAGGTTACATCTGCACTTGTTTTATTACACTTCTCATCTGCCTGAGTGTTTTTCTTTCAATACGTATATTGCGAATGCACCTTGTAATTTGGTGGAATGATTTGCATTATATTCATTTAATTTAGGTTATTAATTTCTTTATATACTACTTTGTTTTCATATGCAAGTATTTATGTAACTGTACGGTGCAATTTAATTTGTTGAAAAAGGTGTATTTTGTGATATATTTTATTTGTAACTCACTCTCGTACAAGGACAATGATTATTTTGGAATATTAAAACTTGTACATGATAATTTACTTCAAAGACGTGAAACCGAAGTTTTGTGAATATAAGTAATAATTAATAATATAAATAATTAAAAGGAGATTGTAATCAATAGTTAAGGGGAGAACATTGTTAATAAAGCTGAATATATTAAAGTCTCAAGAATGGAAGCCTAGGCAGATTAGATGAGTGATAAGATTACAATTGTTTTGCGAGCAAAGCCTGGGGAGTTACCGGGTTGATTCCTATCTTGCCATGACGTGCTCAAAAGTTGAATGAAAATCGCTTCCTTCGCGTCGCCCACGCGATCATGCGCAAGGCAACTCATATTCGTCTGGGATCGCGCAGCCAGTACACATGTAATTTTGCATGTACGTAAGCTGGCGCGTACATATAATTCGGCGGTCGCTAAAAGGTGACAAAGTTAAAGTATTATAACGTTGCAGTTGAACTTAGAAAGTTATATTCTATTTAGATATCGTGGGCAGTTCTCTACAAATCTAGAAATTTGTAAATAAAGTCAAATGTTGGTTCTGTTCGTTTGGTTCCATTCCTGCCACCACCCACGCATACCTTGCTGATAGAGCTAGCTAGTTACTGGGACACCAAACACAGGGTAGGAAATATCCTGGTGACAAGATCCTCTAGATCTTATAGGCGACGCCTTCAACCTACAGCGGGAGAGGATTGTACGTCAGATGTTACGTTAGACAATTATTATCCATAATATACTTGTCTGGAAAATTGGAATATTTATTTTCTTCCCTGCTGTGACTGAATGTTTACATGTTGAGACTAGGCTTACTGAAGGCACCCTCTCTCATTCTCCACCGAAATACACAACAGAGTCCTTCGTACCCTCCTACCTTCAAGAGTGTCGGGACCCTGGGACGAATTCCGATAATCATTCATACAATACATAAAACTGTGAAACTCACTTATCTAATTCCTTATCACTCAAGAAATAGCTTTAGATTAGAATCTTGTAGCAAGGAGGTACAAACAGGACTCTATACTTATAATTTTTCCATCACTTATACACAAGACATTGCAGCTCCTTTGCATACTAAAAAATCTGATGTGTTGCACTCACATGACTTTCTCTACTGTTGTACTAAGCATTCTTACAAACTTTTATTACTATATTTTCTTTGTGTTAGTTGAGATAAACATTAGTACAAATCATCTTATCGCTTATTTCTTTGCAGGTGCAAGGGGAATATTAGAGCGATAGTCAAATCTTTTAAAGCTTTGAGATTCCGTTATCTTTGCAAAATGATGTTCCATTTCACGAATTTTTTTTTTTTTTTTCGAAATTGACAGAAATAACAAGGAATATCTCGGAAATGGTTCACTCCACAAAAAAACATTAGCAAGACATAAATTGTGTGTTTTAACGAAATGTTTTGTATAGTACGATTTAGTTTGTCTTGCGGTTTACGAGTTATTCAAGAGTCATCCAGAGTAATTCAGATTACATGGGCTATAGCCAGAAAATTCAAAATATACATTTCGTTTGCCATTTTAATAAAAATCGTTAGAGCCATTTTCAGGAAAATCAAAGTTTTCAAAAATAAAGTTTTTGAAAAATTTTCCATGTAAAGGGTAGTTTAGGGTGGGGCTATTTTATTCAAAATATTCGTGTCGCATCCTTGAAAAACATTAAACTTAGATACCAACTTTGGTTTTTAACCGACTTTTCGTTTTTGAGTTATGCAGTCCATAGACTGACAGCCACACAGACACACAGACACACACACACACACACACACACACACACACCACACACGGCCCTTTTTCTAAAAATACTTTTTTTGAATTCAGGGGTTCTTAAAACATATTTCCGTTGAGATCTGCACATCGAATTTTTGGGTGGGATACAATACTTCCTCTACTTACCAGTAGAGAAAGTAAAAATATGTGTTGCACTCACAGGACTTTATCTACTCTTATACTAAAGCATTTTCAGAAATTATCTTATTGCTTTATTTCCTTGTAGACTGTGCAAGGGGAATTTGGGAATACAGTAGGCTTTGAGCAATAGTCAACTCTTTTAAAGCTTTAAGATTCCGTTCTCTGCGCACGGCTAAGATATAAAAAATGAATAATAATGGTTGACTAAAAAAAAAAAAATGTTAATACATTGTGTGTTTTAATGAGATCTACGTTTTCTACAGTAAGACTTGGTCTATCTCTTACGGTTTAGCAGTTATGTGAAATTCGTCAAGAATAAACAAGACAATATGAGCTATAGCCAGAAAATTCAAAATATACATTTTATTTGTCATAAAAATATCTTAAGTATATGCCATTTTAATCAAAATTGTAAGAATCTTTAGCTGTTCGCCGTGCAAAGAGAACGAAATCCCAAAGCCTTCATATAGCGACCAGCATTAAAACATATGACTATCACTCAAAGTCTACTGCATTCCTATATTTCCTTTGCACCCACAAGAAAATTAAATAATTTCTGCAAATGTTTATCTCCACTAACATGAACAGGATGTAGGAATAAGAGTTTGTAAGAATAGTTAGTACACGAGTAGAAAAAGTCATGTGAGTGTAACATCAGATTTTTTAACTACAGGAGGCAAGCCGATACCTATCTCTCGGATGTCATAATTACTGTTTTATGTCTCTACAGAAAAGGGAAATAAGTACATTGGACACAATATTTTTGTCTAGAGTTCCATTTTATAAAAGTTTGATTGTTGCATTCACATGGCTTTTTCTACTCTCGTACAAACTATTTTTACAAACGCTTATTCCTCTGTCTGCTTCATATTAATGGAGAGAAACATTTGGAAAAATCATCTTATTGCTAATTTTCCTGTAGGTGCAAGGATATATGGCATTTTGGAAGGCTTTAAGCGATAATAACTTTTTCAAAACCTGGTCTTTGAAATACCGTTCTCTTTGTATGAACAATAGATAGAACATGAATAAGTTATTCCTTTTTGAGAAATGTTTAATCAAATAACAAGGAATATGTCCGAAAAGATTCACTCTACAAAGAAAATGCATTTGACAAGTTATGTGTTTTAACGAGATATACGTTTTGTGTAGTAAGATTTTGTCTATCTCTTACGGTTTACCAGTTACGCCACAGTCAGTCAAAACGAAGAGATCTTTAGAGGCTATTCCTACAAAATTAAAAATATGCGTTTCGCTTTCAATAAAAATGGAATTTTTAAAAAAGCTTCAGAGCCATTTTTGAGAAAATAACCTTTTTAGTGGTAATTTGTGATTAGGATTTTCTTGGAAATCTTGTCGGTGTTTAAGTTTTGAGTTACACTGTTGAAGAACACAATATTATTACACAACCTTTTTCTAAAAGTGTCTTTTAGATTTATCTGGTTCCAAGACGTTTATTTCTGGTGAAATCTCTACATAGAATGTTTGAGTGGAATGCAATTCTTTCCTTATCTAATACGTGATAGAGAAGTTAAAATATTGCGTTCACATTTGCACTTTGTATTGTTGGAGTGCTAGAGGAAGGGATTTGTAAACACATTCTAGGAAATGGGACTGTAGGAAATTCCCTGGAGTTAAGGATGGAGTTGAGTTACTTTTAATAACTAGAAGCATTATATTAAACGAATTTAATGATATTTAAATAATACATAAAGAAAACGACTGATTGGTCCCTTGTTGGAATGATTAACAATACTATATATAAGGCAGATCTTCAGTAACACAAGGTAGGAGTTTCTCGAGCTTTTTGAGAATAGCCTTTATAAAAATTAAATATATACGTATATGTATCAAATGTTTATAAATATACTTACATAAGCAGCTATGCAACCATTGTTACATCTTTCTAGTTCATATGATTTCATTCAACACACATCACAATACATGCCACAATGAAGCTTTTTTTGGAATCATTTATACACTTCTTTTACTTTTGGGTTTCTGTGCATTGCAAGATATCACATTGGACTTCTTAAAAACATCACATACGATGACACATTCTTCAGAATATCAGTTAACTTCAGTTTGTCTTTAACCTGGACACTTAAGGCACTAAATATTTTCATTTACAGTTTCTGTAGTCAAGAATGGGTGAACCTGCATGCACAGCCGCGCATCCTTGAAGCAAAGTAGTTCATTAATGTACTGTTTATTGGAGCAACATAACGGTCGTGCTCTTCAATACTTTCACCGTCTGTTCACCAGCTCATGGCCTTAGGGGAATGAAGGGGAGAGGAGACATTCCAGGTAGTGTAACCCGAGATTTGCACATTTCCCCGCATACTTTGCTATGCAAGTCAACTTATCTCCAATGTTATTCGCGCTACGTACCGAGTGGAAGGGAAGTCATTACATCAATTTAAACAGTGATCGATCTCGGTGTCTGGAACACATTTTGTATCTTAAGTTTTTGTCTCTGACCATTTCCTACGGAAATATTTTAGTTTTGTCGAAAACAAGCGGCAATGCTGTAGATTGTGTGGGCGTCACTTTCCCTAGCTCAGTACATAAACAAACACAGTAACGTGCGTCTTGAGAACACAAACTCATACACTGCCTTGCCCTTCCGTGTTTACTGTACGAGTGTAGGCCAATCAAAAGCGTTAGCTCCCAAAACATTACATGAAAGAGAAACCGCCTGATCTGTTTACATCCACAAAGTTGGTCATTTCCCTGACCAACCTCACCGCAACGTTGTCGACTTACTTCACGTGTGAAAAAGCTACTTGGAGTATTTCTTCACGTCTTTAAAATGATTATTTCGAAACCCTGTGTGATGTCCCATAATTATACCAAATTATGTCAGAAATAAGTTGCTCTACACATCTTACAAGTAACAAACTGTTATTTTCGTGCGCTGTTGTGGAATTACACATCCAATTTAGATAAAAAACCATTTATTTTTCCGAAACCGGCTGATCAAAGAACAAAATGCCATTAGACTTTTTTGTTTGTAACCATTCTATGAAGCAAATATTAGAAGGAATGTAATGACTTCCATTCCACTCTGTATACTCGCTGCTAATTTCACATAATTTGAGCTGTAAAAACGTACAAGTCACCAGCGTTACGTCGGAAATAAAGAAAAAACGAATGTATAGTGTATAAACTCTGTCTTAGGAGTGCTGTTAGATCTGCTATGATATTGTGGTTGCAGAACAAAGGAGTTTACAGTGATAGTTCTACCTTAAAATAGATCTTTATAGGATGATTGAAACAAACAAATCTAAAGAGGTTCTTAAAGTTGATGCCTTTTTGGTTTCATTGGGTTACCCTGTCATTCGCTTACCCCATACATGTGTGATCTCAATTCCATAGAGCTAGCTTGGGCCAAGGTGAAATAGAATAGTTAAAGAAATGTAACAGGTGACTTATGTTTACGACATGGCGCTCCAGGATATATCACTTGTAATCGAAAAAGAGTAGCAAGGTCTTTGAAAGGGTAGAAAATGGTAAGTGGGAGAAAGGAAAGCAGTCGAAAACATATTTTACTTTCTATAAGCTAAATATACTCCATAAAATGAAAATAACATTTAAGTTTTGCTATTTTGAGCGACTTATTTGCTTTAATTTAGCCTGAATACACATTCCAAGGTTGGCATTACTATGCTAACTGTATACCTGGAATTGTTTACTGACGTATTGACTCGTTGCATTCCTCCCAAGGACCATGAACTGGTGAACAAACTGTATGTCGCGATCATGCCTAAGTTCAGGGAAGGTTGGAGGAGTGTTATTAAATATAGAAGTGGAAAATCCCTCGTGAAAAAACCGATAGCTTTGAAGTACTCAACTATTTGTTTGAGCATCATGATAACTTGCTGTTAAGGATGACATTAAATAACACTGGCATCAGCTTTCCCCGTACTGTTCCTGTACGCTTCCCTATGTTACACAAGGGCTGTCCCAGAGCTACCCGACTTGACTATAGATAGCGACTGTTGTCTGAAATAAATGATTGTCAGAAAGTACCAAACTTACAAAGCTTAAGTTTCAAGTTTGACGATGCTACGTTGTTTTCTATTAGTTTGGCAGCCATCAACAGTGAATGCTCTCACTGAATTTGTAAACGTGGATAAAACTGGTCATCGTTATGTTTCGTCATGCTTTCATTTAAAAGGTCTTAATCCAACTAATATTAAAGCTGAGTAATATTCTACTCTGGGGAAGTCTGCTCCTTCGTTTACAACAGTAAAATATCGGGTGGCAGAATTTAAGCGAGACCGTACAAGCTGTCAAGATGAACATCGCAGTGGTGAACCAAATGAGATGACCACGCCAGAAATTGTAAAGCAGCGTTTCTACATCGATTCATAACCATGGATGAAACATGGGTCCATAACTTTGCACCTGAAACGAGGGAACAGCCAGTAGAGTGGTTTGAAAGGGGAAAATCGGATCCAAAGGAGGTGAAGACAATTCCATTGAGATGCACGCGTGGTAATTCTTATTATTTCCAAAAAGGAAAATCAGTCATTGGCGAGTATTATGCGAACTTGTTGCAGTGTTTGAATGATGAAATCATGCAATAATGACTGCATTTAGCGAAAAATAAAGTTTTATCTCGCCAATACAATGCACCAGTTCAGACACCCACCATCACCATGGACAAAGTCAATGAGTTAAAATTCCAACTGATTACTGATGCACCATATTCGCCAGATTTAGCCCCTTTTGATTATTTTCTGTCTCCAAACTTGAAGAAACGTCTTGATGGTAAAACATTTGCCAATAATGAAGAGGTGGAATCTGTAATTTATGGGTATTTCGCAGACATAGACGGTTTCTCTATAAACAGTCATGGAAGCTATTGGTCATTCTCTGCGAAAAGTGTATTGAGCTGAAAGGAAACTATTTATAGAGAAATAAAGATGTATTTTTCCTCAAAACTTAGTGCCTTCTTTGTCAGATTGGGGCTTCTGGGCAGCCGTTTTGTAAGTATTGGTAGCAAGGAAGACTGTAAGGATAGTTTGGGCTGGATTCTACAGGAGATATTCCTGATCATGTCACACAGACTTAGCCAGCGTCCGCCGTACTCTTGCTGCACACTGCCCTGAGTTTGTAAACATTGGTGGCCAGGAAGACTGGTAAGGACAGCTAGAGCTGGATTCTACAGGATATATTCTTGATGATGTCACACAAAGTTAGACCAGGCACCAACGTCCGCCGTAGTGTTGCTGTACACTGCCGCTCTGTGTTGTAAGTATTGGTAGCCAGGAAGACTGGGAAGGTATTGAGGATTGGATCCAGAGGTACTTATGGTATTGCTTGCTGCACTTCCTGCAACCCCTGCACCTCCACTCCCATAGTAGTTGGGAGTGGGCACAAGGGGTAGACTCTGGTGATGATGGTGATGGTGATAAGCTGGTGGAGGTGATGTCTCTGAAGACGACGTGCTCTGATGGAAGGCAGACGTGGGTTCGCGCTCCGTCTTGATGAGGGCTGAGGAAGGCTGCAGCTCGTGATACCGCAGCAAGGAGGATGGCTCGTCGTAGTGGTATAGTTCCTGTGTACCGTCCTCGAGGCGGAGTCTCTTTGGCTTGTGATGGTGATGGTTGTTGTTGGCCTCGCTGTCTTCCTGCTGCTTGTGTAGGAACCACAGCGGTTGGTACAACTGTGGAGGCGGTGGGGGCGGCAGATACTGGTCCAGTTCAGAGCCGTCTACCAGAGCCTCATCTTCCTGGATGATGAGGGTGTCACCCCCGCATGTTAGATCCCCAACCTCTATCCTGCTCAGGTCGATGTTACCCTGTTGCTGATGCTGCTGTTGATGGTCAGCGGACCCTGTAGGCCAACATCAACATATCATCATGACATATTTCAGCATGCTAGGAAGGCAAACATGAAACCCTTTCATGCAGAAATACAACTTTGCAATTTTATTATTTATAAGTGCTACTGTTTGTCTGGTGTTGTTCCTAGTCATTCACCAGACAACACTCAAACCATAACAATTACAAAATAAACGCTTTAAGCTCCAAAATCTCATCCTTCCATCGTCCTGTTCACTGACCACCTCCATTTCTTATATTCAATAAAATGTTCCCAAAGTTTTCAGTTCTGACTTATCCTTAAAATGAGTTCTCACTGACAACTCTTAACCATTTCCTACAAAGAAACTGTTTCCTCCAATGTCTGTATCTGACATTCTAATATCATCTTCTCTACCATGACACATGTATTACGTATCTTTCCTTTAACATATACTTCTTTTCATTCCTCAGTTTTCTTATTCGCAAACGAAGCCAAGCAGTCCCTCTCTTTCTTGTCACAAGCCTTAAAATATGACTCATACTAATTCAGTATTTTCATTCATTGTAGCAACTAGATTATATTTTTATCCTTGACTTGGAAATACAGTAGAATCCCTAAATAACGCGGTTGTTGGGAGACATGCGTTATAACCATTCCACGATATATCGAAATGTGAGCTTAGAAGTGGAGCGGAGATGGTCGGAAACATTCGTGCAATAAGTGACAGTACATTATAATAAAGTACACTAGTCTTGATTACCCGACCTAAATTGGACCTGGGCAACGTCGGATAACCGAAAATGTCGGATAATACAAAATTAGTTGGAAAATGGTGTAAAACATGGTAGGTATACTAAAACATGTGTTGGTTTTGGGGTATTTACTGAATAATCAAACCAATTTGTACATATAATATTGAACAAAAGAACAAAAAGAAGCTCCAAATGTCTTAAGGAAAGAAACTTTTCAATGAAGTCTGCTTGCTTGCTTGCTGATTGACGTTTCGATGATGCACATTAATTGCACTGATAAACAATTTACTCCTCAGTGTTGTTAGCCTAGTATGTTAACACTTTTATATAAGATACACTGAGTTCCAATTACTTTATTCGTATTGAGAACAAACTACCTTTGTTTTGATAGTTGGCTAATATAGATTACATCTGCATGTTTTCCTACCATGAGATAAACCCAAGCGTTTGTTTATGTCTCGAGTATCGAGTGTTATCGCCAACTGCTTGTTGACAACATTGCACCTCTCCACGAGGAGATGACCTATCATAATAATAATTTTAGCAAGTGATTGTTATTTGAGATGTTTTTTCTTAATATGTATGTATAGGTATGTCGGATAATACCGAATGTCGGATAACCGAGACTCTACTGTATGTAGTATACGGTAAAGTACATCACTTTTAAATGCAATTACAGTTATGCTAGGGGTGTATTCCATACCTACAAACGATCTTACTTTATACAGTACATAAAGTTACAGTGTACCCATTTTACACTAACCTAACTTTGCATTGCCTTAAAGAAACGAGTAAGTTTTGTTTGGCGGCATATTCACGTTTTTTCTCGTCCTCAGCGCATTTTTTGATCGCAGCAAGATGGAAATAAATACTGTTCGATTCATTTTGCTCCTCCATACACAGAATCATCTTGTATATGGTGCTATCACTTCACTAACATGCAGAATATCTTCTTCTGTGTGCATGTCTCGTTACTTTGGGAAATTCTTATCAATGTAGTAACCAAGGTCAACGCTAGCAGTGCAGCGGCCACAGTGGCTAAGGCCCACGGTAAGGGTAGCAAAAAGAATATTTCAATACCGCTCTTTGAAGAAAATTTTAAACTCAACTTTCAAAAATAAGAAATAAGTAAAAAGTAGAATATGTTTACGGGGAACATACCTTCCCCCGCTTTAAATCCGAATACGCGGTATTTCGGTCTTCTACTGTATAACGTTTGCTCATTTATATCGAATACTCTGTGTCTTGTTCATACGAAGATCGCCGGATATGTACTTAGACACAGAAAATTGGCCAATCCTGCGGGTAGCATTTTTTGTCACAATAGCTGACTCATAGGTAATGCAATGGAATCAGGTAGACCATTGTTGTACCATTCATTCTTGTTCAGTTTATTTTTGAAGCTGGAAAGCGTGAATGTTTTTTCATAGAGATTCAGAGACAGCATTTTCGTGCAACGATTTAGAAACTGACTTCTCTCATCTCTTGTTTGGGACATGAATTCGTAACAGCAATGACCTACTTCCCTGACAAGTCAGCCTTCCACCAGCAAGACAGGAATGTAATTTTCCCCAAGAATGCAATTACTCTTATTTCTTTGTTGAATAGTCACATTTTCAATGTTTTGAAAGTTATCCTTATGGAAAATGTCAACAAATACAACTCTTTAGGAAGAAAACCACTAATTAAATTAAAAGAGTAAGAAAATAACTAAATAATGACGAAAATCGAGGAAAAAGCACTCACGAAAGAGAAAGAGGCCTATAACGACCAGAAATTGTACACACGATTTCGTAATCTGGGACATGTTAGCATTCCTTTGATGCAAGAATTAAAAGATTACATCATCCTGGGTGATAACGTGTTCTCATGCGCTGTTAAAGTCACGATAACATAAACGGAAGCATCATCTACAATAAAATCGTTCAAGCTGAAATGGAACGTGAGTCGGATTTATATGAAAATGCATATTCTTCCTGCTTTTACAGATGATATGGAATGGTAACTACAATGCGTTTACAATAATTTATTGTATATAAAGTTTTATAGTGCGCATAAATGCATATTTTTTGTGTTATTGCATATTTTGCAATTTTAATATGCATCATACATGTATCAAAACGTTTCAATATTTATAAAGTCGTCAGATGTTTGGCAATTCTCCCTAAATAGAACCCCATAATGAGCAGATTCTGAGGCTTATAGCTATGCCGAGTGCTGGTTCGGTTCTAAAAATATTATCCCTGTGTAACACATGTTATTTGCAATGTACATGGACTTAAATGAGTAGCAGAAGCAGTATGGGAACAGTTTTCGGAAGTGAACACTTTGATTTCAAGTACCAAGAACATAATTCGGAAAGCTCCTGCGCGAGTAAAGTTTACAATCAGTTTCGGTGTGACCTTTACCACCAGAACCGATTCTTACATTTTGGGACATATGGATAAACGCTGCTCTATTTTATTTACAACATTTTTGTGCCCTTAAAGAATTTGAGGTGGTCAGTGCAACAGTGGTCTCTTTTAAAAATGGAGAAAAACTGAGTTACAGTTAAATACGCATTTTTTTTTCTTTTCTTTTTTTTAAAGGGCTGAGGATAAGCTCATTTGAATCGCACTGATTGCTCTGATACTTTCTCAGCTTATTAAACAACAATGCACAGGTCAGTGCTAAAATATGTTTGATACATAAGATATTGTGGTGTGCTGCAAATGATTTTCTGGGTTGGACCACTATTGCACTGATACTTTTTTTCTTGTCTTGCCATGACTCCCTCCCCCAGAAAAAATCTTGCAGTAAATATGTATCTTTTTAATGAAATGAAACATACTTTATCTATACAACTTTTTAAAAGCTTTAGAGTGCCTATTGGTAAATCGTAGGACATATGAACGAGCATTAAACGTGTTTGATTCATATATGCTGAACATTCAGGTATATCAAAATATGGAACATTATTTTACTGTCCATGTCATTTTCACACACTCAAGCAGTAATAATTTTCAAATTCATGCTGTTCTGATATATTCAAAAGTGATGAAATAACTTATATTCACGCAAGCTTTTGGAAGTATGCTGTTTACAGTTTTATTTACATGTCTATTTGACATAATCAGGCACGTCAAAAAATTCAGCATCCATCTCATTTTCACATTTTTGAGTAGCATTTTCATAAATCGAACTATTGTAAAATGCATGATAAACTGGTGGGACATATTTTAGAAGGTCAGTAATATCCTTAAGCTTGTTTGGATTTATTTGTCTGGGTTTGACATATTTTGGTTCAAGCTCAACATTGTTAAGATCCAGGGCGTGCTTATCCTTTCTTTTTTGCTGGGTTTTCATTGGTTATTTGTGGTTAGACCATAGCTGCACACAAACAACATGGGTTTTCGTCTGAGGGAAAATTTAGTAGCTTCAATTTAATATAAGGAATGGGTTTTGATGCAAACCATATAGTGGGAAGATAGTTCATATGAAAACCTGGAGATGGTGTCAATATTGCAAATTGTGTATCGGGGAGGGTTAGACCACTGTTGCGCTGACTCCCTCAATTGTTTACAACCTGCATCCAAGTGACGGCGATTCAATTCAAGGTTTACAAGGAATATTCAAAAGTGAAACATTACAGTAGGATTTAAATGTAATTAAAGCTCATTTCAAACATCTATCCGAAGTAATTAAGGAGTTATAAAAATATGATTTTCCCCTTTATGAACCCCTGTTAATCCTTACAAGAGTGAAAAAATAGCAGCTTTAACATCTTATGCTCCGTGAACAAATACCTGCAAGATGACAGTGATAACATTTCAAAAGACACTTCACCAGACTTTCTTATTTGTGTTCTATGACATCTGTGACACTCAGAGGCATTTTCATACTAACCAACAGACGTTATAAATTTAGTCCGGAACACTTAGAGAACACGATTGTCTACTGTAGATCCAACTGCAACCACATTTGGTAACCCTGAATGGTGTACCTTCAAATCGTGCATTTCAACTGCATATTTTCGGAATTTTAGTGCATATTTTACATATTTTTGCAGCATACATATTTTAACAGCTTTTGATGCATATAAAACCGGTGTCCAGTCATAAGAACTCGGCTGATAGAGCTTGATTTGTCTGCTAAACTGTTTCATGCAAGCTTTCACAGATGGATTTAAGACAGAATATTTACAAGCTATCTTTGTCGTGCTCGTCCTATAAGTGCCATCGGAACTTATTTTTTCTTGACCAATGTGACGAGCGCTCTCCAATCACACTACAGTACACATATGGCTCCTTCCGGCTTCATTTTGTTTCTTCGGAGCAAAAGAAACCTTAAAAGACACTTCAAGAGAACTAGGGTGATCCTAAAGGCTACGATAAAGTGTCTTCATAGTCTTGTAACTCTCGACTTCCAGGGGACGTTGTTGTTGTTGTTGTAGTGTTTAACGTCCGCTTTTACAACTACGGCACCGCAGGCGGTGACACTGATGACACATGGAATGAAGATGGAGCACCGGTGGAATGAGATGGCGGGGGAAACCGGAGCACCCGGAGAAAACCCGCCCTGACGCCGCTTCGTCCACCACGAATACCACATGCGGGTCCCTGGGATCGATCCCGGGCCGCCTAGGTAGTAGGCGAGCGCGCTAACCACTCGGCCACGGCGCCGCCAAAGGGGACGTACGAGGACTGCATAAACACTGACAGTTACGTATTGTCATAGTTTGAATAATATTAACTCACTGTGCAGCAATTTGAACACATTTATTTTTATTATTTCAGCCTAGATACTTATTGAACAAACCTTGTGTATGCCAACTTTTGAGTCGGATATACTTTGATTTAAATCTAAGGAATTTGCAGCGATAGGGAATGTTTCATATTTGTACTAGAACACCCAGACTTCTATCATTCGACATAGCATACTGTAACTTAGTAGTACATAAAATACATTAACATTTATTTAAAATATGACTCTCGTTTACTCTGTGGTAGAGATTCTAGTTATTTTCTATAACCATTCTTGAAATATACTGTCACCAGGTGTGTCCCTACGTGGGCCTAGTTACGGATAATGGCCCTTCCCTGAAGGACATTAGCTACTGTGTGTCACCCGTGAAACCGTAATGAATAAGGCCATATGGAGTAGGGTAATATGAAGACACTGTAGTTTTCTGGAATACCATATTTCTAAAAACAAATAATGTTTGTTTTTATTTCACAATTACTTTCTAATGCTTTACGAGTTGATTGCCGTATAGGTTGTTCCATTGGCTCTAATGGTTTGCTAATTATCTTCGTTAGTTTTCGTTTTCACCCAAAAATAAATCTGACTAGACATATCTGGGCTATGATTCTTTGCAACTTTGAATCGCCATTAACAACTAAACAATGTGAATATCGGCTTAGAAATGCATTTGGCGAAGAAGCCCCATTTAAGGCAGCAATTTATAATTGGCACAGCGAACTCAAAAGGAATAACTTCTTTTTTAGTGATGAATTTCCTGAAGGATAACAACTTTTACTGGTGTAAATATTGCCGTTCTTCGAGCAATGCTTGAAGAAGATCGATGGACTTCTTGTGCATTTATTTGGACGACACTGGACATTGACGTGAGCCAAAATCAAAACATTTTACATCAGCAGTTAGACGCCACAGACCTTTATTGTCGATGAATTCAACACAAACTGACTCTCGATTAAAATTATTGATGCAGAAAACCTTTGGAAACATTATTTAGTTTGGAATATCGTTACTGCTGATGAATCGGCTCGATGAGTCTGTCGATCAGAACCCAAGCATACAAAAAGTCCGACGAATTCGTGGGCTGGCAAGAAGATGGTTGATGTTTTTTGTTTTTCTCCTGAAATGGGCCACATTGCCATTAGAAGATAGACGTAGTGTTACTGCCAGTTGGTATACAAATGTCTGTTTACCGCACATTTTTTTATTAAATTTTCGTGGAAAAAGTTACATCATCGCAACTGATCGTCGCATACAGCAAAAGTAAAAACTGAGTATCTGGATGCCCTAAAGGTCAACGTTATGGACCCTCCACCAAAAAAAAAAAAAAAAACTGATCGAGCACTTGTCGATTTCTTTATTTCCAAAAATTAAGCACAAAATTCATGGAGTCACTTTTTATCATCAAATGGAGCAGTGGAACACTGTAAAAACCTGGTTTCTGAAGTGATTCAGGAAGAGTGGCATTATTGTTTTCAAAAAGCACAAAACCATTTACATTCTTTAAAACTAATCTCTGATTTTGTCAACATCGTCTTTAGCACCGCAACAAACAGTGCAATTGTGAGATGCAGGAGATGGAATTGAATACTTGTGATATGCTGGTGAATTAAGTTACTTACCGCTAGGAGATCCCAAGTGCTGATGTACTGAGCTACCAGTATTGCTTCGCTTGTCGCTGCCATTAGGAGTGGTAGGTGGTGTAGGAGGACCTTGTGCGCTATGTGGGGATCCTGTTGGGGTTCTCTGACCGTTCTCTTCTTGCTTACACGATGCTCTGCTGTAACAAACAATTGTTCAGAGTGACGATGCATTGCTAACTATTACAAGTTAAATTATCAGTAAAATTAAGAACAAGTTCAACAACCATTTATGTCCTAAATGCTCTTAAACCAGTGTTGTCTGCGAAGCTTTGTTTGCTGTGTTCCTCAGTGAACATTTTATTGGAGTTTTGGGTTAGCTAGGCTGTCTTTTTTATTCTCAACGTGTCAGAATGTACTAATTGGAATAATATATGTTGTTACATTCAGGTAACAAGGTTGAATTAACACACAATGGTTCAGAGAGCTGAAAACCTTGTTACTTCAAACCACCTGCATAAAACTTTCAGAGGGTCCACGGCTGTAGCGAATCTCAGACATGCAGCGTCGCCTAGTCAAAATTAGCTTCGTTTCGCTTAGTAATCACGAGATTAACGCTCAGATATTAATAGTTTATTACAAGCTTAAACACTCGTGTTAGATATAAAGAGAATAAACGAGCAACCATATACGAAGAAAGAGTGCAGCTTTAGCTTCAGGCGTTTGTATTTCTATGGAATTGCATTTTTCGTGTATGCAGTTTGTATGAGTTCGATCAAGTTAATAATGGAAAGGGGTATTAAATAATACGACTGAGGTGATGTGGGTTCAGGTAGTGTCAATTTACTCTTAGGAACAGCAAATTAGAAATTACAGTGATTGGAAGACTTGTCGATAAACTGCACAATGGGACAGGAGAACACAAACATGCAGAATTGCAGAAGAGAGATTTTGTTAAAGAAATAGGTAGAGAAGAAATTGTAAATCCAAACGTGATGCATTTAAAAGAATCAGTGAAACAAGTGACGGTGACGATCACGGTGATGGGAATGTTTCTTGGAGTGTTGATGAGCCCCTGATCTTTCTTCTGGAACTATGGTTCCTAAAAGGTGGTCAGCGAAATGTCACTGAGAAATTAAATGATTTTGCATTTTACTTGACTTGCTGTCGCCATTATTCTAATCTAGTTCCTGCGTAAGTTCGGCTTCTACGTTTGCCTTCCCATTTACTTTAAGGTGAAAACTATATATATGAAAATGAAATAAATCGTGTTAAATAATTGTATTATAAATACGCGTAAATAACACGATCACAGAGCTGCTGTTACGATGAATAGACAAACATCAAAATGGCCAACCGTTGATAGACGTGTCAAACATGCAGCACGCACGCCCATCTAACGGCAATTGGCAAAGGTATTACTAGTACTTGGTATTGGCGCAAGATTGAGCTAGTGGCAATTGGCTGTAAAAGTAGATATAAATTACTTACTAATGTAACTCAATTCTGTTTGTGATATTCTAATCTACGATTTAATAATTTAAAGGATCTTTGTCAGTATAGTAACCGATAAGAGGGCCCTTGAAAACATTTTGTTGGGAAGCACTGCTCTAGAAGAATCAAGTACGTTAATATCTATTGTCATTTATTTAGTTTTACTGAAGCGCCAAACGTTACCTAGGCTTTAAACTATAGTTCTACTTGATAGCTCTCTGTAATAGGCACGCCGAAATGCTATTCTTACGCTGCGCGTTCTCTCTCTCAAGTACAAGGACTACGCTGTAGTGCACTTCTATTGCTTAATGCCGTATGTAGGAGATTTCACGCGGATAGTGAAAGAACCGTTCTGTTTGCTTCCAAATAAATTACAATAAAACTAACAGAAATAAAATCAGTAAAATTTTATTTCACATAAAGAAAATGCACCCAAACAAGTGTGTATATACAGTCAGTCAGTATTAGGGAAAACCGGTTCCACCTAATGTGTATATAATATGTGTGTGTTAGTAGCTCTAGTGCTACCGAAATAAGAAAGCTACTTGAAATACACAAACGCTCGTTGCCTGACCAAAGTACTCTGAGGAAGAAAAGAAAATAGACCCAACACCTTTTAATGTTATTGCTGTTTAAAATCGGTTCGCAATTACGATTAATGTTTCTCTTGTAACATACTACACTTAAGTTTTATTTGAGAACAGGAAAAGCACCACTGATTAAGAATTGAGTCGTTTTTAAATTGTGAACTCGTGAACAGACTAAGCCAGTCGGCCAGTAAGGAATATATGAGTTGCGATAACATAACCGCGTGCTAAGAGTTACAGAAAACGCTAAGGGAAAACTGTTAAAAAGTGGTGAAAAACAAATGTGTTAAACATATTTCACAAGCTAACGGAGCACCATCCGTGTGTACTTATGAATGATGTAGTAAACTTAACCGCAGAATATACCGGTTTATTAGAAGCTAGCGTTGTGCATGCTCGCAAGGAGTTAAAAGAAACTGGCTGTGTTAAAACTCTGTGTACGAAGAGAAAAAGGCCTAAAACAGTGTTATAAAAAGTAGACAATTTTGTGCTCTGTAATTCGCTCCAAAGTAGGTAGGTTCTCTTTGAACCACCAGTCTAATTTGTAAGTACATACGCATGTACATACTTCCTAAATGTTAAATTGTTGGAATTAATAGGCGCCATGCATGATTATAAACGCATAGACACAAAAATTAAAGCCATTCTTTTTAATGGGAGCTATTTCAGCAGATATTACGAGTAACCGACTTTGCACACAAACGACAAATATCTCTCGCTACTGACAGTGCACGAAATCACAGGCGTTTCCCCACGTGCTGCGCGGACTAACACATTAGCGGTGTTGATATTAAGTGGCTTCCTTATGCCGGAAGTGCGGGTAAATAGGACTATTCTGTTCACAGCATCGGTTTACTCTTACCCAGACCTGATACAAAGGAAATACATTTTCGACTAACTTTGAAATGTTTTCTTTACTGCAAATACTGTGGAGAAGAAATGTTACTTCTATTGTTGCGCTTATATTTTGAAAGACTTACCTGAAGACTACACTATGCTGTTGTTGCTGCTGTGTCCGGGGTGGAGAGGGTGACTGCGGACGTTGTCCAGTTCCTGAGCTGGGTCCTCCCTTGACACCTTTACGTCTCCGGGGCTGGTACTTATAGTCCGGGTGTTCCCGCTTATGGATCACCCTGAGCCTCTCTGCCTCGTCTATAAAGGGACGCTTGTCGGCCTCCGTCAGCAATCTGTACACATCAACAAACTCTGTTACTTATTCATTTCTCAGAAATAGCTCTAGTCATTTTGACTAAAATTGTATAATTTTTATATGCTAGCGTTTACAGTAGTTCTCGTCCTCATAGGCTTTAAAAATACTCCAAATCTATTACAATTTATGCTTTAAGTTACTCAAGAGATAGAAATCACAGGGGGTTAGGTTGGGGACTGAGGAGTCCACAAATCTCCACTAATAATTCTGTCCTGAAACACATTTTCAATTGTTCTCATCGAAAGATTGGCTGTGTGAGCTGTTGCAGTCTTGTTGAAAAAAGGCAAAATCACGCTCCCTGTCGGTTAATTATCTAAAAAAGGGAGCAAAATTGTATTCAGGTATGTAAGGGCGTCAACTGTTGACTCGAAAAAATTGGGCCTATAACTCTTTCCCCTTTAGTGGTGCACCATACACCAATTTTTTCGTCATGAAGGGGTTATTTCATGAACAATATTAGGTTTTTCAGAGCTCCAATAACGAATATTTTGTCCACACGTATCCATGAAGGTGGAACCAAGCCTCGTCCGTGAAAAAATATTAAATGTGGGTCAATTTTGCCATTGTGTACACTATTGAGAGTCCACTCACAAAATGTGCGTCTACTTACAGGATCACTTGGTTGAAGAGCGTGTGCCACAGTTATTTTATACGGTTTAAACTTCGCCAATTTAGTAACTCTTTGGAAAGAGCCATAAGAAATGCCTGCCGGTTGTGAAAGACGCCTAAGCGATTTTTAGGAAGAATTCTCCAAACGATGACCGATGTCATCTAATGTTTCTTCGGTAAGAACCATACGCCGCCTATTAGCTTTTCGAGCCTGAACACTTCCTGTGACCTGACATTTATTGTAAAGTTTATGGATTGTTGTACGACCTGGAACTTTTACACCTGGAAATCTTTCTGCTCGCACTTGCACCTGGTGAGCTGACTTGAGTTAACACATACGAATCATAAATAAATACACGCTGTGCAGTAGAAAACAAATGCTGAGCTATAATATACTTTGTGGCCAAGTACAGGACTAAATAATAAAGCACACTGGTAATAATGCAGCCGCACGATATCGTGTCAGCTCAACACTGATTATGCGCAGAGCAGAGAAAAACAAGTAATGCTCGTGATCTGGTGTATATCAGCTGCTGTTATCGTGTTTCCGTCTGGACAGTGGAAAAACACTGCGCAGCATTTTCCATGTATTTGGATCTCTCTGTACTAACCCAATTGGCGTATCACGCCAAGCATTGAAACAAGCGGTAGGTGTTTCTGCTTGCCTCACACCAGTCACGTCAAACGATGCGCGCGCGCACTGGATGCAACGCAGAAAAGTGCATCTCGCTTGTTAATGTTAATGAGGTTTAAAGCTAAGTTTTTCACAATTTTGTTGGCAGTGAAGGTTAATTTCATATTTTAAACTTCTTCTGCATGTATCAGAGTAGAACAAGTAGCATTTTGAATAGTAACGTGTACGCCAGGAAACCAAACGCAGGCTATGTACATTGCTCATGTGCTTCCGCATGGTTAACTACAAGGAAAACACGTGTTGTAGAGGGAACACTGTGTTTCCTGGAAAGCTAGCGCTCAGAATATGGAATCCGATTGCTTGTAATCAACAAACCGACAATTTAGAAGAAAATAGTGGGAGTGACATTTCTGTAATTTTAATATTTCCCAGTTGGTGAATTATAAAGTTGTATAAAAACTATAAAAATTGTGAAAAAAATTGCTTTTTCAAGATTCATCATTTTTTATTTAATAAATCGGAGCATTATAAAATTCTCCTTTACCAACATTCTTTTGAGAGTACTTATCTATAACAGACTAATAGATATTTTAAAATTATCAACATTTTGAAATCTCCATCGTATGGAGCATTTTAGGTACAGTGCCAAAACAATAGCTATAAAAGATAATAAATTTAAAGGTATTGAAGATATTACAAAGAAAATTTGAATTTATATTATACCTTATATGTATTATGTCTCGAGTTTGAATCCGCTAATAATTGTAGAACTTGGACATTTTACCTACGCGTACCCTCAACACGAGTTCTAAGTGCATACTCAAGTCCACACACCGCGATACGCCACTGATATTTAGTATACGGTTTCCTCCGAATAAATCCGTTTCATCTTTGTGTCAGCATATGAACAGTCTGATAACTCCAGCGAGGGAGTCGAAGGACTTGCCTCCAATCCAAATATTGGCATTACCCAGTTTCTTGTTTGTTTGTTGTACTTTTCTTGTACTGTATTTTATTCCGTATATTCGGCCAACTCTGTATAGCATCTATGGTGCGTATCGATTTGATACATTAACAAAAAATTAATACAAAAGTTTGGTATGTTCCAAAGATGTAACACGAAGTTTTTAAGGAACTTTCCCCACCAAGAATGTCCTTTACGCGTAAAATTGCTCGTTATTTTTATTCAATAATTATTGTAACGATTTTGATTCAAATCCTATATACAGGATAGAAGTGAAATGATCCGTCAGACCTTAACAGCGAATTTCTCATGTTGCGAATAACAAGAAAGTCAAATACCAAAATGTTGAAAAGTTTATAATTCTCTAGAAAAAAATATTGTTATAAAAATTTATCACCACCCGGCTGAATTATTGATTGAAGGTTCTTGATTTATGGCTATATTCATAAAAAATGAATAAACGACAACGTTTCCTTTCAATAGATTCAACATATTTTGTGTAAATTAAATTTAAAAACCCACAAGTATTTGCCTTTTTGTTGCAACAAATTGTGGGTTTTTTAAACTTAATTTACACAAAAAACGTTGCATCTATTGAAATATGTCAAAGCAAACAGTTGTTTATTCAATTTTCTTTGAATAAATCAAGAACCTTCAATCAATGATAATTCAGCCAGGTGATGATACATTTTTTTGATAAAAATTTTTTTTTTCTAGAAAACTATAAACTTTTCAACATTTTGGTATTAGACTTTCTTGTTATTCACAACATGATAAATTCGCTGTTAAAGTCTGACGGATCATTTCACTTCCACCCCGTATTTAAAACATTTGCATGACAAATACAATTTAGTCTTGAACTTTCTGGGAATCGCATGCAAAATCCCCTTCCTTCGGAAGGCATTGGTATACTTTTATTTACTTCACAAAAAAGTACATCTCATTAAAGCACCATTTATTTCAAATAACTGTCTTGTAGCATAACCAATTTGAGATATCCGATATTTAATGTTTTTAAATTTGTAATGTTAAAGTTTTAATTTTTCAGTAGTTTGTCATTTGTAGCTGCTGTTGTTATTAAGTGGATTCTTGCGATTTCATGCAGGAAGTACGGAATTTTAAAGCCAACACAAAGCGATCTGCTTTTAAACATCTGATGTCGGTTTGGTTTTCTTTATCACCTCGTATCTTCAAAAGTTTGTCTCGATTAACATGAAATAGACAAATAAGGTTTGGTGTACACGGTTTTTAGAACGTATACTATAAAAATAAACAAAAATTTAGTTGAGAAAGCCATGTGAATATAATACATTGGATCCAATATTTTAGCTGGTACTTCTATGTATGGGCAGAGCATTCCCCAGGGATTTCTGCTCCAGTTGGTTATCAGGGGACTGCAGCTTCCTTTGGGCCTTGGGAAGAATTAATGGTCCTTACATCCGTTTGTCCAGTAACATCTTATTAATTTTTTATTATACTCCTTCCAAGACGGACCGTTACCTCATTTAGTTTACTATACGAATTAAAAGAATCTGACATGACTTTCTCTACTCACTCCTATCTAGTTCAAGTTAATCGAGACGAACGTTTGTAGAAATGGTTTTGGAACTATTTCCTTGCATGTGCAATCAGAAGAGAATCCAGTAAGCTTAAAAACAGTCAAACGTTATAAGAGCTGATCGCTGTGTGGTGACTTTGATATTGCATTTCCTTTGCATGACCAGAACATATAAAAACCAATAATCATTTCCTATTTTAGAAAAATACAAGTAATACAAAATGCAAACCAATTACAAGGAATACCTAAAAAATCTTATGTGTTGCACTCATATGACTTTCTTTACTCTTGTACTAAGCATTCTTACAAACTCATTTTCTTTTATCTTCTTCGTGTTAGTTGAGATAAGCATTTTCAGAAACCATCTTATTATTTTCATGTAGATACAAGGGGAATATGGGAATACAGAAGGCTTTGAGCGATAGTCAAATCTTTTAAAACTTCGAGATTCCGTTCTCTTTGCACGGCTAAGATGTCACAATCTTCCTTTTGACGAAAGTTTAGGTTTCTCAAAACTCAGAAAAATAACAAGGAATATCTCCAAAATGGTTCACTCTAAAAATGTGTATATATATTTAGACATAAATTGTGTGTTTTAGCAAGTCTACATTTTTTGTATGGTAAGATCTCTTACGGTTTACTGCTTATGCAAAAGTCATGCAGAGTAAATAGGATTATATAGGCTATAGCCAGAAAATTCAAAATATAGGAGCACATTTTATATGCCATAAAATATCCTAAACATACGGCATTTTAATCAAACTCGTTACATCCATTTTCGAGAAATTGTCCATGTAAAGGATAGTTTAGGATAGAGTAATTTTCTTCGGTCTTCGTGTCGCATCGTTAAAAGATACTAAATTTGGACAGCAACTTTGGTTTTTAACCAACTTTTCGTCTTTGAGTTATGCTGTCCATAGACTGACAGACACGCGGGCGTGGAACTTTTTCTAAAAATCTGATGTGTTGCACTCACATGACTTTCTCCACTCTTGTACTAACCATTCTTACTGCATCTTATTCCTTATTCCTATATCTTCTTCGTGTTAGACGAGATAAACATTTGCAGACATTATTATTTATTTCCTAGTAGGTGCATGGGGAATATGGGACTACAGTAGCCTTTGAGCGATTGTCAAATCGTTTAACGCCTTCAAATTTTGTTTTCTTTGCACGGTTAACATATAAAAAAATGAATAACGATGGTCCATTTGACAGAATTATAAGTTCTGCAAAACTCACACAAATAACAAGGAATATTCCGAAATGGTTCACTCTACAAAAAATTATTTAGACGTGTGTTTTAACAAGCTCTACATTTTTTGTATGGTAAGATTTTGTCTATCTCTTACGGTTTACCAGTTATGCAAAAGTCATACAGAGTAAATAGGACTAAATGGGATATAGTCAGAAAAGTCAAGATATACATTTCATTTGCCATAAAAATACCTCATTTTAATCAAAATCGTTATTCATATTCAAGGAAATTGACATTTTCGAAATATTTTCCATGTAAAGGGTACTTCAGTGTGGAGGAATTTTCTTCAAAATCTTCGTGTCACATCCTTAAAAGACATTAAACTTAAATACTAACTCTGGTTTTTAACGAACTTTTCGTTTTTGTGCTATGCCGTCTACAGACTGACAGACACACAGACACATATACACGGACCTTTTTCTAAAAATGCTTTTTTGGATTCAGGCGGCTTCGAGACATAAATTTCCGGTGAAATCTCAACATCGAATTTTTGGGTGGAGTACAATACTTCCTCTACTTTATTATACGTAGTAGAGGAAGTAATAAGTATTTACTTTAAAATTATATCCCATCGATTACATAAGAGTGTTTTTTATATATATACAAAGTGCAGAAAGCAGGTGATATGTTGTTTTGTTTTTGTTGTAGGAAAATGAATTGTATTGTGCGTTTTGCGTTGAGTTATACTCCCGTCTGATAGGTCGATGTGAAGAAGACCTGGTATGGATCACTGTCGGAAGCTGCCTGGAGTCTTAAATTACAAGTGTGTTGTATCTGTTCTCAACCAGACACCATCTTCACAAAAAAAGTCTCCTATACGTGTTGCCAACCTCTGCATATGTTCACACACCAGTTATATCACTCAATATATACCTTTTATTTAGCTATATATTCACTCTGTCTTAACTGGTAAGATTAATCCTCTTAAAAAGGACAGGGGCAGTATCCTGAAAATTTTATAACTCAAGAAATATGAAAATTAAAGGCTTGTTCTAGCGTGCGGTTTTGAGCGCGTTCTGAACGCCTTCCGAACTAATACCAACATTTTCTTACGCATGCGCAATCGAGCACACTCACGCAGGGTTGCCAGGTCTACGGACTTTGCAGATCCCCTGTTTTTTTTTTTTTTTTATAAATCTACTGATCTACTGCTAAAAACTGAACGCACTTCAAAATCTCCTGCTTTTTATGTATGTTCCATTTTTAAGCGCCATTTTCCTTAACACCATATAAGTCGCTCTTCCGAAGATTTTCAAGCAAGGCATTTGCCTCGTGTATAAAAACAAAACATTAATATAATCACCTGTATACATAAACAGTATACCACATCTGTTGTTTCTGCATTGCGAACTATCCTTGACTGCCACATTAAACCTGAATATTTGAATTCCACTGAAATAGATAGAGTTGAATACAGGGACCCAAAAGTATTTCTTCCTGTGGAAAACATGTATTTTAGTGCCAAAGTTCAAATACCTCTGACAAAACTATCCCTGCCCAAAAAATATGTACAAGTTTTGAAATTACGCTGTGTTAATTTTTACGTTGAGTCAGTTTGCGACATACTAAGTCGTTTTTCATTAAGTGATCCTCTTCTTACAATGTTGGAAGTGCTAGAACCAGCTAAAATCCAAACAGTTCAGTCAATTGCACAGTCACTTGCTTCTCTGTTTCCTAATTTGGTGAAAGCAGAAGTCCAACAAATAGATACAGAATGGAGGCTATTGCGCAATACTGGCATTGCATGTGGCAGTAACTCTACAGCGCAAGAATTTTGGAGCGAATATTACTATTATTATTGTTATTGTTGTTGTTTTTTGTTTTTGTTGTTGTCATAAATATGTATACACTAAGCAAAATTGCCGGTTAAAAATCTGTTTTCTCCTACTTTTGTCAAATCAAATATTCTGTCTTTACTTCGGCAGACATGGCAACACTGCTCTCAGAATTGGTTCGGAGCACGGGTAGTAGGCTATACGAGGTTTGCTCCTACACGATCCAGAATCACTTGTTATCTGAGCATGCGCAGTAGCTAAGTAGTGTTCCATACATGACAGAAAATCCTTCAGACCTGGTTTCCAATTTCCAACTTGCTGTTCCAACGTTTTGGGAACTAGTTCGTAACCAGTGAAATCGGTTCTTGGTCAAAAGTTGGAGCTGCAAATTCTGGACATGGGCAGATTGTATAGAGTAATTGCCTACGCAGTTTTTCAATATTAGAGATTAATGATTGTTCAAGTAATGTTCCAACCTGTAGGTCTCTTCCAAGAAGCGGTTCTGAAAGCGTTCACAACTAATACCAACATTTTGTTGCGCACATACACAATTGAGCCCACTCTCAGAAGTATTTCCTGAGTTTTGTCATGTTGCAATCCTACTTAGGTACTGCGCATGCCAGAACTGATTATGGATCATGTTGGAACAAACCTTATGTACACTGTACACGAATAACGCCGAATTTTACTGTTCCAAGGAGATTTATCCTTCCCGAGCGACAGATACGGCCAGTACAAGAGCTTACACAAAGTTTCAGAGTCACATAACCAAACTATCTTTCTATAAATGTTACAGTTAAATAAATATACACACGAAGTTCTTCACTTTGTTCTCTTAAGTTTTCGAATCGAAAGTAGGTCTCTTTTTAACTAACTCTAACTTATAGAATGAAAGTGATTGAGAAGGTTTTATTAAATATGCTTAACGTAAATCACTTTTAGAATTTAAATATTTAGCGCTAATATTTAATGAAGGGCACTCAACAACGTTTGGACCTTGAGCACGTGTTTCATAAGTATTCTGTGAAGTTTGGATTTATTAAAAAATGTTTCTAAAGATTTTGATTAAAATGCCATACGTTTTTACATATTTTCATGACAAATTAAATGCATATCTTGCATTTTTTTCAGAGCACATTTTGCATAACTAGTGAGTCGTAAGAGATAGATAAACACTTATTACTAAAACAATTGTAGATCCGTTAAAACACACAATTTGTGTCCGATACATTTTTTGTGATGTGAGCCATTTCCGAGATATTGCTTGTTATTTGTTTGTAATTTTCAATTATACTTTTGTCAAACTGGAAACAATGTTTATGTCCTGGCCATGCAAAGAGAATGGAATTTCATTATCGCTTAAGCTTACTGAAGATCGTCTCCTTAGCATGGTGGTAACGCAGCCTGTTATCAAGTGGGAGACTCAAGTTCGATTCCTGGTAACGATTTCTCCGTTCAGAGACCTGGTCTGGAGTGCAGTTAGCCTCGTGAGGTCCCTGAGGAGCTACTTAGGGAAATGTACTGGCTACAAGTTGCGAAGACCACAGTCACCGGACGGGAAGGTCTCGGGATGCCAACCATGTCCCACCCTCCAGTACTGCACCCCACACCTGATGCCCGTTGTGATCAGAGGTGGAGAATGCAGCCGTAGGGTGATAGGCATTCGCCCGGAATCAGGCTGTTAAATTGCGGAATTTAGTTTAAGCCTACTTTATCCTATTTCCATTATACCTACAACGAATGTATAAGTAAAACCGTTTTTATAAATGTTTATCTCGATTGATATGAAGTAGATAGAGGAATAAGTGCTTATAGGAATATTTTGTTGAAAAACAGATAAATGAATTACATCAGATTTTTTTCAGTGTTATCTTTAAGCCCCTCTCAACTCGACATTTTCCAGCCAAGCCCCAACCCCTGCGGAGTTCTATTCTGCATCCAGTCAACTTAGGAACATATCACTGTATAGTATTACTCTAAATTATACTCGTGCCCCAGTTTGGAACAGTCTGTGCCTCTGCGCTTAGCAGCGACTGAACACCAGATGTCGAACAAGCACTATTTTCTCCCAGATTCTTTCTCCTCTAAAGCGGCAACTAGAAGAAAGTAGAATGAAAGCAGTGTTAATTGCCAATATGGAAAGGCACCCTTGGGTCTAACTAGACCAGATCCATGAATCACGACATTGCAGCTAGTGAAGCAACGGATCTGCTCGTTTCACTTTGACTTCTAGGAAAGACTTGATCTGAATTACTTTAAAATATATCTACGAGTACGTCGTGCTTTCATACAGTTCACACAAAATGCAAATATTAGTAGTTTTTATTTAAGGTTGGATTCAGTTTAATCAATTTTTTGAAGAGCTAAAATTTGGTCAATTTTTTTTTCTCGAAAAACTTAAAAAGTTTGGTTTTTTTTACAGTATTTTGAAACCTTAGCTTCACAGCATGACCGTTACTCTCACACCCTTTTAAAGCATCAACATGTGAGTATTCAAAGATCCAAAAGCACATAGTCTAATGACTTGCATTTACTTCCAGTGCCTTTTACTCCACTTTGATTTTTCTTACAGTTTTGCACATTAAAATTCCCAGATGATGTACAGAACTACCTTTTAGACATGGCAAATGATGGTTTACGGTCAAGTTCACTTTTGTATTTATAAAACTATAGGGGTGTAAGTTCAGTATCTGTTCGACTCCCGTGTAGTAAACATCGTGGGACAGTACGTGATTAAGTACAGTGCTCGCATTATCATCAGTCTCGTGTTTACTTCAAGTAGGAAACAGAGACGTTATCCCCACCATCAATTTGCTTGACGTGACTGGCGCAGATCCTGGAGAGTCATTTACCACGTTTAAGAAATGCCTTGTGGTTTGTAACCAATGAGTGCAAATTTTGAAGAGAAACTCAAACAGAATGAACTTAAAAAAATAGCCACATGATACCTTTAAACTGCTCAAGAGATGGCATAAATTTAAAGATTTATATTTATTTTCTGAAGCAGCCAGGAGAGTATACCACTTTCTATATTAGTATTTAAATAGTATGTTAGTATTTTTATTTATTCAAAATTATAATTTGTGCGTTGTGTGGAACACCTGATTAATTAGCATAATAACATTATAATACTCTTATTTTTTTAATATTAAATCTATTTGCATTAACTTTAAAACAGGTTTATAAGTGTAGAAAAGCAGCATGTAACAAAATTTAGAAAATATTTTTTAAAACTTACAACATTTGTAAATTTCACCCATGGGTGTCCTTGAAAACAATGCATAAGGGGCACATAGAAAACTGATATCTGTGGCGTTACAAAATGTTCAATAATGAACCAATGTTCTTAAGAAAACCTTTTGGAGATGCTATTAAGCTTTTTTGTAAGGAACATATTAATCCTTTAGTTTCTAATTATTTATTATATTATGTATGTCCTGTTTTTTCTTTATTATTAACTTTAATCTTGTGAATATGAATACCTTATATAAGAGGTTTATTTAGTTTTAATTTGGGTTTATTTTTTCCCTTGTTTGTACGAGTATAGGAGTTTATATGTGATGTTAGCTGATTGGTATTCAAATTCTAATTATGCATTAACTTTTGCAGCACGTAATTTAGACATCACTTGCAAAATAATTAATTACAATGCATATTTATTGAAACCTAGTGTTGATAGTATATGCCGCACATGTAAGAATTATTAACGTGTAATAAAGCATATATCTTTGCCTGTGGGGGGAATTATACTTCACTAGTGTTTTGACAAAACCATAACCTTTTGAATGCCTCACTCCAAAGCAGCTATGGGCATTCTTGACTGCGCATATAAACGAACTTCGTCCCTCCCCTCCTCGTTTGCTGTTTACAACACACAATCAGTATTTAACCATGCCAGTCCCCATGATCGCCTGTAAAGTGGCTAGCTTTAGTATTTTCCTGGCGCGGGGAATAGGGATTTCGAATTCCGCCTCGGAATCTGTGTGTGTGTGTGTGTGTGTGTGTGTGTGTGTGTGTGTGTGTGTGTGTGTGTGTGTGTGTGTGTGTGTGTGTGTGTGTGTGTGTTGGGGGGGGGGGGGATGCGTGTAAGCAACTGAATAAAGTCCCTATTTTTCTTTAATGACCGAACAGCTTAAGGGTTGTAGTTGCACGGTGCCAATGAATTTGAACCTGAAGGACACTCACTGACCTACATTTCACTTTTTTTCCTTTTACTTTCTCCACTGTGTGTTTACAGTAGGCATGTATTTAAGTGTAACATCGTGAAGGACGCGATAAGAAGATTTTCCTGTCCTAAATTACCTTTACATGCAAAATTCCTTAAAATGTTCTGTTTTCTCAAAAATTGACCTAAAAATTGTGGTCAAAATGCCGTATATGTAAGATATTTTCATGACAAAATGTATATCTCGAATTTTGTTTAATAGCCTCTGAAGTTCTGTTAATTCTGGCTGACTTTCATAACTGGTAAACTATAAGAGATAGATAAAAGTTCTCGTTAAAGCACCCAGTTTGTTAAATACCATTTCATAGATATTCCTCGTTATTGGTTTGAATTTTCCAATACTTATACTTATCTCAAATATTGGAATGGGTTATTGATTTTTTATCTCTTAGACATGCAAAGAGGAATAGATTTTAAAGCACTCACATAAAGATCACCTCTAAAACACTATCGAATATTTTTCCATATTCCCCTTGCACCTACAAGAAATTTACTAATAAGATAATTTCTGTAAAGTTTATCTCGATAGATGTATAAGCGTTTGTAGGAGTAGTCAGTACAAGGGTAGAGAAAGCCATGTGAGTGCAACACATCATGTTTTTTGGATTGTCGTCTGTGTTGAACTTAGAACCTCGTCTCAAAGCTAGTCATCATTTTACAGTTGAAATAACGATGCAAAAACCCTCCATGAACTTCGTTACAGAGAAAGACATCTGAAGTTATGTGAAGGTCACAAGTTCAAAAGCCATCTCTTGTACATACACTCGGCTTTTTATATCGCTATTTTCTCGTCTTTTACGTACTTCTGGAGTTCGTGGTAAGTTAATCGTGATAGAATGACAACGAAAGAGAAGAGAGAGAGACAGAGAGGGAGAGAGGAAATTTTTCTTAATGTTTATTGCTATTACATTCACAAAGCCATCATGACCCTCAGACGTTGCCTTTCGTTCTCATATGACGTAAAGTACTGAAAAAACTTGTGTGTAAGTAAATGTTTTATTGCAGGAATTATTTTACATACATGCCACCCTGCTTCTAATAGCTGAACTGGTTTAGATATCTCTGTCACAGACACGTTAAAGGAAGTAAATTCGAATAGACATGACTTAAAAGCCATACAAATCGGAATAATCATACATTCAAAGTCCAACATGGTGAGTTTAATCCCAGTAAACAAATGTGCCTGTGTTAAATGCTGGAGAGGCCCTAAGTCTGGATGATGGTGTTACATTAAGCTATAATAGAATGGATATTCATATATTTATTACTTTCTCTACTACGTATAGTAAAGTAGAGGAAGTATTGTACTCCACCAAAAAATTCGATGTCGAGATTTCACCGGAAATATGTTTTGAGGCCCCCTGAATAAAAAAAGCATTTTTGGGAAAAGGTGTGTGTGTGTGTGTGTGTGTGCGGTGTGTGTGTGTGTGTGTGTGTGTGTGTGTGTGTGTGTGTGTGTGTGTGTGTGTCAGTCTATGTGTCTGTGGACAGCATAACTCAAAAACGAAAAGTCGGTTAAAAACCAAAGTTGGTGTATAAAAGATTTTGGAAAATTCGATTCTTGTCCTGTGCATAAGGTAGGGAATATTAGCAGTTTTTTTCAAAACTCGATAGATGCACTTGTTCAGTTAAAGCAAAGGTCGATAGGTGCAATTTTATGATTTTATAACCCAAAGTGTAGCAATCTGAATTCTATGAAACGCATGTTGGCATTGACTTTTCTCTTTCAAGAATGCGACACGAAGATTTTGAAGAAAATTGCTTCACCCTAAACTACTCTTTTCATGGAAAATGTTTCGAAAATTCTGATTTTCTTGAAAATGGCTCTAACGAGTTTGATTCAAATGCCATATATTTGAGATATTTACAAATGAAATTTATATATTGAAGTTTCTGGCTAGTCGTATTTACTCTGGGTGATTTTTTGCATAACTGGCAAACCGCAAGAAATAGACCAAATCTTACTATACAAAAAATTAGATCTTGCTAAATCACACAACTTATGTTAAATAAATTTTTTATTGACTGAACCATTTCGGAGATATTCCTTGTTATTTGTGTGAGTTTTGAAAAACTTATACTTCTATCAAATGGAACATTGTTATTCATTTTGTGTATATGTTAGCCGTGCAAAGAGAAGGAATTTGAAAGCTTTAAAAGATTTGACTATCGCACAAAGCCTACTGTATTCCCTTGCACCTACAAGTAAATAAGCAATAAGATAATTTGTACAAATGTTTATCTCAACTAACACGAAGAAGATACAGGAATAAGAGTTTGAAAGAATGGTTAGTACAAGAGTAGAGAAAGTCATGTGAGTGCCACACATCAGATTTTTTTTTCGTTTCCAGTTGCATATATTTATAATCATTACCAACAGCAATTTTTCCAATTTTCTGTATTTTTGACTTCTGAAAGCCATTTGCATTAATTGTGTTCACAATTTCGCATGCTATAGCACTTAGGTTTTTCAGTATGTCATTTTCCTTCTTTAATTTCAGTCTTCAATTACAAGGGCGAGACGGAACATTTTTAGAATACCATGTTTCTAAAAATAAATTAAATTTGTTTATATTTGATAGCTGCTTTCTAATGTTTATAAGTTGATTGCCGTGTAGTTCGTTCTATTTGCTTTAATAGTTTATTATCATAATCTAAATATTTTGCGTTAACACAAAGGTGAATATAGCTAGAAAATTTCCGGGCTATGACTTTTTGCTTCTTTAAATCGTCATTGCAACTAAGCAATGTGGAGATCGGTTTCCAGGTGCATTTGGGAAGAAGTCCCATCCAAGACAACAATTTATGTTTACAGGGGATTCAAAAGGGAGATTTTAGTGATGAATTTCATGAAGGACGCCCTATAAGAGGTGTTACTGAAGGAAATATTGCCGCTGTTGGAGCAATGCTTGAAGAAGATCCACGGACATCTTATGAATTTATTCGAGCGACTTTGGAGTTTAGAAAATGGATCTGAGGTGTAAACCCCTGACACCACTATAGTGGTAGAACAGGAAAGTTGAAGAAGACATTGTGTGTTGATATAAGTCAAATACAAAACATTTTACATCAACAGTTAGAGGTGAGAAAAATTTGTCAATGAACTCCCATAAGCTGGCCAGCGATCAAAAGCAAGAATATCAAGATTGTCACTAGTTTTTTCTTTTTTACAAAACGAACCATATTACTACTATAGCATTAGAAGATAGATATACCATTACTGATTATTATTACAGAAATATCTGTTTATAGCAACTTCATGAAAAGGGCTCAAAACTAACACTAAGTATCTGGATGCCCCTGGACCCTCCAACATACAGCCCTGACCATAGTACCTAGTGATTTCTTTTTGTTTCCAAAAATTAAAGATAAAAATACGTGGAGTCACTTTTTCGTCATCAGATGAAGCAGTGCTACATTATAAAAACCTGGTTTATGAAGTCACTCAGGAAGAGTGGCATCATTGTTTTCACTAGTTTCATCGGATGCAATAATGTATTGATGCTAAAGGGAAATATTTTACAAAACAATAAAATTATTTAAAGATTTTAGAACCAATCTTTCAGTGATTTTATAAAAAATTTAGTGTCATCATTAGAGACAGACAAAATATGTCCTTTCTTATTCTATAACAAACTTGCTGTTATTATGGCACAAGTATATAGACTATTTTAGTGTAAGTGACAAGCACATTCATAATATTTTGATAAAACTTCATATTTTATGAAAACCTTATTTCTTCATATTTTGTATGGAACATTTTTTGGAAAATTTTAATCTCAGGAAAAACGGCTTTGGCGAATACATTTAAGATACTTTTTATGTAAAACGAAAATTTCTGGAAATTTCCTCAGAAGTCCTTTCCATTCTGGATGACTTTAACATAACTGGTAAACCTAGCAGAAAGACAAAATATTTCACAGAAGATGTATATCTCGTTAAAGCACACAATTTATGCCAGATACATTTTTGTGGAGTGAAACTTTCGGAAATGTTTGTTATTTGTATGAATTTTGCAATAGCTAAACTTTTCTCAAATTGCTGTCGTTATTTACTTTTTATCTCTTGACCATGCAAATATAACGGAATCTATAAGGCATCACATAGCACCAGGTTCAAAATATCCGATTATTGTTTAAAGTATACTGTATTCCCATATTCCCTTCCGTTTGTAAGAATATTTTGAATAAGTAATGTGTAGCATACATCAGATTTTTTTTTTTTTTTTTTTTTTTTTGCCTTCATATATTGATAAGCTGCTTTCACTACATTTCTGAAAACCCTATATGTGTGATATAGCTTAGAGGTTGGTGTTTCATTCAGTATGTAAGACAGTCAGAGTGTGGGTATTTGCAGATGTATGTAGCTATGTTCGTAGGGATAAACTGATATGCATTGATTGATTGGATATGACCGATGTTTTGATGAAAACTGTCTGCAGTGAAGAATATCTCTCGATGTAGGGGTGGAGTAGACAGCTGATCCAATATTCTAACAAAGGGCGCCTCTCATAACATTTGACGACGTGATCTCAAGGTCATTGGCTATCTGTGGGCTCACGCCATTCAGCCATTTAGTATGTGGTTCACAACCACTAAAATTTGTTTTCTTTTGAGACATGGCGAGAAACAACCGCACCTTGCTTAACCGAAACGACTGGTGTGGAAGGGGTAGGGAATTCTGATGCGTGGCATTCACATGATTTTCTCTACTTACTTGTGCAAACTATTCTTGTAAACGCTTATTCCTCTATCTACCTTATGCTAATAGGGACAAACATTTGCAGAAATTACCTTACAGGTGATCGCTATGTGATGGGTTTCAAATTCTGTTGCTTGCTTAGCTCAGAGAGAGGGAGAGACAGTGAGAGAGAGAGAGAGAGAGAGAGAGAGAGAGGGGTGGGGGGAGGGGAGAGAAGTATTTGAAAATTCTGACCAATAATAAGAAACCATTCAGGAATTGTTATATCCACAAGAAAGAAGAAAGAAATTTATATCCAATAGATTGTGCGCTTTAAGACTTCAGAGTTTCTAGAAAATCCTCGTGTCACATCCTTGGAAGATGGAAGATGGATAACTCCAATACGAAGTTTTCTATTTAACGTTTTTACTTTCTCTACTGGTAAGTAGGGGAAGTATTGTATTCCACTCAAAAATTCGATGTCGAGATTTCACCGGAAGTATATGTTTTGAGATCCCCTGAACCCCCCCAAAAAAAGCATTTTTAGAAAAAGGTCCACGTGTGTGTCTGTGGACAGCATAACTCAAAATCAAAAAGTACGTTAAAAACCGAAATTAGTATTTAAGTTTAATGTCTTTCAAGGATGCGACACGAAGATTTTGAAGAAAACAGCCTCACCCTAAACTACCCTTTATATGGAAAATTTTTCGAAAATTTTGATTTTCTTGAAAATGACTAACGATTTTGATTAAAATGTCATATGTTTGTGATATAATTATGAGAAATGAAATGTATATCTTGAATTTTCTGGCTATAGCCCCTGTAGTCGTATTTACTCTGGACGACTTTTGCATAACTGGTAAACCGTTAGAGATAGACAAAATCTTACTGTACACAAAATGTAGATCTTGCTAAAATACACAATTTATGTCTCAATAAATTTTCTTGTAGGGTGAACCATTTCGGAGATATTCCTTGTTATGTGTGTGAGTTTCGGAAAACAAAACTTTCGTGAAATGGAACATCGTTGTTCATTTTTTTACATGTTAAATGTGCAAAGAGAACGGAATCTCAAGCCTTTAAAATATTTGACTATCGCACAAAGCCTACTGTATTCTAATATTCCCCTTGTACCAACAAGGAAATAAGCAATAAGATAATTTGTACAAATGTTTATCTCAACTAACACGAAGAAGATATAGGAATAAGAGTTTGTAAGAATGGTTAATACAAGAGTAGAGAAAGTCATGGGAGTGCAACACATCATATTTTTTCTAGTTATGCTGTTTACAAACACATGCATGCGCGCGAGAAATGACACGTATATCTTGAATTACAATTTTCTGGGAATAACCTTTGGCAGCTTCATCAGTCCTTTCGTTTCTTGGGGTTCCTACATGTGAAAGTATCCACGCATGGACAAAGTTACAAAAACATTTGTGTGTAGGACACTAGAGTGTTAGTAAATCTTTGTCGAAATGCAGTCAAAACACTATTTGAGTTAATGAATATGACGTAATCAGGTATTAGATTCAAGTAGGTATATGCTCTATAGCAAATCGGATGGCAAGCAAGCCAAAGCGAAGTATGGAAAAATTGGATAAGGCGTCTATCATGGCGTGTCCAGGTAAACTATGGTGCAACCATTGTTAGTTTTGGAGCCACCGACACAAATATGTTCATAATTAGACTATATTTCATAAACTTAATCCAGCAGCTTTCAGGGGACAGACGTTTGTGAAGAAACTAGAGCAATCTTTGGACGAATTTCCAGGCTGAAATCTCTGATATTTAAAGAACATGTTTTCTGTCGTTTGTTGAAATGCTTGTTGCATTGTTAGATAATATGTTAGAACACATAAGTCCGGTTGAAGGGAGACTTAAGAAACGTAAGTTAGGCATAGAAATCTAATGTTATCGTTATAACTTTCTGTGACTGTACAAAAAATTGTTTAAAATGGCCTGATAATGTTCTTTTACACAAAATAGGTGTTGTAGTTGGGTTCACGTGCCGAATTGCACCACCTGCTAGAATCATGAGCCGATAAGACCAACAAATGCTGGGGAGAGCGAGACGGATGTTTACACAAGAATTAGGTACTCAAAAAGGCAATCGTTTCTCAGTTTACAGACTACATCCGACGTTAGAAATATATTGTTAAATGACTTGCTTCAAGGAAATGCTCTTAGTTTCTCAAAAGTGGGGAACAAACATTCTTGAGTGGGACAGGAAATTTCTTCCGAAGGTATTCCTTCTTCTTCTTCTTCTTCTTCTTCTTCTTCTTCTTCTTCTTCTTCATCTTCTTCATCTTCTTCTTCCTCTTCTACCTCTTCTACCTCTTCCACCTCTTCTACCTCTTCTACCTCCTCTTCCTCTTCTTCCTCTTGTACCTCTTGTTCCTCTTGTTCCTCTTGTTCCTCTTCTTCCTCCTTCCTCTTCTTCTTCTTCTTCCTCCTCTTCCTCTTCTTCTTCCTCCTCTTCCTCTTCTTCTTCTTCTTCTTCTTCTTCTCCATCTTCATTTTCTGCTACTCCAACTTCTTTTCATTTTCTTTTCTTCTCCTGCTCCTCCCTCTTCTTTTTCTTCTTCTCCTCCTGCTTCATCTTTATCCAACATTATCTCTTCTTCACCTTCTCCATCTTCTCTTCATGTTTACTCCTCCTTCATCCTCTTCTCTTCTCCTCTGCTCCTCGTTCTCTTCTACTTCTTCTCCTCTCCTTCATCCTCAGTTCTTCTTTCTCTTCTTCTCCCGTTCCTTCTTCACTTCAAGGATTGGACATTGTCTGTTCCGGCTTTACAGAGAATCCGTTTCATTCCAGATGTTCTATCCACTTGTTCCTAAAGTTATGTATTCTTTCTTCCAATGATACGACATTTATAGCTGATGCAAAGTTTAATGGCGGGTGGCTTATACAACATCCAGTCATAGGCTTGCCGTGCCATGCGTTGTTGTTTAGTTAAACACCTGTGAAATAACACTGCAAAGCCAGACTATATAAATATCATTTACACCCTAAAATGCATTTGCACAACTAGAAAGAGAGTAGTAATACTCAGCTATCAGCCGCCATTAAATTTTGCGTCTACCACAGTTGACTTCTTGTAAAGACTGTTAAGGGTATAACTGCAAATATTTTGATTACTTGTACTTTAATATGTATTCACTTCGGTATGTTAGTTGTATTTTCTCTTCGTCTAACAGTTTTCCCAGAAACCAATCACAAAGTTTACTATCTGATTCCCCCCCCCCCCCATGGTTTTAACTGCTCCGCGAAATTTTAACGCAAATACACCTTTGAGACCCACTGCAGTTTTAGAAAAAGGGATGTGTGTGTATAATACTCAAAAATGGAAACTTGGTTTTAAATACCAAACTTGGCGCTTAAGTTTAGTCTCTTCCAGGAATACAACATGAAGGTTTTCAAGAAAGTTCCCTCGTTCAAAGCTACACTTTAATGATCATTTTGATTATTGTTCTTATTTTATCAAAAATGCATCTAATGCTTTTGACCAAAATATTTGCATGCCAAAATGTGTATTATTTTCTTGATTCTGAATGACTTTTGTACGAGATAACTGGTAAATTGTAAATGACATAAAAACATGACTGCAAAAATCTTGTAGACTTGTTAGTACACAATTCATTTCACTTTTTGTGGTGTTAACCATTTCCCAGAGGTTATTTGTTATTTGGTTTGAATTTTAAAATATTTGCGCATTTGGCGGTGGAAAGTCGCTATTCATTTTTCTCGTGACTAGCAAAGAGGATGGAATTTGACAGCCATCACATACTGACTTGCTGCCTCTGGTTCCCGAGGAGCGATGTATTTTTTCTGGCATAAAATGGTTAGCATGGCTTACTTTGGAAAGGAAGTAAAGCCGATGGTCCCTTGTCGGCACGTAAAAGAACCTAAAACCTGATAAGGAGGCCTCTGATCAAAAGTAAAAACCAATATAGAATGGAACGCCGAGAATTAACACATTTAAAGAGCGTCAATAAACAAAAACTCGATTTCAATTTAGTTCGTCTTCGTTCTCTGTTTACCTCCTCGAACGGAGGACTTTCACCCCCAGGACCTATAAACTAGTGCCTGTCGAGGAGCAGACAAACTTTGGATAGCAGAGAGTAGTCACAATGGGCGATCATCGCCGTATCAGGAAGGAGCTTATATAAAAATTATGTGAAACAGATGAAAGGAAGGAAGATCATGGTGCAGTTGGTTGTATGAATGGTGGAGGAAACCGGATAACCCTGAGAAAACCTGTCCGGGCACAGTTTTGTTCAGCATATATCCGGCATACGGTATCCTGGAGTCCAATCTTGTTAGAGGCAAATGGTCTGGCCACGGCGCTTTGCTTAGTGCAAAACGTCTAAATGTTAGACGAAACTATCTCTTAAGTGGATGCGACATTGAAAATCTGATTTTTCTACATTTTTACCCAGTTTAGCTGAAAGCGTAGTTTCAACGTTGTCTGTTATCAACATTAAATTATTTTAAATTTCAGTAGGATATCTGTTTTTGTTTTCGATTTATTAAATGTTTAAGCAAACTTTTTTTTTTTATTTGTACAATTGTATGTCCTTTTATCTTGTTATAACGCACAATCTGTTATATGATTTTGGTTTAGTAGCGTTGGCTCAAAACAAAATGCTTTTCAATCTCTGATTTGAAATGTCTAGTCTTTTTTTTTTTTTTTTTTTTTTTTTTTGAAAGTTTCATGTAATTTGAAAAAGAAAGAAAAGAAGCTTCATATAACAGATTTAATTGCGTATATTTGGGGAACCTACATGACAATTTTCAGAACAATAGGGTGAAAACTTATTCTATGGAACATTTAAAAACAGTAAAGTATGGCAACAGAATAATTTCCAAACACCTGAAGTTGGAAAATTAAAAACAGTTTTATTCTAGATTTTTAACCTTAACTATGAGAATGTGGTATTTGTAATACAAGAAGTGTAAATACATTTGAATTTAAGGCACCTAAGTATTTTTAAGAGGAGGAGATGGTTTAAGGGCGGTCAACTACATGGTCATCAGTGTCCTTAAAAGCAATTCATGGCAAAAGCCAGCTATAAACTTCAATGGAAAATAAAATTACTAGTAAAAAGGAAAATATACATATACAAAGCCGGCTGGCAAAAGCCAGAATTAAAACAAACTGGCAAAGATGTCAAAAGAGTATAAAAACTAGATATCTGAAGTTTCAAATGCTCAAACTCATGTTACTCTCCGCTAAAAACTTAAAAACTATTTCGACCGCTTGCTTGTCGTCCGCTAAGACCTCTGCAAGTCTGGCAGGCAGCTGTAGAGAGTCCCGAAGATGCACTAGAGAGAAACACTCTAGAAACACGTGACGGACTGACAAAAGAGTGTCGCACAGCGGACATAGAGGGACAGGGTCCCATTTTAATAGGAAGTATTTTAGAGTCAAAGAATACCTATGTTACTTTTTACGAGATTTGTAGCAAATGTCATTGTTGCATCCCTTTTAAAAAGAAGTAGAACAGCAAGTTTTTTAAATAATAGTTTTAGGAGAATGTTATGTGACTGTAACACATCAGAACTTTTTCCTATACCCTTTGCTAATAATCTTTTGTTTCATTAGCATATCATCGCCCATTTCCTTCTTATAAGGTCTTCATTTGACTGAAACACAATAGATGGAAGAAAAGAGAATAAGAAGGGAGAGGAAAATAAGGGATGCAAGAAGGTGAGGAAGAAGATGTAGTAGTCACCGGAAAGCTGGAGTTTAACCGGAATCAACAAGAAGAAATCGCTGGCAGCTGCTGCAGCTTCTCGATAAGACGGGTGGGCCACCCTCGCATAAAATAAACAACCTTATCAACTTCTTCTGGAAGGAGAAAAAGTCCTCCAAATGTTTCCGGCGTACCCATGTAAAAAATAAACGATTGCTTTTATCTGCGTCTGGAATTGAATGTACACTACCTAGGAAAACTGCGTTCTTTCCGCGCAGTCCAAGCTGCATCGCCTATTTCTACAATGAAAATAATGTAATCAAGTCTCAATTCCAGTTATCTTTTATTTCTCTTTATTTGTTTTAATTACAAGGGTAAAACGGTCCTCAATAAAAACAAGTATAACTAACGCAATTCACCAAAACTAACCAAAAGCTCATTAACTCTTATCAACTCGCTATCATTTTACCACGCATTCCATACAGACTGTTACTCGTGCCGATTCGCTTAGCTTCGACAATTCCCGGCACCTTTACTCGGACCTTCCAGAACAACTGCGTCGCACTGCGTTTTCCAAAGTAACTTCTATCGCATGTTGCATAGCTGATTTTACGCTTCTATGCAGGCGGCCAACGCGACAATATTATGCATTATGTGGCTGTAAGCAATAGCAATCCCTTCCTTTTTCAGATAAATGTGAGACTGATTATGTGTTTCAGACACAATCTATGGTAACGAAGTAATAATGTTGAGAAGAGTAGACATGGCCAACAATATAACTTGGCTATACTTTTACAACCTTAAAAACATTCTACGTCATAAATGTGTTTATTAAAATGTCACACATTGATCTTTATTTTCAAATTCTCTAATGCTGGAGTTTTCCTACTCTTTTCGATGGTTTCTTTCTTCTTTGCACAGGTAAATGAAGTGACATTTCATTTCAAAATTGCTTGTAGTAAGTGTTATTCCTAATTACAAAAACATGTGAAATTCCATTAGAAACTTCTGCCACAATACCATAACTTGTATTATTATTATTATTATTATTATTATTATTATTATTATTATTATTATTATTATTATTATTATTATTATTATTATTATTATTATTATTTATAAGGAGAACATAAATTGACCTGATTTTTTTCCTAACCTCTAACAGGCACTAAACTGCATTATCCACTAGGCGTTAAGAAGGAAGAAATATCTTGCTTCCACAAAACAAGATTATATGGACGGTATATCTAAATATAAGCTATCAGCAAACATGCCATCTGTTGGGGCTCCAGAAAAATACTTTCAAAAGCGTCTCCTGTGTATTTATTCCCACGCGTTATTTAATGAAAATATGCAAATCAATGTATTACTAACAATTAAAGCCGAAGGGATGCTTCCCTTGGAAAACACACCGAAGGAATAAACCTCAAATACAACATTAAAGCAAAACGGATTATTAAGTTACAGACTAAGTGCTTCAGTTAAAGTCCCCGACGTAAACTTCAAGGTAGAGATAGGTAAAGGTAAAATATTCTGAAACATAGTTTAATATAAAATCAGCCTCATTATCTATTGGACCATGGCCAATCAGCTCGGAAAATTCTTTCTACCCATATATCAGTTATTTCGTTTTTGAGTTATGCTGTTCACACAAACGCACATACCTTTTCTGGCTTTTAATTCAGGGCACCTCAAAACATCTATTTAACTGAAATTTCGACATCGAATTTTAAATATAATACAGTACTACCTCACACACGTGATGTGATGCGCTCATATGACTTTTGCTGTACACTCTTCTTACAAACAATTATGTTATCTACTTGATGTTCCTTGAGATAAACATTTCAAGAAATTTGTCTTATTGCATATATTCGAGAGAAAAAGAGTGAATAAACATTTAACTGCTTTCTATTTGAGAAAAGTGTAAGTATTTTTTAATACAAAACAATAAAAATTAAGATCTTGGAGATTAACTCAAAATGCACCTACTTGACATATATACAAAAGTCATCCTGAATATAGAGGACTTCAGAGGCCATTCCCATATATATTATTTTTTCATGCAAGTATCTTAAAACATTAAGATATTTTAATCAAAGGTATTTTTGACAGATGGAAACAATTTTCGAAAGATATTTTATGCAAAATTAGTTTGGGGTGAGGGATTTTTATAAATAAATTCTGTCGCCTCTTTGGAAGATATTGAACTTAAATTCCAAATTTGGTACATATCCAAAGTTGAATAATGCTTTTTACAGATACACATACACCTTTTCCAACGTGTTTTAAAATTAAGGTGGCTTCAAAACATGTATTTCAGGTAAAATTTTAGTATTGTATTTTTAGATGAAATATGGTACCTACGTCGAATATCTCGTAGATACGTGTAGAAGTGTAAATTCGTGGCTCAGTAGATCATTTTTCGTATTAAAGCTCAGATAACCACTTGAAGTAGGTAATTTTAAGCTGCCTAAGTACCTATTCCGGGGTGACCTCATCCGCTGCCGGTGATAACGCAGACTGAGGGAATCTAATTGCCTGCCACTTTGTGCTTAACCACTTTGAAGGTCGAAGACTGAATTTCCCGCCTTGTTGAATCTTGTTTTCATCATCATTTAGCATACATTTGGTTCTTTTCTCTGAAAGCTGTGAAACTCAGAAGGTGACAGCACCTTCCTGGCCTTGGAATAAGACGTCCTGGGGGTTTGTGTTTGTCGGCGCTTCTGCAGCACGTCTGGACTTGCTACCAAGTAAGATGATTATCTCCAGTAGAGATATACGGAGATTATTATGAGGACGCGATGTTTCCAAAATCAAAGGAAGTTTGTTTATATTTAATAGCTGTTTTCTGATCTTTCGCGAGTTGATTCCCACGTAATTTGTTCGATGTGCTCCAATAGTTTCTTAATTATTTGGAGATTTTGTGTTATACCAAAAAACTGAATTTCACTTGAGAACAATTCCCTGATAAAATCGCTGCTTTATGTGCTTTACGGATGTGTTCATGCACTGCATTAAGGACCTAAAATGTGACTTGATTTCTGTGGTAGACGCATGAATCCTGGTCTTCACTGCAAACAGCTTTCTCTGCAAAAACATCTTCCTCCAGCAACTCTTGAAACCCCATGCTGAACTGAACACGATGATGGACATCTCAAGGTCCCAACTGCCCGCACGAGCAGTAGCCACAAATATTTGCGTAGAATATGCCAGGCAGTTGATTGCAACATCTGTAACTGCCGTCTTGGAAAATCGGTAACTTCTCAGGGTTTTTGGCAGGGTTTTTTTTCCCTCACAAGCTTGTAGTAATGCCAACTTAGTCTTTTCATTGCTGTTTGAAGCTACATCCATTAGTTGTCGTTCCATATTACTGAGCCAACTTTAGCTAATTTTTGTTTTTCAAAACATTCACCTTTCCACTTACCTTACTTTATCTACTGGTAAGTAGAAGCAAGTATTGTATTCCACCCAAAAATTCGATGTCGAGATTTCACCGGAAATATATGTTTTGAGACCCCCTGAATCCAAAAAAGAGCATTTTTAGAAAAAGGCCCGTGTGTGTGTGTGTGTGTGTGTGTGTGTGTGTGTGTGTGTGTGTGTGTGTCTGTGTCTGTGTCTGTGTCTGTGTCTGTGTCTGTGTCTGTGTCTGTGTCTGTGTCTGTGTCTGTGTCTGTGTCTGTGTCTGTGTCTGTGTCTGTGTCTGTGTCTGTGTCTGTGTCTGTGTCTGTGTCTGTGTCTGTGTCTGTGTCTGTGTCTGTGTCTGTGTCTGTGTCTGTGTCTGTGTGTGTCTGTGTGTGTGTACAGCATAACTCAAAAACGAAAAGTCGGTTAAAAACCAAACTTGGTATTTAAGTTTAATGTCTTTCAAGAATGCAACACGAAGATTTTGAAGAAAATAGCTCCACCCTAAGCTACCCTTTACATGGAAAATTTTTTTAAAAATTTTGATTTTGTAGAAAATGGCTCCAACGATTTTAATTAAAATGCCATATGTTTAAGATATTTGTATGACAAATATAATGTATATAATTTGAATTTTCTGACTATAGTCTATGTAGTCCTGTTTACACTGGATGACTTTTGAATAACTCGTAAACCGTAAGAGATAGACAAAATCTTACTGTACAAAAATTAGATATCTCGCTAAAACACACAATTTACGTCCGGATAAATTTTTTTAGAGTGAACGATTTCGGAGATATTCCTTGTTATTTGTGTGAGTTTCGGAAAACTTAAAACTTTGGTGAAATGGAACATCGTTGTATGTTTTTATATGTTAAGTGTGCAAAGAGAACGGTATCTCAAAGGTTTAAAACATTTGAGTATCGCAGAAAACCTACAGTATTCTAATATTTCCCTTGCACCTACAAGGAAATAAACAAAAAGTTAATTTGTACAAATGTTTATTTCAGCTAAAACGAAGAAAACAGGAATAAGAATGGTTAGTACAAGAGTAGAGAAAGTCATGTGAGTGCAACACATAAGATTTTTAGTCTTAATTATCTAATTTAAAATTAAAATAAATTAACTATCAAAGAGAACTGGGTTACATTTATTTATCAGGTAAAGAATGTGAGTCATGATCTCTCGCTTACAAATTTCTACACTTTGGTGTCAACTTAGAGAAGTGAGGACACGGAGATTTCAAGATAAATAGTTCATATTGAGTTGTAGTTAGAATTATTTGTGAGAATGAATGTTTAAGGATGGCATTTCAGGTGAAATTTGTTTTTGGCTGTTGAACGCTAATCTCCATGTTTCTCTTCTCTTTATTGCTTTCTCTTCTACGTAGAGTAAATTCTCTCCTACGAGTAGTACGTAAGGGAAGTGTCTTTCAGGAATGCGACACAAAGATTCCACCCTAAACTACTCTTTATGTAGAAAAATGTTCGCGAAATTTTATTTTCTCAAAAATGGCTCTAACGATTTTTATCAAAATATCATGTTTAAGGCATTTTTACTTTCTCTACTGGTAAGCGGGGAAGTATTGTATTCCACCCAAAAATTCGATGTCGAGATTTCACCGGAAATATATGTTTTGAGACCCCCTGAATCCAAAAAAAATCATTTTTAGAAAAAGGTCCGTGTGTGTGTCTGTGTGTCAGTCTGTCAGTCTGTGGACAGCATAGCTCAAAAACGAAAAGTCGGTTAAAAACCAAAGTTGGTATTTAAGTTTAATGTCTTTCAAGGATGCGACACGAAGATTTTGAAGAAAATAGCCCAACCCTAAACTACCTTTTACATGGAAAATGTTTAGAAAATTTTGATTTTCCTGAAAATGGCTCTAACGATTTTGATTAAAATGTCATATGTTTGAGATATTTTTATGACAAATGAAAGGTATATGTTGAATTTTCTGGCTATAGCCCCTGTAGTCGTATTTACTCTGGACGACTTTTGCATAACTGGTAAACCATTAGAGATAGACCAAATCATACTCTACAAAAAATGTAGATCTTGCTAAAATACACAATTTATGTCTCAATAAATTTTCTTGTAGGGTGAACCATTTCGGAGATATTCCTTGTTATGTGTGTGAGTTTCGGAAAACTAACTTTCGTGAAATGGATCATCGTTATTCATTTTTTTATATGTTAAGTGTGCAAAGACAACAGAATGTCAAAGCTTTAAAACATTTGACTATCGCACAAAGCCTACTGTATTCTAACATTCCCTTGCACCTACAAGGAAATAAGCAATAAGTTGTACAAATGTTTATCTTAACTAACACGAAGAAGATACAGGAATAAGAGTTTGTAAGAATGGTTTGTACAAGAGTAGAGAAAGTCATGTGAGTGCAACACATCAGATTTTTCTTATTAACAACAAGATGATTTTTGCAAATGTTTCTCTTGACTAACGTGACGAAGATAGAGGAATAAGTGTTGGTAAGAATAGTTCGCACAGGAGTAAAGAAAGCCATGTGAGTGCAACACATCAGACTTTTTTTTCTAGCATAACTATTGAGCTCGTCGGTATTTTGTGCTTGTGATTAAAAGAAATTTCTTTGATAAGCCAAAAAAAGTTTACAAGGTTTGGACAATCCTGCCATCTCTCTCATTAATGTAATACCTGATTGCTCTCATAGTAGTGATTTTATAAGCTGCTCCACAATTAATCTCTGCTGACTTTTTGACGTCACTTTCAGCCACGTTTGGTCACCAAGAGTTGGCAACTCTGCAAGTTTGACTGTTGCGGCCAGTGGTTCTGACCGTCCACTTCGGCCTCTTTGATTCTTGCTTGACAAATTTATAGCACTTATGATTCACTGTTTTAAGCCATGGTCACTTGAGAAGCTGGTTGAATTTCAACCAGGCATTTTTGATTCTCTGTTGGGGTAACTTTATACATTTATTACACTGCTGGCGAACTTGAAGCAGCATTGCTCACATGTTTTCTGACCTCTTTATGTGCAACTGGAAAGCCGATGAGTGCCCTGACTATACCTACCACATAATGTATTTAACCGTGGGGTTCGAAATAATACAGGTCTGACACAAAGACCAATGACGTCACCTCAGTGGTGATACGAGCTGAGGTACCTCGAATTTGTGCTTTGTAATTTGTGTATCAATATAACTATTTGTAGCGAAATAAAATAACATAGCACTTGCCAAAAACATAAACACTCTCAAAGCATATAAAATACGCACTTCAAAAACATTAATAAGAAACAAATAAATGAAAAAGGTGTAAACGCCTACCTGGATTTATATGGCAGATAGTGGGAGAACCATTGTACCGAAAATGACTTTAATTTGCATTTGTTTGTTTATGATTTTCACATAATTGTTTCAAAATACATATACTCCCTAAAATATGACAAATCTTTGTCACAAGGGTCATTATATCTACACCACGTGTGCGATTGTCCCTAAAACAAACACCAGTTTCTTCAACTTTAATTTCTAAAACATCAGTAAAAATAGTTGTTGTGATTCCTCGCCGTTGAAGCCGTATTTGTCAATGGTCGATGCAACAATTTAGAAGCCGGATTAGCGTTTTTTAGGTCATATATTGAGAAGAATTTATAAAAAAGCGGTTAGTGAAATAAGCGTACAAAAGAAATGTTGCGAAATAAGCGGTCAGAGCATTCATTGTTAGAGAGACTGTTTAGATTTAAAGGAAAAAGCAAAGTCATGAAGCCCATCGAAACTGTCCAGATGTTTACGAGAGGTTATCGCACAAACATGGCTAGACAGTGTGCGTACACTGTTAAGATGCAATCGTATCTTCAGGACAGCAACGTCTCATATATCGGCAGGCGCGAGAGATCATCTGTTTGTGTTTTATCACTGACTATACGCCAAGTTACTATTATTTTGCTCTTCTAATAAACAAGATCAGAAGCGATCGTAGCGCTCGACAGCGAAAGTCAATATGCCTCAACACTTTGTCAGGTAGTACCTGATAATTGTTAAATTTGACATTACAGCCTTATAGTATTTCCTTTGTGACGTTAACTTCATAACAATGGTGTAGAACTCTATATGGAGCACACTGACACATATAAGTGTATTGATGTTATAAAACTTACATTTTGATGGTGGGCCAGGAATGAGTGTAATCAAACCACTTGAAGCTGAGGTAAGTTCACGCAAATGTCATCTCTGTTCCACGTAGGATCATCTATCAGCTATTTTAATTATTTATTTAGGTCGCATGAGCAACCATGTTAATAGAAATATTATAGTTTCTTAAAAAACAAATATTGAAAATAATACAAATGAAAACAGTGGTTAAAACAGAAAAAAGGTAAATGAACATAGTATAACTATAATGAAGATTAGGTAGAAACTTTACAGTTTAAAAAAGAAATAATGGTTTTACAAGAATGATATTGCAAGAGGACATCTTGAACTTGAAAGTCTAAAAACTATGAAACATTACAAGACTCACAATGGCAGTCGTAATTCAGTGGCAATTTGGTGTTAAAACAACTGTAGAGTCGTTCAGTGCTTCCTGCTGTTGTGAAGGAACCTTGTATTTTTGCCTGTTATGCTCTAAATGTTTGCATTCAAATGTTTTTTTGTAAGCGTTACTTTGCAGTAGTTTGACTTTTGGTTATGAGGTGCTCATGTGTCAAATGGCCAATTCTTAATCGTGTATAAATTATCTGGTCCTTTCTGTTCTTCAGGTGGATTTGGTTATTGTTGAAAATTGTCATCTGAGATGTGCTTTAAGATCCGTAGGAGATACTGATTTTTTCCTGGTGACCAGAGAGTGTTACTGCTTCCTTGGCTGTTTTATCGGCTTGTTATCAGCAATTCCAATATGTGATGGTATCCACATAATTTGTTGACATAAATTTCGTTATAGAGCTGTTTTAATTTCTTCAATTATTGGTTCTTTGTTTGTGTGGCTTAGGATGCTTTCAATTACATTTCGTGAGTCTGTACAAATTAGAAATTTTAGTTCTTTGGAATTTTTGATTATATGTGTAGTCTTTCTGATTGCGAAAGCCTCACAAAAGAAGATCGAGGAAATATAATTTAGCCTATATTTGATTACGCTGTAATTATATACAATTTTGTCATTACTGTATTCTGTATGAATATAACGAACATGCAAGAACATTGTGCAGTGTTTGATAGGTAAACGTAAAACGAAGCATCGCCTTTGCCCAATCTTGAGTCGCGCTTGGCGTTAACCTACAGATCCACAGTAACGCCCATCTCGCCAAAGGTCGACATTTGATTGTGCCCCTCCCAAATACCGCCACGATGGTGGCCAGATGCAATTGTTGTTGTAACAATAGGCGGCAGGTGAGTGAAGCTTTCACTTCTGCCAGTCATTATGTAAACACAATTAACACTACATTGTTAAAACTGTCAGCTATAATCCATAAGGGCAATCCAAGCTGGAAAGGTACTTCACATTCTGCATCGTAACGAAATCGTGTATGAGTGTGAGGTCTTTTGCGGGGAAATTCTTTTGTTCCTCTTCTCAATGATTTAATACGTGTGCTAGTTTTGTATACCCCTTGCAAGGGAGGGCAAATTCAAGCACTTCAACTAAAAGTGGACCTTGATTAACGTCTGTGCCATCGGTAGCTTTCAAAGATGCAGCAGGTTTCATTCTTTGGAAGAAACAAAAGAGGTCTGTGGTGCGACATTGGCATGATTTTCTCGACGCATTACGGAATCCTAGATACCCCACACCAACTACTAAGACTTCATCTTCCTCTTCTTCTTCTTCCTCCTCTACTTCAACATGGCTTAGGCCAATTAGCCTATTTGGGCTCCAAAATCTTGTTCATTCTACATTTTCCTCGGTCGTCCTATGTTTCTTTCTCCTTGTGATTGATAGTTATTTGCTATTTTGGGAATTCTGTTTTCTTCCAGTTTAAGTGTTGTTTCCAAATGGTTCTGTATTCTATTATTGTTTTGTTTAATTCCTCCACTTCTAATTGTCGTATTTGATCGTTGTGTTTTTTGTCTAGTCTTGTATATCCAGCTATGGTTCTAAGTTAGGGATCTCATATATGCCCCAGATAACACTATACGCCGTTAGAGCACATGGCGCACGTAGCTGCAGCTAGGCAGTGGATCTGGATTTTAGCAAGGAGTGGACAAAACACAACCGACAGTAACCATGAACGCAACAAAGAATTATAACGCTATTAAAGCATGCGCACAATGAGCTGCTTGTAATTGTCTTTTACAAATCTTTGAGCAGTATACACTATCCGAATATTCGCAAATTTGCATCGCCAATTATGACACTGTTCGGTAGTACTTACACATGTGAAGTTTGTTTTCTTTCATGAAGCTAATAAAGCCAAGATTAGGGGCTAAACTATTTGATAAGAATATGGTGGTTGCCATTAAACTTGCCTGTTCTCGTAATAAATTACTGGATGTAACTAAGTTGACAGGGGAGAAAATTCTACAAGTGAATGTGACGACATTGCAACTTGAGATTTACTGCGCTACAATATTCTTTATACTACTCCTACATTAACCCGTAATTTAGTGTTTTAATAATCAGTATATACTTCGACTTGGTAAGTTACTAATGAAGACCACAGCGTCCAAGTTATACAGGATTTCCACAAAAGAACTACGGGGTTTTTGAGGTTCAACATTTGTACTAAATCACAATCTGAGTTTAATGTGTTATACATAAATTTAAAGGTAATATTCTCAAGTGTTTATTACCATTTAGTAAATTTCAATGTGGGCTCCAATTATGGTACGGGACACATCCAAACGATATGTCACTGTACAAAACGCTCACTCAGTGTGTCTGTCGCAACAGTTGGCTTCGTTTACCTGCTTGCAAGTTACAACTGTTGCACGAAATTTAACCAGCAGATAAGGAAAAGAGATTTAAATTTGCTACAAACATGTTAAACATGCTACTAATATGTTAACAAAATTGACCACAGTAACGATTTTCTAAACGCTGAATCTTTATCGATGAGGCTACCTTTCATGTAAACAGTACTGTGAATCAACACAATTACAGAATATGGGGTTCACAGCCGCCTCGTGAGGTCATTGAGTATCGGCGTGACTCACCCAAAGTGAACGCTTGATGTGGACTTTGTATGAGAGTTATAGGTCCCTTCATTTTTGTTGAAAAGTCAACAACTGGTGATGTCTATTGTGACTTATTAGAAGAGTATGTTTTTCTTCAGTTGAATGATATTGAGGCGGAGAAGGGTTTTCTCCACTTTCAGCAAGATGGTGTACCGCATCACTTTAGTTTGCGTGTGCGAGAAGCACTCAACACTCGGTTCGGCATTTGGCTTTGACATGCTAACTGTTCAGGGTCCAACAGCTACGTGAGAAACCGTGCTTATAAAGAAGTATGAAGGAAAATTTGTCAACGCCACATTTGATGGTTCATCAGGTCAACGAGAGAGGAGCCTAAACCGTAAACAGAGAGTCGACATAAGCTGGTGAGGTTAGGAAGGTTCTAACGAAACGCGTTCTTTGTAAATACTAGTGATACATGGAGCCTGGAGTATTAGTTCGACTCAAATATTAATGATTCCATTTTCCGTTTGATCTCCATCAGAATCACCCATTTGATAACTCAATTTCTATGTTTATTAAAGTATTTATCTGTCTGTCTGTCTATGCCTGCCTGTCTGTCTGTCTGTCTATCTAATTGTCTAATTGTCTGTCTCATTGTCTGTCTGTCTCTGTCTGTCGTTATATCGACCTACCTACCTACATCTATCCTATCCATCCCTAAGTACGTAGATCATTGACGAAGGATTTGAAATCTACAGGCCAATAAAATAAACGTTTGCCCTCCCATCATATGCTTATTTGTGAAACTTCCTATAGTGTGTGTTGTTTGGTGAGTAATGACATTAAATTGGAATAAACATACTCAGTACGTGCCGCTTTCTCGCAGTTTATATTGTGGTGCTTAAGTGCTCCTTATGTATATAAACTGCTACATCAACCATCGCACGATAAACAGACGATGAGGGGTTTAATAAACGATTACCAGCGCTCTGATGACGTGTCATTGTTTAATTGTTGCACCATAGGCATTGCTAACGTGTACATAAATCCTTATCATGAAATTGTGTAATTATCAGGCCTGTCTAGTTACTTTAGGCCATTTTCTACTTTACGAGTAGACTCCTGATGTGTTGCACTCACATGACTTTCTGTACTCTTGTACTAACCATTCTTACAAGCTCTTATTCATATATCTTTCTCGTGTTAGTTGAGATAAACATTTGTACAAATTATCTTATTGCTTATTTCCATGTAGGTAGGTACAAGGGGAATAATGGAATACAGTAGACTTTGTGCGATAGTTAACTTTTTTAAAGCTTTGAGATTCCGTTCTCTTTGCATGACTAACATGTAAACAGTGAATGACGATCTTCTATTTGACCAAAGTTTAAGATTTTCAAAACTCATACAAATAATAAGGAATATCTCCGAAATGGTTCGCATTGCAAAACATTTATTTGGACATAATTTGTGTCTTAGCAACATCTGCATTTTTTGTACAGTTCAACAGTAAACGGGACTACATAGACTAATAGTCAGAAAATTCAAAATATACATTTTGTTTGCCATAAATATATCTTTAACATATGACATTTTAATCAAAATCATTACAGCCATTTTCGTGAAAACAAAAATTTTCGAAAAGTCTGCATGTAAAGTTTAGGGTGGAGAAATTGTCTTCAAAATCTTTGTGTTGCATCCTTAAAATATATTAAACTTAAATACCAGCTTTGGTTTTTCACCGATATTTCGTTTTTGAGTCATGCTGAGCGCGCGCACACACGCGCGCGCGCACACACACACACACACACACACACACACACACACACACACACGGACCTTTTTCCAAAAATGGTTCTTTTTTATTCAGGGTGCCTCAAAACATATATTTCCGGTGAAATCTCGAATTTTTGGGTGGAATACAATACTTCCTCTACTTACTATACGTAGTAGAGAAAGTAAAAATTTCTTAGGAAGCACTCCTTATGAAAAATATTTTCAAAAATGTTGATCTTTTCAAAAAGTTATAGAGTTTGGTTAAAATACCATATCATTCACCCATTTTAATGACAAATGAAATGCATATCATGAATTTTCTATGAATAATTTCTGAAGTGTTCTCCATTCTGAATGACTTTTGGTAACTGGCAAATCGTAAGAAATACACGAAATCTTACTGCACAAACCATATAGATCTCTTTAACAATATAGTAACTAATTTGTTTCTGTTTTAAGTATTTTCGTTCTTCCCAAACAACAGCTTGTTATTAGTTTTTTATGTTCTTCTAAGATAATAGAATGTCAAAGACAAAGCTATCACATAGTGACCACTCTTAAAAATTTCACTATCATTTGAGCCCACTGTGTTCGCCTGTTCCCATTGTGTTTATAAGGAAACATGTAATTAAGCCATTTATATATACGTTTCTCTCGGTTAAACTAAAATCGATAAAGAAGCGTTTTAAAGAATAGTTTGTACAAAGTGAGTAGAGAAAGTCATGCAGGTGTCTTTATTTAGTAACTTTCTTGCATTTACATTGATATATGAATAGTGTTATATTATTGACATTTTACACAAGGGTAACTTTTGGAATAGGAGAAGTACCAGTATTTCCTAGAGTATTAAAACATGTTATAAATGTTTAAACTTTAGTCATGGTCGAGCATAATAGTTGTATGGAATTTGAGTACAATGTCAATTGTGTGATGCAGTAGAAATGTTATGATTATTGTAGTTACTCAATTTGTCAAATTATCTGAGATGTAATCTTTGTGGATGTATATTTCTATGTAATTATGCCTGTTTTTGACAAGCTCTATGTTCAAGGTGCAACCTGCCCATTAACGAATCTGCAGAACGCTGTCTAATCTAACCTATAAAACACTACTGTCCAAATTTCAGTTTCAGAAAAACATCCCAGTTTGTGTGTGAATTCTAGCACTGGTTACATATCACTTTATTGGCTCGTTTTGAAGGTTGCATATCTCTCAGCAGAACGGCGGAAATTTTACGCTGAATTGCGTCAATGAGGTTCTTGGAACTATTTTTACTTTTCCCATGTCCTCTTTCCCCAGAAGAGGTTGAACTGCTCACGTGGGTCTGTCTCCCTTCAGCACTTGACCGTGGATTGGTGACATCGCGGGAAAGACCGATGCTATCTTCAAATCCACTTCTGTTTCCCATAATTTCCGCTCCTGTGCACCTAGCAGCACTTGCACACAATTAGGTGCTCTCCAGGATGTATCCCTTCGAGGAATGCGTTCCAGATTTTCCCCAAACCGTTTGGTGAATACCGCCTCCTCGTGCCCAAATGGAAAACGGATCCTTCATTAGTTTTCAACGTTCTCAGCTTTATATAATGCTTATCAACATAACACTTTACTACTTGGCAAATTAACATTATTTTCTCTCTATCCATCATTTTGTTCATTATATTTTATTCCATTTAGCGCTTTTCTTATGGAGGCAAACTTATTTTTCTTTCTTTCTTACAGATGTAATTTGTTTTAACTGATTCAAACAGGTTTATCTTTCCTTATTCCTATCATTATTTCGCTTTACAGAACTTCACTTTTCCCTTCAATGATTATATTCTTTATAACAATTAGCACTTTATTTTCTCTTTCTATACAACGTATATAAATATAAGTATTGCATTCCATTAAAAGATTGATATCCAAAATTTCACCGGAACTACTTTTGGGGCCACTGAAAACAAAAACAACAAAAAGACATTTTTAGAAAATGGATTCTTAAATTCCAAACGTGGACGTGTACACGATGCATCTGATGTTATTGATCACAATCAATTATAGTTGGAAGGTTGATTATGATTGATAATGATCACTTATGAAGGGTTACAATCAAATCACTTTTGGGTGGTACGAACTTCACGGGATCATCCTGAACTAAACCCCCGGCACAACAGCCCATGAAGGGCCAAGGCCTACCGCCCAGCCGCTGCGTCCCCCACCTCTGTGCACTACAGGCGTCATTGGTGGGGTGCAGTACTGGAGAGTGGGACGTGGTCAGCGCCCCGAGCCCTCCCGGCCAGTATATGTGGTCTTCGTAACCGGAGTTATACGGGTAATCAGCCCAAAGTCTGGGGAGAGCGAGGAAGTAGATGCTATGAAGTGATGGCGAAAGATGATAGGAAAGGTGATGGTGGAGCAATTGGCGGAATGATGACGGGGGAAACCGGAGAAAACCTGTCCCTACGCCGTGTGTCCACCACACATCCCATATTGCGTCTTCTAGGATCGAACCCGGGTCACTTTGGTAAGAGTCAAGAGGTCCAACCGCTCGGCCACGGCGCGGCCGTTTTGTGAATGAGAATGATAAATTATGACCATCACACCAAGGTAATAGAAGTCATTTTGGTACCTTAATATTTAGACCGGCCTAAAATTTAAGAATCATATTAAAAATACCTGTGTTAAAACAACTTCTAACTTTTAGGAATTTTAATTAAAATAACTTTTCAAAGTGTGATGCTTTAAGAAGAACTTAATAGAAGAAATAGAATAAATAAAGAAGAAATATCAAAATATTATTTTTGTGAGTCTTCGGTATCGAATTAGATGGAATACTTAATTTTCTCAAATAAGTGAGTTGTAGGAAAGGTACCTGACGACTAAAGAGTAATAATTATTTTCTGCGTTCATGTGACGAGCTGTAGAACTCATTTGCGCTAGCCACGTGTGTCATAGTTCGGCTATCCCCATCCTAAAACGTAAGGACAGCCTCCCAAGTAGACATTTTATTGACGGTTCCTAAAAGCCTCGATGTTGGGAATTCCATTGCTGATGCTATTTCAGAATCGTGAGAAATTGCATGGCTGGCGCCTGGGAAGATGTTCCTGATAGCAAGGTTACTAACCACGGACATATGTCAACACTTGTAAAACTTGACCAGCGCTGACTCTCAAATTTACCACTAATTTCCCTCTCTTATATGCTTTACTTGTCTCCTCACAGTACTCCGACATTCCGATGCTAATAACAACTGCGTCAGCTTAAGCTCAGGCTTCTGTATCTGAAATAATTCTCTTATGGCAGACACAACATTTAATGGCGGGTGATAGCTGACCACTACAATTCTTTGCTGTTGTACAAATACTTATGGACGCAAATATCGGCTTTACAGCGTGATTTCGCAGTGTATTTATCTATACAACACCGCAAGGCGTGACAAGTCCCTGATTGGATATTGTGATCATCTTCTCCTGTCACCCGCCATTAAATTTTGTGTCGTAATTGAGCCTAAACATGTTTTTCCGAATCATCGTCCAGTTTGTCAGACTAGGGAGGATGATATCGTCATTATGGATTTTATTTTCGGGGATAAAATTGCACGAAGATTCCAGAAAACCTATATAAGCTGAACTAAGAGAGACATTTCAAATGCACAAGGCTGAACTTAAGCCAGTACGCTATAATAAAAATCTGATGTGTTGCACTCACATGACTTTCTCTACTCTTGTACTAACCATTCGTACCAACTCTTATTCCTATATCTTCTTCGTGTTAGTTAAGATAAACATTCGTACAAATTATCTTATTGCTTATTTCATTGTAGGTGCAAGGGAGATATTAGAATACAGAAGGCTTTGTGCGACAGTCAAATCTTTTTGACCTTTGAGATTCCGTTCTCTTTGCACGATTAACATATAAAAAATGAACAGCTTTGTTGCTTTTCGCTAAAGTTCCAAGTTTTCCGAAACTCACACACATAACAAGGAATATCTCCTAAATGGTTCACCGTACAACAAAATTTATTGCGACATAAATTGTGTATTTTAGCAAGATCTACATTTTTTGTATAGTATGATTTGGCCTATCTCTAACGGTTTACCAGTTATGCAAAAGTGGTCCAGAGTAAATACGACTACAGGGGCTATAGCCAGAAAATTCAAGATATACGTTTCATTTGTCATAAAAATATCTCAAACATATGGCATTTTAATCAAAATCGTTATAGCCATTTTCAAGAAAATTAAAATTTTCGAAAAATTTTCCATGTAAAGGGTAGTTTAGGGTGGGGCTATTTTCTTCAAAATCTTCGTATCACATTCTTGAACGACATTAAACTTAAATACCAATTTTGGTTTTTAACCTAATTTTCGTTTTTGAGTTATGCTGTCCACAGACTGACAGACACAGACACACACACGGACCTTTTTCTAGAAATGCTTTCTTTGGATTCAGGGGGCCTCAAAAAATATATTTCCGGTGAAATCTCGATATCGAATTTTTGGGTGGAATACAATACAATACTTCCCCTACTTACCAGTAGAGAAAGAAAAAATGAACAACGATGTTCCATTTCACGAAAGTTTCAGTTTTTCGAAACTCACAGACATAACAAGGAATATCTCCGAAATGGTTCACCCTACAAGAAAATTAATTCAGACATAAATTGTGTATTTTAGCAAGATCTACATTTTTTGTATAGTATGATTTGGGCTGTCTCTAACGGCTTACCAGTTACGCAACATTCGTCCAGAGTAAATACGACTACAGGGGCTATAGCCAGAAGATTCAAGATATACATTTCATTTGTCATAAAAATATCTCAAACATATGACATTTTAATAAAAATCGTTAGAGCCATTTTCAAGAAAATCAAAATTTTCTAAAAATGTTAAATGTAAAGGGCAGTTTAGGGTGGGGCTATTTTCTTCAAAATCTTCGTGTCGCATCCCTGAAAGACATTAAACTTAAATACCAACTTAGGTTTTTAATGGACTTTTCGTTTTTGAGTTATGCTGTCCAAAGACAGACAGATAGACAGATAGACAGACAGACACACACACACACACACACACACACACACACACACACACACACACACACCACACACACTTTTTCTAAAAATGCTTTTTTTTGGATTCAGGGGGTCTCAAAACATTTCTGGTGAAATCTCTACTTCGAATTTTTGGATGGAATACAATACTTTCCCTACTTACTAGTAGAGAAAGTGAAAATGAGTTTTAGGAAAAGATCCGCTTGTGTGCGTGCGCGCGTTTGTAGCATAACTCAAAAGCGAAAACTCGGTAAAAAATTAAAGTTGGTGTTCAAGTTTGATATCTTTCAAGGATGCGACACGAGGATTTTGAAGAAAACAGCTCCAGCCTAAAGAGACAGCCACATGCATGAGTAGATCAAGACAAAGAAAAGCTATGTATTCTGCCATTATTCACAAATATTACCCATTTAGTTAGGAATGCTAGTTCATCAAAGGAAATGGTTTTTCTTTGTACTTACCTCCAAAGCTGCCCCAAAGTCTTACTGAGTTCCGCATTGTGTAGCTGAGGATACTGGTCTGCAAGTTTTCTTCTGGCGGCTTGTGCCCACACCATGAAGGCGTTCATTGGTCGCTTTACGTGTAGCCTTTTCTTGTCGGAACTAGCCCTGTAAGAGAAAACCCCACTGTAATTATTGTGCGGTATTGTTCTTTACTGAATCTGCGGCGAGAAGAAAAGTGTCCCTATATCCATGTACAGAAAGCGAATTTAGTAAAATGCACTGTTTTGGGGGATCTCTGTTTCTTACCGTCTTACGGGATCTCATAAGGGTGGGAGTATAACTACTGACTAATGAACTGCTGACAGTTGCAATACGGGGCTAGAAGCACGACGCTGTAATGAGAACAAGAAAAAGTGGGGAGTGTAGTTTTGCCTGCCTCGTAGAAAGGTCACGTTTTAGATTTATCTTCAAATTCGTAATGCCTATTATGGAAAATGTAGCAAATGTTCTTTAAATTAGCAGCATTTATCGGGTTAAACGATTCTGTGTTACAAGAAAATCTTGAATCTTGAATCATAAAAACGGGTATAGCTTTACAGCAGACATAATACAATTCTACATTGAAAAACGAAAATGTTTAATCTATTTGTACATGAATTAAAATTTGTATCGATATAGCTCTAAATATATTTGTCTGTTTATTGCATTATAATACAGTTTGTATTTTCGAATGAAATGTTTTTTTTTTTCCTTCTAATACTTGAGCAATAAACCGTCTTCCTTGGGTGGCATTAAAATTTAATTACATTTTTGCGAGTTTGCACAGTTTCTGAAGTTTGTCGAACTGTGTTACCAGCTTGCCATAGACCAGTAATCTGGCCACTGATTTGGGTCAAACAAGAAATAGTAGCGATTTAGTGAGCCATCAGAAATAATCGATACTTGCCTTTCATGCCAACGTTTCGTTGGTTATAACTAGGCCTAGTAGTTCAGTTGAATTAAAGAGGGTGGCAGACTTTTCTTTTCGGGGGGGGGGGGGGCGTATGTTGGAAGTTTGCAATTTTCATTATTCTACTATTGCCAAAAACTGATAAGTTATATTAATATTTGTTGCGGATAAGGATATTGGTTTATGCTAAATAAAAACTTATTTACTTCAACATTAAAGTAACAGTCTAATAGTAATTGATTGCACATTACATTTATTAATTTCCAAGGGGGTCACGGCCCCCCTTTCCCCCCTTCGCGAAGCCCAAGCTCTAGGACCATAATTTTAGACTTTACACCACATGTGATATTGTGACGTCATTAGCTTCTATCACGTGACCACAGGCAGTATTTCGGAATGACGGACATCAGTGTTTTGTTTCGACAGCGTGCTGTCATTGAATTCTTTGTTAAACAGGAAATATCCTGCTGAAATTCATCTCAGACTTCAATATGCTTATGGAGATGTCTGCAGTGTTAGCAAATGGGTGGAATATTTTAAAATTGGGAACATGAGTATCCAAGATGAACCTCTTAGCAGTTGCCCTCGAACTGCCTCCATGGAACGCAACAAGGAAAGAGGTGATGAGCTCATTAGAGAAGACAGGGATGTCACTGTGGATGAAATATCTGCAAAAGTTGCAATAGGACGTAGTACAGTACAAGAAATGATTGAAAACTTTTGTTATCGACAAATCGGTGCTCGTTGGTTCCCACGTTTTATTGACCTAATACCACAAACTTCAGGAACCATCAGCCAAAACCTTCAGAGCTTTCTAAATTAAGATGATTGCTTGGCGAGTATTATGACAAGCGATGCAAGTTGGTTCCATCCTTAGGAGCAACGAAACACCAGAGTATAGAGTGACACAACTTGAAACGGATTTTCAAACTTAGAGTTATGGTGAAAATATGTAAAGAAATGGAGACTGTGTTGAAAAGCGACAGAAAACTTTGTAGATTAAAATGATATAGGGGAACTCTTGAAGTAAGGTCCGAAGTTTTATGCACCATCATAGATAGTTACAAAACGGTTATTTTATTTAATTCCTTACAACTTTCTCTATTTTTCTACGTAGTTACCACATTTATTTCCACATTTGTCTTCTGTATGCCGACGTCATAGAACGTCATAGACGTCTACCGTCTGCGAGAATAACCAGTCATCAGATAACCATTGGAAATTGTGAGTTGCCGATCTTAATGGATCCTTTCATCTACGGTATTGACCAGATTTTCTGTGATCACTGATCGCAGTTCACGTCTGTCCTTAAAAGCTCTCGCCCACTTACGCACTTTTCTGTCGCTCAACGCACTGGGGCCATAAACTTCACGGATATGTCGATGAATGTCCACTGTTGAAACGTTCCTTGCTGTTAAAAACCGAATCAAAGGCCGAATTTCACAATCAGAGAACCCATCTATTGTTTTAAACATTTGAACCGACACTGCGAACAGCACACTGCAATGCAAATAGCTTCTTTTTCCTGCAAGTCATGCCGGGAATCGGTGCGCATACCATTTCAATGTTCGCGCGAAATTCGATGAGGTAAGGCGATTCAAACCTTATTTTGGGAATCACCCTGGTATAAAGATTAAGATTCTCAAAATAATTGTTGCTCACGAATTCTGGCAGATATGATCCTCGTATCATGTGGTACCGGTTAGTTTATATTAACTTCATTACAGCAATATCGCACATAGTTTATTGGACACTGTTGTATATAACTTCTACGTTTGAAATAAAGGAAAGTTGTGGCACACAAAACAGCAAAGGTCTGGGCGGTAGAAAGAGTTAAAATATTCAAGTTGGAGTTTGAAATCCAGAAGGCTAAACAGTAAAGTTGTTTCATTTGCTTTTCGGGAGGGAAGTCTGTGTTTGTTCTCTCCACAGCAAGGCACCCACACTACAGGTTGTTCAAAAAATGTTCACCTGTTTACTTTCTCATTAGTTTCCCTCATTAGCGCACGAAGAACATGCATGAAAACACCGAGGCCTTCATTACTGTCCTATATGCATTTCTGCTAAAGAAAATATTAGCTGGAGTTAGCATCTTTACCATGGAATCTTGAATTCCATTCTGGACAGTAGCTGAAGATCGAAAATAGAAATGACATTCATTGCTACGTAATAAATGTAAACATGCCTCGATGATTTTATTAAAATACCGCAGAAATAGGATAAGATAGAAGTTCCTAGGCCAAGGCTGTATGAAGGTGCAGAGCTTCAGGGCATACAGGTAGATTTGCTGTATCCGACGAAGTGTTGTCATGATGTAAAATTATTTTTCCATTTGGGAGTTTTTCACGAACCTTTTTCAAAACAGCGTAAATAGGCATTTCTCTGTCTGCCAATCGGCAGAAACGGTACGTCTGTCTGTTAAAGCTATAGTAGTAATACGACCCATTTTAAGAAAGAAACTAGCAACATATTCTGATCAGCTGCGAGTTGATCCACTTTTGTAGGCTTTGTTTTTTTTTTTTGTTTTTTTTTTTTTTTGAAAGACTGAATTTTCTTTTCAGCATCACAATAATAAATCGAAGATGCACCACTGGTAAAGATATTCCAAACCTGACTTTTAAGTGCCGCCTTGGAATTTTTCAAGTTTTTCTGCAGCAATCTATGTGTTATTGTTTTTGATTGGCAATCAGTTTATGTGGAATCCATCGACAAAATGTTTTCTCTAGTATAATTGTTGATATAAAATGTTTTGGATTTGATTCATGTCAAATCTCAATGCCGCCCGAATAAATTCATAATGTATTCATCGTTCTTCTTCAGCATTACTCGAACATCAGCAATATTTTCACCAGTAATAGCAGTTCTTTGGCGTCCTTCACGAAATTCATCACTAAGGAAATACTGATCTCTTTTGAATTCGCTGTAACAGTTTAAATTCTCACCTTAGATGGGCCTTTTTGGCCCACATGCATTTCTAAGTCGATTCTCACATGTGTTGTTACTGACGAATTAAAATCGGAGGAGTTCACCCAAAAATGAATTTGACTACAGAAGACGGAAATAGTTGAATGATGATAATTAACAAACTATTAGAGAACGAACTAACTAAATGGCAATAAACTCGCAAAACACTAGAAAGTAGTTGCCAAATATAAATAAATTTAGTTTATTACTTTCTCTACTGGTAAGTAGAGGAAGTATTGTATTCCACCCAAAAATTCGATGCGGAGATTTTACCGGAAATATATTTTTTGAGATCCCCTGAAAAAAAAAAAATTTTAGAAAAGGTCCGTGTGTCTGTGTGTCTGTCTTTCAGTCTATGGACAGCATAACTCACAAACGAAAACTCGGTCAAAAACCAAAGGATGCGACACGAAGATTTTTAAGAAAATTCCTCCACCCTAAACTACCCTTTACATGGAAATTTTTCGAAAATGTTGATTTTCTCGAAAATGGCTCTAATGATTTTGATTAAAATTCCATATCTTAAAGATATTTTATGGCGAATGACGTGTGTTTTGGTTTGCTGGCTATAGGCCATGTAGTCCTGTTTACTCTGGATGATATTTGCATAACTGGAAAACCGTAAGAGATAGATCAAATCTTACTATATATACTTTTATTTGTGTATTAAAGGCAATTACTGGTATTTTAGCTCGTAACCGATAATGATGATTATGACGTCAACACTGTTTTAACCCTAGAGTACGTGGTTTTGGTTGATTTATTTTTCTGCTTTCTTAACTCTGGAGAACTGAACCTTTAGTATTACTTGAGCGTCATTCCATTTACATTCACAACTTTCAGCCCTGGCATTTTGATTCATGTCGATCTGCCGAGATAGTGTCCGCTTAAGCGGTATGGTAAATACACTGGGTAAGTGTTTTGTTTACATCTGACGTCAGACTGGCCTCGAATCACATTTGAGAGCAATGCTAGCCTCGAAGCTTGTCGGGTAGAACATAGACCGAGGACAGCTCAGCATTCTCATTTACATTGCCGAAGACTGAACATTTCTACAAAATCAGTAACGTATCTAATCGAAAGTTTGTATTTTATATTTCTTACATCCGCACCTATTAGCCATGTTATTCTGGGTGAAGCAGAAGTTCCCACCTGTATGTTGACAATCTAATTAAATGCACTCCTAATCCATTAACACTTTTACGCAATATATTTGATGAGTACAGTTGAAAGTGCAAATTGGATATATTCAGTATACCGGGTGGAAGGGAAGACATTACATTAATTAAAACCAGTGGTAGATCTCGGTATCTGGAGCACGTTTTGTATCTCACGTTTTGGTCTCTGACCATTTCCTACGGAGATATTTTAGTTTTGTCAAAAACAACCTGATAACACTGCAGATTGTGTGGGTGGTCACTTTCCCTAGCTCAGTACACAAACAGCGTAATGGCGCGTCTTGAAAACAAACTCATACCCTGTCTTGTCCTTTCGTGTTTACTGTGCATGTGTAGGCCAATCACAAGCGTTAGCTCCCAAAACAGTACATGAAAGCGAAAACGCCCGACCTGTTTATATCCACATACCAAGTCAATTCCCTCTCCAACGTCAAGGCAACGTTGTCGACTTACGTCACGCCTGAAAGAGCTGCTCGGAGTATTTCTTCATGTATTTTAAGTGATTAATTATTTCGAAACCCTGTGTGATGTGCCATAATTACTACCAAGGCTATGTCAGAAATAAGTTACTGTACGCATCTTACAAGTAATGAACTGTTATCTTCGTACATTCTTGTGGAATTACGCATCCAATTTGGATGAAAAACTATTTATTTTTTCTAAATCGGCTGATCAAATAACAAAATGTCATTCGAGTTTTTTGTTTGTAATGCTTCTATGAAGCACACATTAGAAGGAATGTAATGACTTCCCTTCCACTTTGTGTTACAATAAATGATAATTTTAAATAACGAACCAGTTTGTTTCGACAAACAACCTGCTTCATGAGAGTAGCCAATGAGAGCTGACTAATGCACGTCACAGTTAATGAGTTACGGGATAAAGTAATATGTAACAAGGTTTAAGTTACATTATGACCTGATGAAACTCCACCATTTACTCTCGAAAGCCTCGTATTTACATTACTTATGCAAATACAAGCTCTCTCATGTTATAAGTGGTAATACATGTATCACTGTGACACGAGAAAGCATGGAAGGGTGCAGTTCAACGTCCGGCACGCGTAATGTCTGCGGCACGCGTGTCTTTCTCACGGCTAAGGCACTCCGGAAGCATGTATACTGCTAACTACCCCTTCCACACGTGTCGTGATGGATTTCTGTCCAGTATTTCTCCCTCTTCCTTACACCGAAGTAAAAGCCTCGGAGAAAGCCTCACAATGAAAAGCCAGCCAGTGCTTGAAAGTACCTTTATTAAAAAAGAAATGTTCACATGCTATTTAAATTTGAAATTCTTTAAGTTATGGTAAATAAATAATTAACTTGGGTTATATAATATTTTATCTAGTGCACAATAATTTTTAAATCTGTAATTCCGGAAACTCTCCTGAAAGTCCCAAGCCAAGTTATAAACTTTAATTCAAAGAGCCTTTTAAAAAGTGAAATACGTAAACTGAAAGAAAAGGTAATTGAAAACAAAAGTGGAGTTAAAGATTCAACGTGGTGATTTACCTAAATGCTACAAGACAGTAGCATTTTAAAGCCATTTTGTGGCTACAAACTGCTCCTAGAAATAATTTTATGAAGATGAAAAGAAATTAAATTAATGTGATAATAGTTAGGGAACACATTGCATTGAGATGCGCAAAGATTTGAAAGTTATTTGCCAATATAGGATAGAAAATAGAACAACAGACTATTTAAATAAAGGAGGACTTAGGACCTCGACCGAAAGGAGATCTTTTGTGTCTATGCCTCTAACAGGGCATCCCCTGGGAGGGCGACCGGAACGATGCCACAACAGACCGGAATCCCTACATTTTCCCAGTTAGAAGCACTCCGGCGGAGGCTGGCTTAGCTCTCCTCTCCCTTCGAGATTATAGCATCCCAAAGGCTCGTATTCCAATACGGGGGACGAGATTTCTAGAGGTATTTGTTCCCCATGACGTGCTGCTGCCGCGACGCTCGCCGACGCTTCCAACCCTGAAAGAAACCTAACGGAAGGTTGAAACGAAATGTTTAGTGTAATGAAATTAGGTGGATATGGAAATCCTTCCCAGCATTCGCCTGGCAACCCGGGGAAACTGATGAGGCATATACTACCACTAAAGCTTGGATCTAATAGATTTACTGACAATTTATGTTAATGTGACGTTGCCAAATCTCTCCCAGAAATTAAACGTTTGCATGACATTCCAACATTAAGTCGTAGCTAAATTCAATGCACAATGTTTGCGCGACTATTACTGAAATAATAAACCATTTATACCCATTCGCCAAGAAGTTAGTTGCTCCAAATATTTGACACAAATTATTTTTTTTCGGCGAAGCGGTTCTTTATTGACAATAATTGTATTGGACATATTTGCTGCACTCATCTTGTAGAATCCCTGGTTAACGAATGGCCGAAGCAGTATCTTCCACTCTGTATATTAAATATAATATCTTTAATTTAGATGTTTTACTTCCTTTCGCGTGAGTATCAGGGAATTCTACATCTATGATTAGCAGAGTACGAAGTTTCATACAGGAAACAAAAAAATTGCAGGGTTTGGACTATAGGAAGTGGGGGGTAAGTCTGTCACATGATAACACAGAAGGCGAGTTTTTGCAGAACTTACATTCAATACAGTAAAATATTCACTCTCAAATTCTTGTACAAGTTCGTTAATACGTAAATCTCTTGATTTTCGTGTTGCAGACATTTTACTATATGGAACTAATGAACACATTCCAGAGACACTATGCGCTATAGGCAGTGTGCTTTGTGCTGGCACTGTGCCGGCACAATGACGTCACGCTCTGCCCTTGTGGAGGTAATTTCATGTCACCTCATTTGGCGATACCTGTATAAAGTTTCATACCCTAGTTATTAGGAATAGCTAGGGTACACATATGAAATTACAATTAAGGGGTGAAGCATTCTGTTAAATATATCAGTTGAAAAGTCAAATATCATGACATTTATAGGAATAGAAATAAAAAGATCAAAGTTTTAAATAATAAAGTGTTAGAACAGGTGGTAACATTTTATTACTTATTTCTTCGTTGTTTGTTCTAAATGTCACATTACAACCCAAGTAATTAAGTGAGTAAATTCCAATATATTTGTGGAATAATAGCTCGTGCCTTGAGACGGGAAACCCGAAAGGATACAAATTTAAAATTCTATACCTAAGACAATGGCCGTTCTAGTTTTACTGTATGGATCGGAGAAATAGACTTAAAACAAAGATTGGAGCCAAATACAAGCGGCAGAAATGAAATACCTCCGAGTAGTAAAACGATGTACAAGACAAAATGAGATTGGAAATAAAGAAATAAGGAAAGAATTAGATATTTTCGTTAAAACAAAGGATACAAGTAAACAGAGAGAAATGGAACGGTTATTTGCAAAGAATGAATAATTCCCGCATTCCATTACAGTCCTACAAATATAAACCTTCTGTTTACAGACCAATAGGAAGAACTGTAAAAACCAAAGCAGTCCGGGTTCGATCCCAGGCAACTGCATGTGTGATTTGTGATGGACGAAACGGCGCTGGGGCGGATTTCTTCCGGGTTCTCCGGTTTCTCCCGATATCTCATTCCACCGGTGCTCCATCTTCATTCCATCCATCAGTGCCACCGCCTGCGGTGCCGTAGTATTAAAAGCGGGCGTTAAACACTACAAAAAAGACCAGTAAAAAGATGGCAAGAAATATGAGGCCGGTATAGGAGAACACTCCTAAACCATTAAGGGTTGATGATGTGTTCTAGATGGCGGCGCCGTGGCCGAGCGGTTAGACCGTTCGCCTACCACCTAGGCGGCTTGGGGTCGATCCCAGGTACCCGCATGTGGTATTCGTGGTGCACAAAGTGGCGTCTGGGCGTGTTTTCTCCGGGTTATCCGGTTTCCCCCGCCACTCATTCCACCAATTACTCTATTATGACTTTTGTAGTTATCGATTTCGCCTGCATTTCTATGATACTCTTTCTCACTATGATACCTGGTGCTTGACTGACTACCCAGTCCGGTCCACAAGTTCTTGTGCTCCGCGACAGGCATCTGACTCTAGGCACAGACTTGTAAGTCCTACACAAGGGGATAGTAATTAGGTAAAGAAGAAGAATAAGTATGCTAGATAATTTTACTTGGTAAAGAACGACAGGAGTAGAAAGTTAGCTGATGTTCGTGGTCATATTTTGTAAGAGAGTTGGTCGAGCATGAGCAAGGAACACGTGGCAGTGTTGTTTTCCAGGAAGTGGCGGTCCTTTGTCCGAAAAGCCGATCCTGTATCGAATAACTGTGCCCAGTGCGCAGTTGGGGGAATACATTTTCTGTTCACCAGGCCGACATGACTCGACTGTTTCTAGGCTCGCGCCGATCGCTCCATGTGTGTTTAGTGTGAGACGCCAGGCTTGGCATTCCTGTACAGTCACTTCACCTTACTATAGCTCTCCCTCGTCACAACGTATCCCGAGTAAAAGCTCTTCTCAATAATCGGTACATACAAGGTTTTGGTTCACAGCAGAATACATCATCATATCCATAATAAACTGAGAAGTCGACTTTGTGTATTGGGATTTCATGTGCCTCTAACTAACCAATGATATTTTGCTTCAAATTCAGCCGACATAATTTAGTCAGCGTAAAAATTTGATAGATTAAACCTTAAAAATGCTTATTCTTGAACCTAATTCATGTTAATCCAGATAAATGTTTGTACAAATGGCTTTTTACATATTTTGGTAATAGGTTACATGGGCATATCAGAATACAGTAGACTTAAGCAGTACTGCGATCGTTTAAGAGCTGGTCTCTATGTGATAGCTTCACATTACATTCTCTTTGTCTGGACATATAAAAAAATCTGACGAGTTGCACTCACATGACTTTCCCTACTCTTGTACTAACCATTCTTACAAACTCTTATTCCTATATCTTCTTCGTTTTAGTTGAGATCAACATTTGTACAAATTATCTTATTACTTATTTTCTTGTAGGTGCAAGGGGAATATTAGAATACAGTAGGCTTTGTGCGATAGTAAAATCTTTTAAAGCTTTTGCACCTTAACATATAAAAAAATGAACAACGATGTCCCATTTCACGAAAGTTTTAAGTTTTCCAAAACTGACACAAATAACATGGAATATCTCCGAAATGGTTCACTCTACAAAAAATTAATTTTGACATAAATTGTGTGTCTTAGCGAGATCTAAATTTTTGTATAGTAATATTTTGTCTATCTCTTACGATTTACGAGTTATTCAAAAGTCATTCAGAGTAAATAGGACTACATAAGCTATAGCCAGCAAATTCAATATATACATTTCATTTGTCATACAAATATAGTAAACATACGGCATTTTAATCAAAATCATTAGAGCCATTTTCAAGAAAATAAGCATTTTCAAAAAATGTTCCATGTAAAAAGCATAGTTTAGGGTCGGACTATTTTCTTCAAAATCTTCGAGACTTAACCCTAAACTTTTTTCTCCCTCCTTCCAGCGCTAAACACAGTTCACTTATTCACTTGTTTTGCTTTTATAGTTATTTCTGTATATTATTTTTAATTTCTTTACTGATAAGACACAAGTATTGTATTCCACCCAAAAATTCGAAGTCGAGATTTCGTCGGAAATATGTTTTGAGACCCCCTGAATCCAAAAAAGAGCATTTGTAGAAAAAGATCTGTGTGTGTGTGTGTGTGTGTGTGTGTGTGTGTGTGTGTGTGTTTGTTTGTTTGTTTGTTTGTTTGTTTGTTTGTTTGTTTCTGTCAGTCTGTGGACAGCATAACTCAAAAACGAAAGGTCGGTTAAACACCAAAGTTGATATTTAAGTTTAATGTCTTTCAAGGATGTGACACGAAGATTTTGAAGAAAATAGCCCCACCCTAAACTACCCTTTACATGGAAAATGTTTAGAAAATTTTGATTTTCTTGAAAATGGTTCTAACGATTTTGATTAAAATGTCATATGTTTAAGATATTTGTATGGCAAATGAAGTGTATATTTTGAATTTTCTGGCTATGGCCTATGTAGTCCTGTTTACTCTGGTTGACTTTTGAATAACTCGTAAACCGTAAAAGGTAGACAAATTCATAATGCTCAAAAACTGTAGATCTCACTAAAACATAATTTATGTCGAAGTAAATTTTTTTGTAGAGTGAACCATTTTGTAGATATTCCTTATTATTTGTGTCAGATTCGGAAATCTTAAAACTTTCGTGAAATGGAACATCGTTGTTCATTTTTTAAAAAATTTAAGCGTGCAAAGGGAACGGGATCGCAAAGCTTTAAAATATTTGACTATCGTTCATAGCCTACTGGTATTCTAATATTTCCCTTTCACCTACAAGGAAATAAACTATAATATAATTTGTACAAATGTTTATCTCAACTAACACGAAGATATAAGTATAAGAGTTTGTAAGAATGGTTAGTACACAGGTAGAGAAAGTCATGTGATTGAAACACATCTGATTTTTATTTTTCTGCATTGCTTACTATTCATTTATACCTTTTGTTCGTTTCTTATATATAAGTTATACATAAATTGCTCTATGTAAATACCTTTATGATGAATAGTTTTTTTTTATTGTAGCCTTTCTTATAGTCGTTTTAATTTATCATATGGTGACTTAATTATTTGTGCATTTAACATTGGAATTAGAACACATTATATATTGTTATACACATTTATACTTTTGAAAAACTGAAGTAACTTGAGGCATTGATTGAAATTCACTGGAGATTTCGTAATGGTGTCGTCATCGGTTGAAGAGCTGACACTCTACTTGAGGTTCACTTGTTCGTTACACTTTTTTAGAACGTAGCTGTGCGTAATTTTGGAGTCTCTAGTCTTAATCGGAATATTAAAAGTTATTCTCGTCTTGATAAATTTTTCCCAGGCAGTTGTGTTACAGAACACATCATATTTCGCAATTTACTTTGCGAAGTGTCAAACCATCTTGTCCTCCATTCTTGAGGTAACCTTTTTTAACATACGTGATGAATATTGTTGTTGTTGTAGCGTTTAACGCCCGCTTTTACTACTACGGCACCGCAGGCGGTGACACTGATGATACATGAAGATGGAGCACCGGTGGAATGAGATGGCGGGGGAAACCGGAGTACCCGGAGAAAACCCGCCCTGACGCCGCTTCGTCCACGAATACCACATGCGGGTCCCTGGGATCGAACCCGGGCCGCCTAGGTGGTAGGCGAGCGCGCTAACCGCTCGGCCACGGCGCCGCCATGTGATGAATATTGCAATTGGGCTTATGTCTGTTATGATCTTAAGAAAAAATAAATAAATACAAAAAAAAAACATTTAGAATGAAATGGGCCTCAGAGGCGATTCCCATAAAAGTCATGATATGTATTTGATTTAGCTTGCAAATTTAAATAAATGTAGATGTATGGTATTTTAATCAAAACTGCTGGAGCCATTTTTGAGGTATAAAAGATTACTACATTTTGTATGTAAAGACTACTTTGGGTTGGAAGAGTTTCTTGAAAATCTTTGTATAGTATCCTTTGAAGTCACCACCATCATCATCTTCATCAAGATAGGTCAAATTAACCTGTTCTGACTCAGAAGTCATCCTTCCATCGGGGTCGAGGTCATCCAATATCTCTATTTCCTATGGTTTTATACTGAATTGTCTGTGTTTCCGGTCTATTATTGTGCATTCTGAATGCATAGTCGTGCCAGTTTTGTTTGTAGTTCATAATGTTGTCATTTAGCTATTCTCTAATAATTCGCTTCCCATATGGTCTTGAGGGACTATCCAGCAACATATCTAAGACATTTCATTTTACTGTTTCTATCATTCTTCTTTGTTTTCTATTCATCGCCCAATTCTCTGAGCCATAATTAAAAATGGGTACTACCATTGCCTTATAAAATTCCAGCATTGTTTATTTGTGTTTTATTACACAAAATTCTTTTAATACTACCACATATAGTTTGAAATTTATAAATCTTATTTTTCAAATCTTGGTCATAGTCAAACGAAACATCACATCGTAAATAATTGAAATGTTGTACCTGTTTGTGAGTTTTATGAGTGAAAGGGTGTCCTTTATGATCTGGGCGTCCTCTGAAGACACTGATATTAAATACCAAGTTTGGTATTCTCCCGACATTTCAGTTTGGGTTACAGGCAGACACATAAACTTTTCCAAAAGTGTTATTTTAGATGGAGGAGTCTCAAAACATGTATTTCCTGTGAGATCTTTGAGTCGAATTTTGGGGTGATTGCAATATATTCCCTACCTTCTAAGTACTTGATGCAGAAAGTGATAAGCTAACGAGCACCACGTGGTCAAGATCAGACCAGACGTTGGACAACTGGCAAGGGTCGCGTGCTCACGAAGGAATTTTAATGCGGGACACTAATGGCGATTTCGATATTAATCGAGAAGCGGTAATCGATTGACAGACAGGAACGAGTCGGCGACCTGGTCCCAGCTGGAGACCCTCGCTAATTGATCTCCCCCATGGTCAGTGTCACGAGGTCAAACTGTTCTGCGAACCGACAAAGGCCATCTTTGGTATTGCTTTCGAGATCTCCCACACGCATCTCTCGTCAAATGTTTACATCATGCAAGGGCAAAGGTATGCAAAGATTTAAACTTGATATTACAAGAAAAATCCTGGGATTAGGCCCTTATAGTCTGAGAACGGCTTTTAAACCTGTTTAGGTTCTGTTACTGTATATGACAACTACAGACAGGCAAAATATCAATATATTTTAAACCGAAACAGCTTTTATATTAAGGATTTAGAGTGGCTAGTTTTCAAAACAATCTGTTACACTTACATAACTGTCTCTAACCTTACACAAACTATTCTTACAAACACTTATTCCTCTATCTGTCTCACGTTAATCTAGACAAACATTTGTAGAAATTATCTTAATGCTAATTTTTTGTAGCTGCAAGGGGAATATGAGAATACAGTAGGGTCAATAAGTATAGGTCAAATGTATTAAAGATAGTCGCTAGGTGATGGCTTTGAAATGCTATTATCTTTGAATACCTAATAGATAAAAAAAGTGAATAATAAAAAAATCACGATTGAGAAAAGTACTGGAAAATTCAGAGAAATAACGAGGAATATCTTCAAAATAGTTCACTCCATAAAAAATGTATTTCTCATAAGTTGTACGTTTTTTGTGTAGTAATATTTTGTTTATCTTTAACGGTTCATATCAAAGTCATTCAGTATGAGGGGGACTTTTGAGGAAAAATTTTTCCAGAAAATTCAAGATATACATTTCAAATGTCATACAAATATGTTAAACATACAGTATTTTAATAAAAATCGTTACAGAAATTTTTAAGAAAATGTATTTTTCGAGTGAGTAGGGTGTAAGGGCCCGTCGACAGCTAGGTCATTAGAGGCACTATATTTTTACTTTCTCTACTGGTAAGTAGGGGAAGTATTGTATTCCACCCAAAAATTCGATGTCGAGATTTCACCGGAAATATGTTTTGAGACCCCCTGAATCCAAAAAAAGCATTTTTAGAAAAAGGTCAGTGTGTGTGTGTGTGTGTGTGTGTGTGTGTGTGTGTGTGTGTGTGTGTGTGTGTGTGTGTGTGTGTGTGTGTGTGTGTGTCAGTCTGTGGACAGCATAACTCAAAAACGAAAAGTCGGTTAAAAACCAAAGTTGGTATTTAAGTTTAATGTCTTTTAAGGATGCGACAAGAAGATTTAGAAGAAAATAGCCCCACCCTAAACTACACTTTACATGGAATATTTTTCGAAAATTTTGATTTTCTTGAAAATGGCTCTAACGATTTTGATTAAAATGTCATATGTTTGAGATATTTTTATGATAAATGAAATGTATATCTTGAATTTTCTGCCTATAGCCCCTGTAATCGTATTTACTCTGGACGACTTTTGCATAACTGTTAAACCGTTAGAGATAGACCAAATTATACTATACAAAAACTGTAGATCTTGGTAAAATACACAATTTATGTCTGGATAAATTTTCTTGTAGGGTGAACTATTTCGAAGATATTCCTTGTTACCTATGTGTGTGAATTTCGGAAAACAAAAACTTTCGTGAAACGGAACATCGTTGTTTATTTTTGTATATGTTAAGTGTGCAAAGACAACGGAATCTCAAAGCTTTAAAACATTTGACTATCGCTCAAAACCTACTGTATTCTAATATTCCCCTTGCACCTAAAAGGAAATAAGCAATAATATAATTTGTACAAATGTTTATCTCAACTAACAAGAAGAAGACATAGGAATAAGAGTTTGTAAGAATGATTAGTACAAGAGTAGAGAAAGTCATGTGAGTACAGCATATCATATTTTTCGAAAAATGTTTCATAAGCATATGTAGTAGTCTGGAATGGGGGATTTTCTTCAAATCTTTGTGTGACATTGTTGAAAGATTCTGAACCTAAATACAAGTTTGGTGCTTAACCAAATTTTCCTCACACACACATACGGACGCACGAACCTTTTTCTAAAAATATTTTTTTAGATTCAGGGACCTCAAAACGTGTATCTTCAGTGAAATCTCAATATTGAATTTTTTGGTGTAATAAAATACTTCGCGTACTTACTATACGTGATAGAGAAAGTAAAAAGCAGTTAGGTGACTAGGACGAGTGCCTTCGTGAACGTCCCAGCTTTAAAAACTTCATAAATGAAGTTTGCGACATAAGAAAACCACCGTTTACAGTGCTTCGGTTTTAATAGCTAAATTAAACGAAGTCTGTAGGCTATAGTACGTATGAAACTGTTATCTTAGACAGCAAAATAAAAATATTCTATAGGTAAATTTGTTTTTGCTTACTACTATATACTATACTCAGTATTTAAGTTGCGTATCTTCTAAGGATACCAGGCGGTTTAAACAAATCTGATGTGTTGCACTCACATGACTTTCTCTACTCTTGTACCGACCATTCTTACAAAATCCTATTCCTGTATCTTCTTCGTGTTGGTTGAGATAATAATTTGTACAAATTATCTTATTGTTTATTTCCTTGTATGTGCAAGGGGAATATTAGAATACAGTAGGCTTTGTGCGATAGTCAAATATTTTAAAGCTTTGAGATACCCTTGTCTTTGCACGCTTAACATAAAAAAATGAATGATGTTCCATTGCACGAAAGTTTTAAGTTTTCCGATACTCACACACAAAACAAGGAATATTTCCGAAATGGTTCACTCTACAAAAAAATTTATTGAGACATGAATTGTGTATTTTAGCAAGATCTACATTTTTAGTATAATATGATTTGGTCTATCTCTAACGGTTTACCAGTTATGCAAAAGTCGTCCAAAGTAAATACGACTACAGGGGCTATAGACAGAAAATTCAAAATGTACATTTCATTTCTCATAAAAATATCTCAAAGATATGCCATTTTAATCAAAATTGTCAGAGCCATTTTCAAGAAAATAAAAATTTTCCATGAAAGGGGTAGTTTAGGGTGGGGCTATTTTCTTCAAAATCTTCGTGTCGCATCCTTGAAAGACATTAAACTTAAATACCAACTTTGGTTTTTAACCGACTTTTCGTTTTCTAGTCATGCTGTTCACAGACTGACACACATACACGGACATTTTTTTCCAAAATGCTTTTTTGGATTCAGGGGACCTCAAAACATATATTTCTTGTGAAATCTCGACATCGAATTTTTGGGTGGAATACAGTACTTTCCCTACTTACAGTAGAGAAAGTAAAAGTGCTCATAATCAATATCCCTTTACGTACAAATATTTTTAAAAATGTTGATTTTCTCAAGAATTGGTACAAAGAATATGGACTAAAATACCACATTTTTAAGGTATTTTCATGACAGTGAAATGAAATGGATGTATTGACTTTTCTGGGAGTAGTCTTTTCATTCTGCATTACTTAAGCATAACTCGTAAAGTGCCACAGACAGACAAAATATTATGATAGAATGACTTGAAATCCGGTCTTCAAAGCATTAGTTGAGAGTGTCTGTTGTCCCACATGCTGACTAAAACAGAGGGAGGCAACTAACCTGTCACATTTCCCTTTCTCCTCTGAGTCACTGATCCCCTGTTTGTCCACATGGCCTTATTGGACAGAAGATAGTCACATTTAAGTGCGGCTTTAGATGAAAACTTATTTTTTGGCCTAATTTTCAACCATTCTTTGTAGAAAAATCTGATGTGTTGCACTCACATGACTTTCTCTACCTACTCCTTTACTAACCATTCTAACAAACTCCTATTCCTATATCTCCATGTTAGTTCAGATAAACATTCGTACAAATTATCTTATTGCTTATTTCCTTGTAGGAAAGGGAGATATTAGAGTACAGAAGGCTTTGCGCGACAGTCAAATCTTTTTGACCTTTGAGATTCCGTTCTCTTTGCACGGTTAACGTATAAAAAAATGAACAACGTTGTTGCATTTCGCAGTTCTAAATTTTCTGAAACTCACACACATAACAAGGAATATCACCGAAATGGTTCACCCTACAAGAAAATTTATTGAGACATAAATTGTGTATTTTAGCAAGATCTACATTTTTTGTATAGTACGATTTGGTCTATCTCTAACGGTTTACCAGTTATGCAAAAGTCGTTCAGAGTAAATGCGACTACAGGGGCTATAGCCAGAAAATTCAAGATATACATTTCATTTGTGATCAAAATATCTCAAACATATGGCATTTTAATAAAAATCGTTAGAGCCATTTTCAAGGAAATCAAAATTTTCGAAAAGTTTTTCATGTAAAGGGTAGTTTAGGGTGGGGCTATTTTCTTCAAAATCTTCGTGTCACATCCCTGAAAGACATTAAACTTAAATACCAACTTTGGTTTTTAACCGACTTTTCGTTTTTGAGTTATGCTGCCCACAGACTGACAGACTGACACACAGACACACACACGGACGTTTTTCTAAAAATGCTTTTTTTGGATTTAGGGGACCTCAAAACACGTATTTCCGGTGAAATCTCGACATCGAATTTTTGGGTGGAATACAATACTTCCCGTACTTACCAGTAGAGAAAGTAAAAAATCTGATGTGTACTGACCATTCTTACAAACTCTTATTCCTGTATGTTCTTCGTGTTAGCCAAGATAAACTAATTAACATTAACATTATATAACATTTGAAACTACTTTCGTAAATCAAAGGCAGCGTACATATACCCAACCCGCCACTGCAACAACACAGTTGAGTGTTAAAAGAGTGGTAAAGTCCGCATAAAGTGAAAGGAGGTAAAGCCAACCTCCCCTCTTTATCAAACGCTGGACATCACTGCAGTAATCGATTTCTTCATCCGGCCTAATCGAATAAAAAATGAAGCGCGAAATGTATCTGTGTTCGGAGGTGGCAGAATTGTAAATCCGCCTTTGCTACTCTGGCGTTGTTATTTTGCCAAATACCAGCGAAATGCTTACATCATAATGTTATATACCTATAAGGGCAACACTGAATATTTTTAGTATTCCATGTTTCTAAAAACAAATGAAATTTGTTTATAGTTGATAGCTACTTTTGCTAGTTCATAGCCGTGTTTGTTTGTTCGATTTGCTCTAATATTTGGTTAATTACTGTTACTTAAACATTTTCTGTTCACACAAGAATCAGCTTGAGTAGAGATAATTTCCGGGCTATGATTCTTAAGGTTAAATCCTCATTAACGCCTGAGCAATATGAAAATCGGCTTAGAAATGCTTTTGACGATGTAGTCCCATCTAAAATTACAATAATTAGTACAACGAATTCAAAAGTGATAGGATTTTCCTTAGTGATGAACTAATGGATTTCATGAAGGACGCCCAAGAACTGTTGGCGTTGCTACTGATGAAAACATTGCCGCTGGTTGAGCATTGCTTGAAGAAGATCGACTGATGTTATGAATTTATTCCGGTGATATGGGACAGAGGCACGGTGTCACCGTGGTCAAGTGGTTTAAACCGTTCGCCTGCCACCTAGGCGGCCCAGGCTCGATCCCAGGGACACGCATGTGGTATTCGCTGTAGAGGAAGTGGTGTCTGGGCGGGTTTACTCCGGTTCTCCGGCTTCTTCCGCACTCATTCCACGAATTGCTCCACCATCACCTTTGCAATCATCGGTTTCACCTACATTTCATATCATCCTCTTCCTCACTCTCATACCTGGTGCTTGGCTGACCACCTGCTTCCAGATCTTCACTCTGTCCGGTCCAGAACTTCCTCTGCTCCCTGATAGGCATCTGACCCTTGGCGGAGGGTAAACCAGAAGAAGATAATATTGAACATTGGTACGAGTAAAACCCAAATAATTTTACATCAACAGTCAGGTGTGAGAAAGCTTTGTTGTGATGGATTCTTCCTGACTCTCTATCAAAAGCAACGATGCATTGATTGGTCTAGAAAAACTCTTCAAATTTGGATTGGAATATGTTATTGGTTATGAATCTTGGATTTATTGTTATGATTCTGTAAAGAAAAGTCAATCAACTCGATGACCCTTTTGAACTGAATCTAAGCCTACAAATGTGGAGTAGTTCTAAGAAGATGGTAGGCAGTTTTTTCCTCTAAAATGGGCCGTAATGGTAGAAGGCAACCACAATTTTTTGAACATTTCAAGAAAAATGCTCAAAAGAAAAACTAATTTTACTTCGTCACATGCAGCAGAACTAACAACTGAGTATATGGATGCCCTAAAGGTCAGCACCACGGACCCTCCATCATACAACCCTGGTTTCTGAAGAGTGGCATCGAGTGCACAAATATATTGATGTTAAAGCGGAATATTTTGAAAAATAAATTATTTACATTTGTTTAAAACTAATCCTTGTTAGAGTTTCTAAAAAACATTCAGTGTCACCTCGTAAAATGTAACCACTGAACTTTTTAAGGGGCGGATTAAGTCTGATCCAAAATGTGTCATGAAACACTTGGGGACGCAGACAATAATGCCCTCCAAGTGTGTTTTCATTGCCATTCCGTTGAAAAGAAATCCGTTTATTGTACATGTGTTGGCAATAGAAGTGCAAGCAAGTCAGGGGCTCCTGGTTGGGTAGATAGGAATGTAAGTGAAGTGGTGCAAAAAGTCGAGCCATACCACACGGCTAACGTCATGTCGGCTTTCGATACACATCATTAATGTTTATGTGGACTGGAGGGCTCCTCCGCCATTTTGTTGAGCAATATCTTCTCCGTAGTTCACGTCTAACCAACGTACTGCAACAGGTCACTTCTTATTTTCCACTAAATTTAAGACACTAATTTGTTCCCATCCACAACAGAACTTTCTTGGAAAAGTTTAAACTTCCATACTCATGTCTAGTACCATTTTAAGTTGATGCTGTTTTATAATAAAACAACATGAATTCTGAACTTAATTTTCTTGCAAAACATTTCTTTTTCAGCATTTTCCACCCAAACATGTAATAGTGAAATTTCACTGGATTCACACGTTTTTTAAGTCCCCGAAGTTGCACTCACATGACTTTCTCTACTCTTGTACTAACCATTCTTATACAAACTCTTATACCTACATCTTCGTGTTAGTTGAGATAAACGTGTGCAGAAATTATCTTATTGCTTATTTCCTTGTAGGTGCAAGGAGAATATGGGAATACAGTAGGCTTTGAGCGATAGTCAAATCTTCTAAAGCCTTCAAATTCCGTTCTCTTTGCATGTTAACATATAAGAAATGAATAACGATGTTCCATTTGATAGAAGTATGTTCTCCAAAACTCACAAAAATAACAAGGCATATCTCGGAAATGGTTCACTCTACAAAAAAAATTATTTGTACCTAAATTGTGTGTTTTAGCAAGATCTACATTTTTTGTAAAATAAGATTTCCTTTATCTCTTACGGTTTACCAGTTATACAAAGTCATCCAGAGTGACTAGGACTTCATAGGCTATAGCCAGAAAATTCAAGATATACCTACATTTCATTTCTAATAAAAATACCTCAAACATGTTGCATTTTAATCAAAACCATTAGAGCCATTTTCAAGAAAATCAAAATCTTTTAAAAATTTTCCATAAGTGGTAGTTTAGGGTGGAGGAATTTTCTTCACAATCTTGTGTCGCATCCTTGAAAGACATTAGACTTAAATGCCAACTTTGGATTTTAACCTACTTTTTGTTTTTGAGTTATGCTGTCCACAGACTGACACACACACGACACACGGACCTTTTTCTATTTTTTTTTTTTTTTTTTTTTTTTTGATTCAGTTGGCTTCAAAACATAAAATCTAGACTTCAAATTTTTTGGGTGGAATACGATACTTCCTCTACTTTATGTAGTAGAGAAAGTAAAAGAGAATTTTTAGGAAAAGGTGGGGATGCGACATACAGATGCTCAGGACGAAGCTTCCACCCTAGATTAGCCTATATACAGAACATTTTTCGAAATGTTTGTTTTTCTCAAAAATGAAAATGATTTTGATTAAAATAGCACCACATATTTAAGATATTTTCATGTGACATGAAATGGAATTATGGAATTTTCTGTGAATAGACTCTGAAGTCATTCAGAATGGCTTTTTGATGGCTGATAGATTTTATCTATCTCTTAAAGATTACGAGTTATGCAAACTGGTAATCTTTAAGATAAAATCTTACAGAACAAAAAATGTAAAGCTAGTGTCGTCAGAATTAGTGTACGAGGGTCAGAGAGGGTGAAGAAAGACAGCGAAAGGAATGAGTCAAGGTTACAAGAAGAAAACAATTGAGTTTTAATATCACAAACGATTGTAGACTATGTTAACGTCAGTAAAAGACACTCTGTTTTTGTGCCAAAGTATTGGAGGAAAACAAGGTAAAAAAAGTAATTGGACTGCACTTTTGTTGTTTTGTCACAATATGCACACCTTTTAGTCAGAGTGCACGGTGGGCGGGGATGAACACCACGACCCCCGAATGCTATTCACACATGCCACTACCTAAGCCAACTGGCTCTTTATTTTTTGGGAGGGGGTAATTGGCACCCCTGGACGTCAGAACACATGTGATATAAAACTTTAGCCCCATGCCACCACTTAGGTTCAGAGAAAAGCGAGTTTTCTGATTATGCATCTGTGAAATTTGGTGAAAATATCCAAAAATTTTTGTTTTTACTTTTTGCATTTTTTATGATACTTATACTTCGTACTTTAACGGCACACTTTAGTTTTCTCAATATCAGCTATTTTTAAAGCTCCAGGAAGGCATTTAAATGTTCCAGTAAGGATGAGCGTTGCTCGCTAAACTTCGTCGCTACAGCTTTGAAATGCTTTTTTCGTTTTCACAGGCTTTGATTTTGGCCTCTTGCAGGGAATTTTGCTTCAGAAAGTTGTGAGCTGGCTGTGCTGAAATAAATTCAATATATCGAGCTGAAATGATGCAAATCTGACACATATTTTGCTTCCAAACAGGAAAAATGCCCTCAGTGTTCTGTAATTCTATAATGTTGCCAGGTTATTTTAGTGTTTCAGTTATATATTTGGCATTGTTTAGGTAGTTAATAGGTTTTAAGTTATTCGTTAGACTATAGTAAAGCCATAACAAGCAGATATTTTATGAAATTTGTGTATAAATTAGTGAAAGTGCACAGTGTAGAGGTTAGCTAAGAACAATAAATTTCTAAACTTTGTGAACAATGATGAATGGAAAGTTGTCATATTAAGAAAGAATCAAGCAAACTTAAAATTCTAAAAAAAAAAAAAAAAAAAAAAAAAAACTGCTATTGAGGTCAAGAAGAAAGCAACAGAGGGACCCATGTATGGTGCTGGAAAATTTTTAAATTGATTGGATTTAGTTAAAGTACAAAAATATGTTGTTAAACTTTAAAATCTATTTTTTCAGCAGTTTTCACTATTCAAAATGCTCCTTGGACTCTAGTTTATAAACTTATTCATTTGAAATTTTCATAAGATATTCAGAGCTTAAAGTATTAAAATTTGTCATGTGCTGGTTAAAACATATTAAAAAATAGAGCTGAAATTAAATATTTTTATAACTCATACTGAGAAAATGGAAAATATCAATAAACTGTATACGAAATATTTTTTCCTCTTAAACTAATTAAATCTAGACAGTGGCGATATGACAAGTTCTTTATATCTGTATACTGAGATCAAATTAAAAATTTAGGAGAGATACAATAGACTGTTGGGTCCAAGGGTAATTTCATATTAGCGTTTCAAAAAGTGATTTATTATTAATAAATATATTAATAATTTAAACACTAATATAGAACATGTAAATTTTGTGTAAACTATATGTTATGTTCTGAGTGTGTGGAAAAAGAATGCAAAGCAATTAGGAGAAAACTGGAATTTTTAATTTTCATAGATACATTGCCTTAAGGGGACACTGGTACGAAAATGACCAAAAATGCCATTTTTTCAAAAAACATTTTTTTTTAAGAAATGTCTTCAACATCTCCAGAATATGGACATTAAATATTTGTCAAATCCACCTGGAAATTGGCGTATTAAAAATTTATTTAGACTCTTGCAACATTTCAGCAAGTGTGTTCCAAAACTTTAAACAGCTTTTCCTCCATGTAACAATTTTTGTGCTTTGGGGTAAACTTTTTTGCAGTAAATATTGATGGATAAAGTTGAAATTTTCAGGATATGTAAAATATAACTTGTTAAAGAAAACTGTGCATTGGTTTGTTGATCACACTCATACATAAGATTATATGCTTTTTTTCTTTGTAAATATAGGTAATATTTCTTTTTATTCCATTCTAAATAAAAAGAATTCATATTTCTAATAAATATTAATATTTTGGAAAACCAATGCACAGTTTTATTGCATAAGCATAGAAAAACTAGCATACCAAATTTCAGGCCTCTACTTTAATTCTAAACTGCAAAAAGTATACCTTTTATTACTATTCAATTCTTTCCAAAAGCATACTAAACAATTTTTAGTTTAAAAACTGTGTAATAGAGAGCAGTGGAACTTACACCAACAGTATATCATGGCAGGTGCAACTTAATCTAAAATTTTAATTAAAATTGATTAATTAGGGAAGAAAGTTCATTTGGTACCAGTGTCGCCAAGAAAACTGGAGTTTTTAAGTTTCATAGCTTGAAAACCTAATTGATTTGTTGAGCGCTGAAGAAGGAAATGCGTATTTGGATGATAATGAAGTCGCTTAATCAGTCAACAAAAGCAACAGAACAGGAAGGGCGACAACGGCTTTCTCTTCTTTCTTTTAGCGGGAGGTGAATGGTGAGCCGATAATTGCTCAAGATTTGGAAAGGTTTTGGCGGCGACTCGCAAATTCCTTGTGGAACTCGCTCGCAGCTTGTCTTTTGTTTTGGTGTGCCGCACGCCAGCAGAGCGGGAACCTGTTAACATGCATTAACTGGGAGCTGCTAATTGTGTGTATGTGTGTGTGCACTAGCGGACCTGGGTTGGGCGCCGTGGAATTCGAATTTAAGTTTGTGGCATCCTCCCTCTCTTCCTGTTTTGTCTTTCTTCCTCACACCGCACTTTTAGATTCGTTTTTCTTTTCTCCTTTCATATTCACCATCTTCATCATTACTATATTGACATTTTTGAATTTTACAATCGTTTTTAGAATGTCTAAAATACAGTAAACTTCCACTGGACGAAACCCGGATTTAATGCACCTGCGAAATTGGATGATAAGCTGAAAGATGCAAAAATTGAATTGTTTACTTTTTACTGTGTTGTGACAAAATGACAAAATGAATCCAGTTACTTTCCATCATCGTCTACACCAAGATAGGCCACGCTGGCCTGTTTCGGCTCAGAGATCATCCTTTAAGTCTTCCAACACTGCGATTCCCTTCAGGTTTATGTCCTGCAACTATTTTCGTTATTCGATTATTTGACATTCGTGTTTTATGATGTGCCCAGTTCATTAATAAATATTTTGCTATTTAAGTTATATATTTTTAGTTGTTCTCTAATTGTCATTTCTCACGGAATCTAAACAGGTACATCCAACAATGCTTCTTAAGAAGTTCATTTCAGCTGTTTCCACCATTCTTCTGACCCTTCTGTTCATTGTCCAATTTTCGGAATCATAAGTCACTATCGTTACGGCCATCATTTTATAAAACTTCATCATAGTTTCATTTCGAACTTTATATTTCAGAGTTCGTTTAAGCTTTCTACATAGATATATTCTGAAATTTATATAATTTTTGTTTTATATCTCTATCATTATAAAATGAAATATCAGATCGCTGTTAATTAAAATATTGTACTTGTTCTATTGTTTTATGTTTAATTATTATTTTTGATCTTATCTGATCTTTCCCTAGAAAAGCCATAATCTTTGTTTTTTGTGTTGAAATATTTAAGTTGTAGTTACTCATTATTTTTACAACTGATGTGCTGCTAATTGAAGCATATTTTAATTTCCAGCAAAGATTACTTGATCATGAGCAAATAAAATTGCATTCAAGTTAGTATAATTATGTTTAAAATTACTTCTCAGTTGGAATTGCCACTCCTCAACTGTATATGTTAAGTATCGGCGATATTGGGCAGTCCTGTCTTACTCCTAAATTTACAGTTACTTTTTCTATTGCTTAATTTTCTTCTAAACTTTCGCACAAAAACACATTCTCTTCTACTGACGTTAACGCAGTCTTTCGAGATATTACAACTCACAACTGTTTTTATCGTTGCCTAGACTCAGTCCTTTCACTGTCTTTCTTCGCTTTCTCTGTTTGTCATCCGATGATACAATCACTCAACGCTCGTTAAAACTTCTTCACTTCGACGTGACTTATCTTTCACGACTAGTAGTAACACATACAACTGGCTGGTACTCATTGACTCTCTCCTCTGTTGTTTCCTCGCCTCCTTATATAGCAAGGATGGCGTAACATGAACCTTGCTTGACTTTCGCAAACACGCCGGACGCCGAATGGCTCTCGAAGGTTCCAGAAACCCTGTTATGCGGCGCGCTGATTGTTATTAGTCATGTATACATAAACGTCGCGCCATGCAGCCTGACCTTGACCGCTGTGCCGTGAAGTAGCTAAGCCAAGACCGTCCTTTGTTGTGCACCGTGCTCTCCATCACAGTATTTATACCCCATACTTTCATTAGACCCTTGATTTTCGAATATTGGCAATATTTATCACTGTAGGCTTTTGAGACACTCCTGAACAAATGTTCATTCCACTTCTAAATGTTTTTCTCAAGACCTTTTGTCAGTATCTTTGTTATTTATTTAAAACGCTCCAGGTATTAGAATGCTTGTCAAATAAACTACTAATTTTCAGCAAGAGACTTGCAATTTATTTGCATTTATTATGTGCACACTTATATGCAACCAAGTTGTATTTGTAGGTATAAGTCTTACGTATTCACAAATTAGTATAAATACAGGCAAGATAAAAATAGAGCAGATAAAAGTGAATCAGGAGAATCACAGTGTAAGACAGAGATGCACCTTCTCTACCTTCCTATTTAATATATACGTGAACTAAATTATTAAGATTTGGAAAAATAAGATGTGTGAAGGAATATGTTTGAATAGAAATAAAACCTCAAATGTAATTCTTTATGCGGATGACGTCACAATAAAGACAGCTACATACTGTATTCCCCTATTACAGTTGTACCTTATATATACAACAACACCATTTCTACCAAGGTGTATCTCACTTAACAAATTGGATTGAACCATAAGCGTTTTTACCTTCTCTACTGTTAAGTAGAAGGAAGTATTGTATTCCACCCAAAAATTCGATGTCGAGATTTCACCGGAAATATATGTTTTGATACCCCCTCAACAAAAAAGTATTTTTAGAAAAAGGTCAGCGCACGCTGTGTCTGTGTATCAGCCTGTCAGTCTGTGGACACCATAACTCAAAAACGAAGTCAGTTAAAAATCAAAGTTGGTATTTAAGTTTAATGTCTTTCAAGGATGCGACACAAAGATTTTGAAGAAAATAGCCCCACCCTAAACTACCCTTTACATGGAAAATTTTTCGAAAATGTTTATTTTCTTGTAAAAGGTTCTAACGATTTTGATTAAAATACCATACGTTTGAGATATTTTTATCGCAAATGTAGCTTATATCTTGAATTTTCTGGCTATAGCCTATGTAGTCCTGTTTACTCTGGATGACTTTTGAATAACTCGTAAACCGTAAGAGATAGACAAATTCTTAATGTACAAAAAATGTAGATACCACTAAAACACACAATTTATGTCTAAATAATTTTTTTGTAGAGTGAACCATTTTGGAGATATTCTTTGTTATTTATGTCATATTCAGAAAACTTGAAACTTTCGTGAAATGGAACATCGTTGTTTACATGTTAGGCGTGCAAAGAGAATGGGGTCTCAAAGCTTTAAAATATTGGACCATCGCTCACAGCCTACTGTATTCTAATATTCCCCTTGTACCTACAAGGAAATAAGCAATGAGATAATTTGTACAAATGTTTATCTGAACTAATAGGAAGAAGATATAGGAATAAGAGTTTGCAAGAGTGGTTAGTACAAGAGTAGAGAAAGTCATGTGAGTGCAACACATCAGATCTTTAAGAATAGCTCGCACAGCTATTCTCTAGCTACTAGAGAATATCATGTGAGTGTATACATGTTTTTCTGTCCCTCTTGAATGATGGGACGGAACCCATAATCACCAACGTTAGCCAACTTCCTGAGAGTTTCCCCAAGAGGAATCCTTGGCAGGTTACGGTTAATTTGTAGTGCTATCAGATCTAGTAGCTTTGCCTTCTTTTTGCGGTATACATGCCAGGATGGTGCCGAGATCGCAGATATCCCAGAAAATCGATTAACTCCTTTCCGGGTAAACTGGAAAACGTTAAAATTCTACTTGGACATAAACAATATCCAGGGACAGGCAGATACAGATTAATTTTAACCTTCGAATGTTTATTTTCCCTGCTACGTATAGGCTCTTAGGTATAAGTGCACACATTTGTACTGGTAATTGGAGTACAGTGTAATGAACAATATTACATCAATGTTTGCTTGATTTCCGGACTTATAATTTTACTTATTAAAAGTAGTCTGTTTCCAGATTGGTTAGTACCTTGAAGGAGACGTGACACAGAAAACATGACGCACGGTGGGTGGGACAAATGCCGCAACGCGGTAACGAGCGCTATATCTGAACTGAGTTCGAATGCTTTCTACTAGGCTAATGATCTCACATTATCTAGGTCAGTGGGTCACGCATTGAGGTGTGAAGCAAAACTACTAATCTATCTCACAGGAGTTTTTCATTTCGCGGCACACTTACGAGCATGTAAAAAACATTAGGCAGTAAAATATGTGATTGGTTTGTAGGAAAACTGTTAGTGAAAGAGAAAAGACAACTATCACAATGAAGTGGATATACGTATATTATGGTATCATTTATCAAAATATCTGCACTTATATCCCTGACAGCCCGTATACAGTAAGCAGAGGGAGTAAGTATTGTATTTCTCACCGCAATTCATTAATTCGATATCAAGATTTCATCGCAAATAGTTGTTCTGAAGCCTTCTAAAACCCAAAATTGTTTTTAGAAAAACATCCACGTGTCTGTGAGTGTGCATGAGCGTCGGCAGACTTTTTTCAAGGGGGGGGGGGGGGAAGCCGCATTTTGGAAGTTTCCAATATTAATTCATTATTCTGTTGTCAAAAACTGTAAAAGACGAGTTACAGTATTTGTTGCGGATAAGCATATTAATTTATGCTAAATAAAAACTGTTCTTTACGTCAACATTAAAGCAATAGTTCAATAGTAATTGATTGCACATTAGATTTATTTTCCAAGGGGGCAGCGCGGCCCCCTTACCCCTCCCCCTTCGCGACGCCCATATGTGTTTGTGTGTAATTGGTATTTAAGTGCAGTATCCTCCAAGGTTGGGATATCATTATTTTCAACAAATACTCCTCACACCAACTTATTCTTTATGTTCCAAAATGTTCTAAAATAAGTATCTTTTGAAAAACGGCTTTAACGATTTTAATAAAAACCTACAGGATGAAAGTGAAAGGATCTGACTTTAACAGTGAATCTCTGATGTTGTGAATAACAAGAAAATCTAATACCAAAATGTTGAAAAGTTTATAGAAAAAACATATTTTTATCAATCGCAACCAAAAGGCAACAAATTGTGGGTTCTTTTAAATTTAATTTACAGAAAAACCGTTGAGTCTGTTGAAATACGCCAAAGGAAAAAGTTGTCCTTTATTCAGTTTTCTATGAATATAGCCATAAATCAAGAACCTTCAATTAATAATAATCCAGCCAGGCAAATAGATGATACATTTTTTGATAGAAGTATTATTTCAAAAGAACTTGCATCGCTGGTTTTCGTATTGATACAAGCAGTGTTGGGAAATACCTTTATAACATTTGCAATCCAGAATTTAAGTAGTAAATTTCAATACTAAAGGATTTAAGAATAGGCAGTTACGGATTACCAACTCCATGTGGAGCATAGTTCTATCTCTTTCTATTTTCCATGTTTCAACTGAAACCTACACACTAGTGAGATGCGATTCACTGCAGTAATAAAGATATATTGAAAGAACTTCAGGTTCAACCTGTGTTAGACTTCGTACAAAAATATCAGAAAAATTAGAATGATAACATTGCGCATGCCCAGGACTAGGATCCCTAAAACAGTGCTCCATTATCGCCCAATAGGAAAGCGAGTTCTTGGCCGTCCAAGGAAGAGCTAGACAGAAAATTCTGCGCTGAGATCCTAACGACCCACAAGGCCCAATACCTGGAGGGAGAATAGCGAACCTTCATATAGGAAACAAAATGTTGAAGAGTTGGTCAGGAGGGGTCAGTCTGTCACATGATCACAACACACAGGTACAGTCGACTTAGGCACGTTGTAGATAAAGTTTTTGCATAGCATACATTTAGCGTTGTCACTATTTACAGTAAAATATTCACTCCCAAATTATTGTAGAAGTTCAGCAATGCGTGAATGTTCAATTTTCGTGCTGTGTGGAACTAGTGAACACACTCGAGGAACACCATGCATTATAGACACTGAGCCCAGTTGTTTGTGCTATCACTGTACTCGTGCAATGACGTCACGTACTGTCCACGTGGCAGGTAACTTGCAATCGCCTCATTTCGCGATACCTGTATAAACCCTAATGATGATGAAATGCAAGCATAACTGAGGTATTTTTAGTGCATAGAAATCCATTGTCTACTGATTGCTAATTTAAGGTTAGCGTACATTCGCAAATTATTTTTATATCTGCTGAGTCAGAATGAAGAACCATAAGCAAATTATAAATCAAATAAGAACGAAGAAAGTTCTGAGATAAAAACTAATTGAGTATCCGACTGGAACCTCATGGTGTTAGTGAAAATATTGTGATAGCTGTATGACGTCAGCGCTTTTATCAGATAAGCTGCCATTTTGACTGTCAAGGTCGGTCAATGAGACCATCACATAGTATTTATGGAAAGCAGTGGCGGATAACAAACCTGGGTATAAAATATAAGAAATAATGATACTAATAGTAATGGTAATAATATAATAATTTAATAATAATATAATAAATGATGATAATAATAATAATAATAATAATAATAATAATAATAATAATAATAATAATAGTAATAATAATAGTAATAATAATAATAATAATAATAATAATAATAATAATAATAATAATAATAATAATAATAATAATAATAATAATAATAATAATAATTGTAATAATAATAATTGTAATAATAATAATTGTAATAATAATAATTGTAATAATAATAATTGTAATAATAATAATTGTAATAATATAATACTAGTAGTAACAATACTAATAATGTAGAAGTGTGAAAATTATTACACTGAAGTATTTTTTTTGTAAATATTTATTTAAGGTCGTTTTGACAGCACGGTCTTATCACGACCATACATAGTAATACATTGTGGATATTAAGTTACAATTATGCATACACACATTACATTATGTTGACATTTACAGTAAATTTGAAAGTTTTATGTTCTTCATAAACTGTAGAGTCTTGCTGATCATATTCGGTGTATTGACTGCATGATGAAGACTGAAGTATTTTGTAAGGTTAAAATTACTGAAAGTTCTGAGTTTAAAAAGAATAATTGCTAAGTATCTGAAATCGAATTAATACCTTAGTGGATGCCTGACGGTTATGTTTACGTTCTCTACTACCTATAGTAAATAGAGGAAGTATTATATTCCACCCAAAAATTCGATGTCAAGGTTTCACTTGAAATATATGTTTTGAGGCCCCCTGAACTCAAAAAAGTTATTTTTAGAAAAAGAACGAAAGGTCGGTTAAAAACCAAAGTTGGTATTTAAGTTTAATGCCTTTTAAAGATGCGATACTAAGATTTTGAAGAAAATTCCTCCACCCTAAACTACCCTTTACATGAATCCAACGATGGCTCTAACGATTTTGAATAAAATGTCATATGTTTGAGATATTTTTTATGGCAAATGAAATGTATATCTTGAATTATCTGGCTATAGCCTATGTAGTCGTATTTACTCTGGACGACTTTTGCATAACTGGTAAACCGTTAGAGATAGACCAAATCATACTATACAAAAATTTAGATCTTGCTAAAATACGCAATTTATGTCTGAATAAATTTTCTTGTAGGGTGAACTATTTCGGAGATATTCCTTGTTATGTGTGTGAGTTTCGGAAAACTTAAAACTTTTGTGAAATGGAACATCGTTGTTCATTTGTTTTGCATGTTAAGTGTGCAAAGAGAACAGAATCTCAAAGCTTTAAAAGATTGGACTATCGCTCAAAGCCTACTGTATTCTAATATTTCCCTTGCACCAACAAGGAAATAAGCAATAAAATAATTTGTACAAATGTTTATCTTAACACGAAGATATAGGAATAAGAGTTTGTAAGAATGGTTAGTACAAGAGTAGAGAAAGTCATGTGAGTGCAACACATCAGATTTTTCATTTATGCACACACACACAAAGGAGGTCACACTATAACAGGTACTTGAGCTATGAAAAGGTACAGACTATAATACTGGCTAATTATAGACACTCTAAAATTAGTATATTTTATTTCAGTGAAGATGAAAGATATTTATATATACAAAGCCTACGGTTATAAACAAAGGAAAGCAACAGGTAAACAGGCAAGCGTAAGCTCTTATTATGATTAACCACGTGCTCTTATGAATGAGCTGTTTGTTTTATCAGTAGTATCCGGCAAATAAACCTCCAATGATGGTGTTCTAAGCCGTACTCCCCGCAGTTGATTCATGCTGAATCACAAGGTAATTCGTAAAGACAATTTACAGTCAACGTCATGCAGCACATCAAACGCTTGAGACATTTTCTACTGTTACTTAAGGATGGCATCATCAACCACAATTTCAAGTATAGTATTGCCCAGGTCTTGGGGGCTATTGTCATCCCACTGTCTTTTAGAGTGCCAATTGGCGCGTGGATGATGTTGTCATGTCTTTTACTTCGGTCGCTCTGAGGTGTAATGGAACAAACAGAATCTGAATGCACAACAGTAACCGACTTGGCAATAGTAGATTCTTTCGCTACGAGTATTATGATGCCGGCCGATGGCAGCGGCAACAGCAAACATCGCGAGAGTTCCGTGCACAACAAAGGAAGGTCAAATTCAAGCTACTCCACACCACTTACGCGAGAAACACGTGACAAAAATCAGTGTGGCATTACAAAGAGCTTTCTAGATTGTTCGTGAATCTTCTGGCTGCCCGCAATTTCCAGAAAAGACGAAGTTAGAGAAGGATCTGGTTACGTCATCGCCGGTATAGCTTTCGGAACGCGTGAGGGCAGGCAGTTTTTAATCAGTCAGCTTTTAGTTTTACCTTGGGGACACACGAGCGTTTATTTTGCGTGCGTTTTAGGCACGTATTATGCGCGCAGCTTAGCTTCACAAGGTATCTGATGGAACAGCACACATGTTCAGCTCATAATCAAGGTCATGAAAGCAAAGCGAGCGTAAACGCGCGTCTTAGCGGGATGCTAGAACGCGCGTAATCTAGAAACTGCGTGCGCACTGAACTCACTAGCATAACAAGAGAACGACTGAAACACTTCCCATTCAACATGTTTAGTTTCCGTTCTACAAGATAATACATAGCGATTAATAAGTGTGATTGAAATTCGTCCTGAGTTATCGGATACCGCTTGTGATGTATACAAGGACAAGCGTTCCTTTATATTTCAAAGAAGTTCATCAAATGAAGAAGCTGACATTGGAAAATAATTTTAAAAATTGTCACTATCTTCACGAAATGGAGGATACAGTGTGTAAAAATTGCCACACAAATACATCTGACCAGCTTCTTCCTTTCTCTTTAGTATGAGATAGACAAGACCCACTACAATAATAACTTCATCATCTTCCATCTTCGAGAACTGAGGGACGATATAACACGAGTGTCTCAGCCTTGTGTGTTCAGATCTCAAAGTGCGCAGTTATTACGCGCGTAAAATTGGACGTAAAGATTACGCTCGTGTGACCCCAGTGTTAGTGTACAAGGTTGTCGTAAGAGAACCAGTGCGTCGTGAAGGAAGATAGCGAAGCAGTTAATGAGTGTCGAGTGATCGTATCGTCAGTTTTTTAAGACAGAGAGAGAACTGAAAAACAGAAAATTGTGCTTTAAGGATACGAGAAGAAAACAGTTGTGAGTTGTAATATCACGAAGGACTGAAGACTGTGTTAGCGTCAGTAGTAGAGAACTATTGTTGTGCATTCAGTTAGAGGAAAATAAAGTGAGAAAAAGGTAACTGGGCTGGACTTTGTCCTTTGTCGCTTTGGTGTCAGAAGTGGGATTCGTCAAATTGTTACAATATATTGAGGGGGTGGTCTCTATTGTGTTCATGTCATTAGCACCAGAAGAAGACATGTGGTTATTAAGGAATGGCTACTACTATAGTCATTTGAAATGTTTATATAGCAATCAGATTTTAATGCATAAATGTAAGCTTAATTATTCTGCTTATTACTTTCTCTACGACGTATAGTAAGTAGGGGAAACATTGCATTGCAGTCAACACTTCGATACCGAAGTTTTGCCAGAAATACATGTTTTGAGACTCCCTGAAGTATTTGAAGTCCTGAAATATTTGCAAAGGCATGCAACATGAAGCAGAAATTAGTACATGCATTATACACGAATAATCCCTATCTTTACCTTGCAAGGGGATGTTCTTTCCGAGCTTATACAAAGTTTCAGAGCCGTATAAACCAAACTATCTTTCTATAAACTGTAGAAGTTTTTCACTTTGTTCTCCGTCTTTAAGTTTTTCAAATCGGGAGTGTCTTTCTTTCTTAACTAAGTTATCACAGAGTGAACTTTTCAACCATACATTGAATACTCAAAAGCAACTCAAATGCACTCAGTAAACACTGTTCGCACCTTGAATGCACTGACACGTGGTGCATACATTTTTCAGTATGTCACAGGTTGCTGTTATGACGTCATGGTAGATAATGTAGTGTGAAGAGCTTAACACCTCACCTAGGCCGTTAGAAGAACTAAACCTGCACATCCACTATTCAGCAAAGTAAACAATTCTTAGGCACATAATGCATGCTTTTCTCTCTTCTTCGTGAGTTATTGTTGATTTTAATTATAGATGCTTCATCTACTACCCAAGCAGTGCTTCTTGGAGAATACGCCACTGATTTGAAGGTTCCTGAGGTCATCTGTTGAATGGCTTCTTCACTTTAATGTTGGGAAAATGTATCGTTTTTATTACAATTTTGTGGGAAGCTAGGTTTGCAGTCAGACATTTAAGTTCCTATATGACATGTTTCAAAAAAGTGCATAAAACTAAAGTAGAAGCTTTGTAGTATTTAATAACATTAAAATCCATATTTATAAATGTTGACACTTTTTTTCTTTACTGGTGAGTATTCTTAAGGGAGGAAATGGGTGCAAATTCCCATTTTTAAAAAGATCAACAAAAGTAAGTGCATCAAAGTTATTCCTGGAATTTCAAGGTATTTGGTACTTTAAGAAATAATGTCGTTTTAAAATGATGCCCTATTCATAATAACTGAAATTTAGACTTTGAGTTACATTTTCCACAGTTCTATTTTTGAAATAGTATGCTGCATTGAGAAGCTATATATCGGACAATTAGTAAGTAAAATGGGAGGAATGCTGTTCAAAGGAGCCCGGTTTTCTGTGAGTTTAAAGTTACCCGACATTTGTCTTTTCACGATTAGGTAAACCCACGAAAAAAAAAAAAAAACAAAACAAAAAAAAAAAAAAAAAACCTAATCTGGATAAATTACCCTAACCGAAATTCGAACTCGACACCTCTTCTGACACCTAATGTGATTCTTAAAATAAAACATAAAATATCCCATATAGTTAAAATAATAAACTTTCTAATTTTTAGTATGTTCATTGTTTTTAACTTTTCACAGGAGCGAAATATTAAAACTGTGAGTTTTAAAACATTATACACAATGGAATTTACTGCATCAATTTAATTTTTCTTTTCAAAATGTACAGGAAAAGATATTGAGAAAGCGTGTGTTTTAATTAAAAATCATTAATGAATCAAAAACTACTAATCCCAGCAAGATGAAACTTTAATGAATTTATTAGTAGTTATGTTGTGGTATAAATGTTTGATGTGTTGCACTCACATGACTTTCTCTACTCTTGTACGAACTTTTCTTACAAATGTTTATACCTCTATCTACTTCACATTAATCGAGATAAACATTTACAGAACTTTGTCTCATTAATACTTCCTTATAGGTACAAAGGGTATAGGAAAACACAGTAGCCATTAAGCGATAGTTAAATCTTTTAAGAGCTGGTCGCTATGTAATGGATTTCAAACTCTATTCTCTTTGCACGACCAAGACAATAAAAAATGATTTCTTATTTAGAGAAAATTATAGACAAGTGTTCGAAAAATCAAACCAATAATAAGGAATATCTGGGAAATGGCTAGCTCTACAAACAAATGGATTTGACATAAATTGTGAGATCTACGTTTTGTGCAGGATTATGTCTACCTCTTACGGTTTACCACTCATACAAAAGTCATTAAGAATAAAGAGCACTTTAAAGGCTATTCACAGAAATTTCAAGATAAGCATTCTATTTCTCATGAAATTATCTTAAATCTCTCGTATTATTAAAGAAAATGTTAAGCCATTTTTAATTTTTCTACTACGTATAGTAAGTAGAGGAAGTATTGTATTCAATCCAAAAACAAGATGTCGAGATTTCACCGGAAATACGTTTTGAGGCATCCTGAATAAAAAAAAGAGCATTTTTAGAAAAATGTCTGCGTGTGTGTCTGTGGACAGAATAACTCAAAAACGAAAGGTCGGTTAAAAACCAAAGTTAGTATTTAAGTTTAATATCTTTCAAGGATGCGACACGAAGATTTTGAACAAAATTCCTCCACCCGAAGCTACCCTTTACATGGAAAGTTTTTTGAAAATTTTTATTTTCTTGAAAATGGCTCTAACGATTTTGATTAGAATGTCATATGTTTGACATATTTGTATGACAAATGAAATGTATATTTTACATTTTTTAGCTATAGCCCCTGTAGTCGTATTTACTCTGGACGACTTTTGCACAACTGGTAAACCGTTAGAGATAGACCAAATCTTACTCTACAAAAAATGTAGATCTTGCTAAAATACACAGTTTATGTCCAGATAAATTTTCTTGTAGGGTGAACCATTTCGGAGATGTTCCTTGTTATGTGTGTGAGTTTCGGAAAACCTAAAACTTTCGTGAAATGGAACATCGTTGTTCATTTTATATGTTAAGTGTGCAAAGAGAACGGAATCTCAAAGCTTTAAAAGATTTGACTATCGCACAAAGTCTACTGTATTCTAATATTCCACTTGCACCTACAAGGAAATAAGCAGTAAGATAATTTGTACAAATGTTTACCTCAACTAACACGAAGAAGATTTAGAAATAAGAGTTTGTAAGAATGGTTAGTACAAGAGTAGAGAAAGTCATGTGAGTGCAACACATAATATATATTGAATTTTTGTCTATAGCCCATGTAGTCATTTTTACTCTCGATGACTTTTGCATAACTGGTAAACCGTAAGAGATAGACCAAGTCTTACTATACAAAAAATATAGATTTCGTTAAAACACACATGTCCAAATTCATTTTTGTGTGAAGCGAACCATTTCGGAGATGTGTTTATGTGAGTTTTGCATTGCTTAAACTTTTCTCAAATGGAAGATCCTATTAACAAGAAGTAGGAAGGTTTTTTAAGCTGTGTAGAAGTTACATGAAAGTAAAGGATGTTGAGTAGAGAAAGCCACGTAAATGTAACTTGTTTTGTTTTGTTTTGTTTGCTAGCTTGCTCCACTGCTCCGTTTATTTACTCGTGCATCTTGTTTGCATGTCCGCGAGGGAAACAAAATAACTAATAACTTCAAATTTAGAATTTATATTTATATTTGAAAATTCAAACTATTAATAAAGAATATTCTGGAAATGATTAGCTTTACAGAAAAATATTATGTGATATAAATTGTACGAGATTACGTTTTTGATTTACTTTCAATTTCTCTGCTACGGATTCCACCGAAAAAAACGATATCGAAATTTCCACGGGTATACAGTCTAAAAAGCATTTTTAGAAAAAGGTTTTACTCTCTCAAAAATGTCGACTTTATTTAGAAGTGGTAAACCGTAAGAGATAGAGAAAATATTACTACAGAAATAATGTAGATCTCCTTAAAACATCATTTATGTCGTCATTTTTTGAGTGATCATTTTGGATACATTCCTCATTATTTGTAGGGATTTTGCTTTTCTCAAATGCGAAGTCGTTATTCGTTTTTTTAATCTCTTGGCCATGCAAAGGTCTTAAAAAGTGTTTTAATTATTTCTTATAGTTTACAAATTAAAGAAGACCACCTCGCAGACTATTTCCAGAAAATTCGAGATATAGATATTTCATTTTTCATGAAAATATCTTAAACGTATGGTCTTTTGATAAAAATCATGACATTTTTGAGGTAATAGAAGTATTAGAAAACGTTTCGTTGTTAGGAGTAATTTGGTAAGGGGAGATATTTTGTTAAAAATATTCATGTATCCTTGGACATTGTTGAATTTAAATTCCAAGTTGGGTGTTCAACCGACTTTTTGTTTTTGAGTTATACTGTTCAAACACAGAAACACACATGCACACACAGACATACAAGGGACTTTTGTTTGGTTAAGGGTACCTCAAATCATGTATTTTCAATGAAATCTAGGTGTCCAATTTTTGGGTGAAACACAACACTGCCTTAACTTTGTAAGTATGCAGTAGGTATAGAAAGTAAATGTTTTTTTTTTCTATTCAGGGGACCTCAAAACAGGTATTTCTGGTGAAATCTCGGTGTCGATTTTTTGGGTGTAATACAATGCTTCCTCTACATTAAGTAAAAAGCTACATTTTTAATTCAAGGGGCCTCAAAAGAGGTATTTGCAAACGAATGTTTGGTTTGAATGGTGTCCTACTAGGTGAAGTAAAAACAATTGAAATGCATGCTGTCATTTGAGTTGAAAACACAAGCAGGGATGCCAACAGAATCAGTATTATTTTCTGACTTACTTGGTGGCCATGGGCACAAGAGTCCAGTTGTATCCTTCCAGGACTTTGGTTACGGCCTCATTGATCTCTGGTTTGTCCAGCGTCGTGCCGGAGGCAGCAGAACGATCACCGCCCCCGATGGCCGCCGCCGCTGCCGCCGCCACACTCGCTGCAGCAGTAGCAGTAATCTTTATCACCGGCCGGTGTAGAGGTTCAGATGCAATGGGTAGCATAGCGTTTTGGGATGACATTTTAGGCCTTTCTAGACGACAGTAACAGTTCACTAAACTCACATTGTTGCACCAACACACAGCAGCGAGTGTTTACTTGGTCGACCGACCGTGTTTAGTGGCGTCAAACACCAAAACTGGCGCACTGTCAGAGAGGAGGGAGACCTGCAGCGCGTGCCATATGAAAAACTGCACCTCCCCCTCGAAAAGTAAAGAGCCGCGATTTATTGTGTATCTAAAAAAAAGTTGTCTCTGTGAATGAAAAAGGTACCTGCTTCCCCAAACTTGTTAGGATGAATGAGCCCTTGTTCGAAATGTGACCAATGTTTATAGTTGGGGAGCAAAAAAAGATAGTGGGGGTGTCGAAGAATAAAAAGAGTCACGTGACAGCTTCTTGGAGAGGCAAGGGGGGATTAAATTTTGAGTCGGTCCCCTGTGTAACGCCGGGCCAATCTCCGCCCCAAGTTGCCCAACGTGGGCCAATGCGAGATGAGAATGAGGCCCCGCCCACCGTTAGGGGAGGGGCTATATCTGTCTTACTCGTCCGCAGTTACGGAATTCGCATCTCTCCCACACATTCCTTATTGTAATACACACGCGCCAGCACAATCGAGAGGTTTGAGTTGAACTTGGATCACTTTCATTGAGATCAAATACCTCCAACATAATCCATTCACAGCAACAGCACTAATCTCAGCATAGAAATTTTTGTAATTACATCTAACCGCTTTGTAGCTTGAGTTCGCCGTCAGTTGTTAATAAACAAAATAGATATCAGCCGGCGAGAGCTCGCAAGAAACAAAAGAACGAACGTACATGGCTTCAAAAAGCATTGAACTAAGGAAGGTGGTACATCTGCAAACATATACATTTTTAGACATGGCCTAAACGTAGAGGCTTTAACATACCTAATACACACGAAGTAAAAGCTTGAGATTATTCCTAGGCGGGGCTATATCTATATTTCTCGTCCACAGTTACGGAATTCGCATCTCTCCCACACATTCCTGAATGTAATATACATGCGGCAGCACAATCACTAGAATCGAGAGGTTTGTGTTGAACTTGGATCACTTTTATTGAGGTTAAACAACTTCAACATTGCTCTACCATAATTCTTTCACAGTAATGCAACAAACAGCTCTAATTCTAGCATAGAAATTGCTCCTTTATATCTTCTCGAATCAGTTCGCAGTCAATTGGTAGTAAACAAAATCGATATCAGCCAGCGACAGCTCGCAAGAAACAAAAGAACGAAGGTAAATGATTTCAAAGAACATTGAACTAAAGAAGGTGCACACACACCTGCAAAGATTGTGACCAGCTTTAATTACAAGACCAATCACATAGTAAATACGCTTTATATTTGCAAATGCTTAATAATTCGACTTGGTCTGATTAGGTTTTACGTTTTGGTATGTATTTTTACTCCATTATCTATTCAAAATACAAATCGTCATACTTCAGTTTATAGCAATTTGTTGCAGGGTTAACATAACCTATATTTTATAATTGGCACCCTTTTGCTTTCTTAGATCTAAAACGTTAGTCTTTTATATAGTATAACTTACATTAAATGACAACAAACGTACATTTAGAAGAAAATAAAGTAGGAAAACCACAAGCAGCGGAAAGAATAACACTATAACTACTATCCAAAAGCTCTAAAAAGGGATATGAAATTATATTTAATTCCTTCATTGTCTGGCAAAACATGAATCAGAGAAAGGTCCATGAAAACATCTGATCTCGCTGCACACGTGAGTTCATCTCGATCTAAACGTGATTTCTCTTAGTTTTAGGGATGACTATCTCTAATTTTATTGATATTTTACAAATTGGAGCACTGTCTAAGCCTAGTAGATAGGTATATGCCACAAATGATAAAAGTGATTTTGTTTTTCTCACTGGATTGCTGAATAAAATGATACTTTGAACCCTTGTAGGTATTCATAATTCACTATTAACGTTGTGTGTGCCTGTGTGTTTGAAACAAACCTTCAGCTTCACTCGGGAAGGGGGACAGGGGGCTGCAAATGCTGTAAATTTGGCCAAATTATACCTACACTAAATAATCTCACTGTACAATGTGCATATTAGCTTGTTCTTTTCTTTGAACAGTTTTCTTATCATATGCTCTGTTTTCAAACTAGGTACATGAAATATTACATTACGTTACCTGCGACGTTTACCTTCTCTAGTAATTAGGCAAGTGTGGAAATATTGTGTTCCACCAAAATATTCGATACCGAGATTTCACAGGAAATACATGTTTTGAATAAAAGAAACACTTTTTGAAAAATCTCCGTATATGTGTATTTGCATCTGTTTGAACAGCATAACTCAAAAATTTGAAGTGTTGCACTCGCATGACTTTCTCTACTCTTGTACTAACCATTCATACAAACTCTTATTCCTATATCTTCGTTGGTGTTAGTTGAGATAAAAGCTTGTAGAAATTATTCCTTGTAGGTGCAAGGGGAAGATGAGAATACAGTAGGCTTTGAGCGATAGTCAAATCTTTTAAAGCTTTCAAATCCCGTTCTGTTTGCACTGCTAACATAAAACAAATGAATAACGATGTTCCGTTTGACAGAAGTATAGGTTCTTCAAAGCTCACACAAATAACAAGGAATATCTCCGAAATGGTTCACTCTACAAAGAAAGTGATTTGGACTAAATTAGGTGTTTTAGCAAAATCTACAGTTTTGTATAGTAAGATTTGGTCTATGTGTTACGGTTTGCCAGTTATGCAAAGTCATCCAGAGTAAATAGAACTACATCGGCTATAGTCAGAAAATTCATAGTATATAGGTATTTCATTTGTCATAAAAATATCTCAATCAAAATCGTTAAAGCTATTATCAAGATTATAAAATTTTTCTAAAAATGATCCATGTAAAGGGTAGTTTAGGGTGGAGCAATTTTCTTCAAAATCTTCGTGTCGCATCCTTGAAAGACATTAAATATAAATATCAACTTTGGTTTTTAATCGACTTTTCGTTTTTGAGTTATGGTGTCCACAGACTGACACAGACACACACACACACACACACACACACACACACACACACACACACACACACACGAGCCTTTTTCTAAAAATACTGTTTTTTGGATGCAGGGGATCTCAAAACCTATATGAAATCTCGACATCGAAATTTTGGATGGAATACAACTATTCCCCTACTTACCAGTAGAGAAAGTAAAAATTGAAAATCAGGTTACTAGAGGTATTCTTCTTTTAGCATGTATTAAATTCGAAAAACGTGATGAAGCTATATAGAATAGAAAATGATGTAAGTAAATGCTATAGATCAGATTTTATGTTTTATCTTCAATAGAGAAAACTTTTCAAACATTTTTGTTTGGTAAAAGCTAAATTAAAATTGTTTTCCATGAATATATTTTCACCGCTGAAGTTATGTTTATAGAATCACATGTAAATGACGCCTTACGTTTTATATCGAAGAGTAAATGAACCATAAAAGTTTCCAGTGTTATAAGTTTTACAGCAACAAGGAAAGAAAGGTAATAATTAATGTAGAGTATTGCTCTATGCCCTTCAAAAATGGTGACAACATAATATTAATTCAAAAAAGATTAGGTACCTACTGCACATCATGAAATGCAGGAAATGCCAGCTTAGAATAACTATTAATCCTGAGAAATAATGATAATTTACGATGAAAAATAAGCATAACCGTTTAGCGTTAAATTAACGTGACATACTATATTCCAGTGGTTTAACTTGTCTCTGGAACCATAAAAGTGGAAGGTCACTCCCACCACCCAAGTTAAGGTCAGGAACATCGCAAGCCCATTCATACTCGCCTGTTCAGTCCAGCAGTGATTGGATAGAAGGAGCAGAACCTTCTCCCATGTTCCCCATAACGACATAGAAGAGGGGCGAGTGCCTGTCTTTCTTTAGGAATGAGACACGATAAACCGAATACCGAATTCGAAAAACAATAAGTTCGCAGCTTTTAGCAATTTAGGTACATTCACCATTTTTCTTGGATTTTGTAAGTACTAAACAAATTCTGATGTATACTCACTTGGCACTACTTATTACAATTATTTTGCACAAATGTTTTACCAATTGTTCGTGAATCATGTTCCTATCTACTTCAAATTCATATCAATCGAAATGGAAGATATTCTTGTAGATATGCAGAAGCCAATTAATGTTTATAGAACCTTATACCGTATGTTTACATGATGCCCTAGAATGTGCATGAAAATAAGCACTAAATTAAGCAAATACGAATATAAGCAAATGTAATGATAGTTTCACAGAACTTATACCATATTGAAGGCTGTTACAGTACACAAGGAAGGTCATCCTCTCTGTAAATCCCCTGCGTCTATAAGTGAAAAATGATTTGTATAGTGAAAATGTTCTTTCGAAGTCGCATGATTTCACAGGCGCAGGAGAAAAGCACTTTAGTTATTCAGTGAATACCTCTTCAATATGCGTTTCTTCGACAGAAAGCTTTTTAGATATTGGATACAGTGTTTTTAACAGGACTTTTTTGTAGCACCCATGTACTTCTGAGGACAGTTACTGAAATTGTCAATCTGAAAATGTGAATGTTTGAAGGAATTATTTCGAGTTTCCAACTACTTTAAAATTTCAGGTGTTTTGGACAAATACCATTATTGGACAATACACTGCAGCTTGGAACTTCAACTGGTCGTTGAATGTAACACATTTTTAATAAAAAGTACTATAATTAAATGCATATCCCTCTCTTCTTTTATGAACCATCTTTACCTTCTCTACTGGTAAGTAGGGGAAGTATTGTATTCCACCCAAAAATTGGATGTCGAGATTTAACCGGAAATACGTTTTAAGACCCCCTGAATCCAAAAAAAGCATTTTTAGAAAAAGGTCTGTATGTTGTCTGTCAGTCTGTGGACAGCATAACTCAAAAACGAAAAGTCGTTAAAAACAAAATTTGGTATTTAAGTTTAATGACGTTCAAGGATGCGACACGAAGATTTTGAAGAAATAGCCCCACCCTAAACTATCCTTTACATGGAAAATTTTTCAACAATTTTGATTTTCTTGAAAATGGCTCTAACGATTTTGATTAAAATGTCATATGTTTGAGATATTTTGATGACAAATGAAATGTATATCTTGAATTTTCTGGCTATAGCCCCTGTAGTCGTATTTAGTCTGGACGACTTTTGCATAACTGGTAAACCGTTAGAGATAGACCAAATCATACTATACAAAGTAGATCTTGCTAAAATACACAATTTATGTCGAAATACATTTTCTTATAGGATGAACCATTTCGGAGATATTCCTTGTTATGTGTGTGAGTTTTGGAAAACTTAAAACTTTCGTGAAATGGAACATCGTTGTTCATTTTTTATATGTTAAGCGTGCAAAGAGAACGGGATCTCAAAGCTTTAAAGGATTTGACAATCGCACAAGGCCTACTATATTCTAATATGCCTCTTACACCTACAAGGAAATAATAAGATAATTGGTACAAATGTTTATCTCAACTAACATGAAGATATAGGAATAAGAGTTTGCAAGAATGGTTAGTACAAGAGCAGAGAAAGTCATGTGAGTGCAACACATCAGATTTTTTGTTTAAAAGTAGATGAGAGTACATAGAAGGAATTAAACTTCATGCTGTCAAATGTTCAAGGTGATATGTTCAGTCGTTTCTGAGAAGTTAGCAGATTTAACACTGCAGCCTTTAATCTGCTCTTAAATGCCGCAAAGCAGCTACCAGCGCGCGGTTTGCTGACAGCAGCCGCAGCTGCAAATACATTTTAATGTGGCGGAACGGGACACGGAAAGTTGCGACTGGGATGTGAAGCATTGAGGAACTTACAGACAAATAAGGCAACATTTTCACAATTCAAAGAGAGTTTAGTAAAACGCTTATACGTTGGAAACTATGGCATCACAACATGGTAACATACCACTATGACTACGGCTGAATTTAAACACGGGGCTTTTGACAGTTCTTAGAGGGACGACGACAACGACGACGCTATCTGGCAGGCTGAGAACAGCCCGAGGTGTGTCATGCGTAGGGCTTAACCACTTTATGACGGGATGTGAGGTTTTGCAGGGTGGCGGGTGAGAATTGAGGTAGTGGGTAGTAAGGAGGTAGCAAGATTATGCTCCTCAGCGGCTGCTTATTCAGTGTGCAACTTCCGTTGGGCACTGCTGGTGTAAAGGTCCAAATATGGAGGTTCATTTAATTTTGAATTTTGAATCCAAGCTTAACTTGGAGGACTGTCGTGGTGTTCAGCTTTCGCTGTTGAAGGGGTGTCTCCTTCGTTACCGGGGATGCCCGCAAGCCATGCGGGGAACCCGGTGTCCCACACGCGTGCGTTCAGTGGGGTCATAGTCCCCAAGAGACCTAACCAGGGCACTCCCATGTTGAGGAATTTGGTCGTACAATTTTGTTGCCCGTCGCCTAATTTCGTCCTCCACGTACGGAAGAGACGAGGCTTCGTGCAGTAGTCTCGAAGGGAATCTGCGGCATACAGCATGTGTGTTTACATGGCAACGTCTCCTCCGCTTAAAGTAAGGTGCCTCTACCTTCCTTTCTCTTCATCTATGAGCTGAACTTTGAGTGGCATCACGTCATGTTATCCCACACTAGGGGCGGACAGAATAGTGTCCACTGTGCATTGCTATTTCTTCGCTTCTTAAACTGTTGACAGTGGCAGATTGATACAGTTAACGATCAGCGCATTTGTTTCAAACAGGAAAGAGTGGTCATGTGTGAAATGGAAATTACACACACTAATTATCATCATCCGAACATAAGAGAAAACGTTCACACTCTGCAGTAATATCTGTAACGGCAATATGCAGTTGCGCCGAGAGGTGCTTATCTGAAATGCGAGATCTCACTTTTGATTTTTCTATGTTCATCAGAGCAAAAAATATTCACAGGCATATGTGGAGTGGAACATTGTTGTAACAGCGTAACAGATAGAGCAATTTCTTTCAAACCAACATATATTACCTTACACAGTTCTTTGGGCACGTCTGTGTCAACCAAATCTCTGCACTTATTTTTTGTCATTAGATCTGTGAGTTCACATTGCACGTTAACTCTTACATTGGCTATATCTGCAGTAAAAGGCTTAAGAAACATTGAAATGTCATTCTCAAGATTCCTTAAATCATGAAAGCTATGTGAAGTAAACTCAGTTTTTAACTCTTCAAGCATGATAAACTAATTAGTTTATTCTCTGGCGCAGTACCAAGTAATTTTATACATTTGAAATAAATATTTTATAATTTGATTTCTTGGTTAAGAGAGTTGTCACATGGTATGGTATGTTTGTTATATTTATATTGTAAACCTTCTCGACCTTTGGCACACTCTAAATCTGTGATCATAACAAAACATAATAATATAGTAGTAATAGTAATAGCAATAATAGTAACAATAGTAATAATAGTGTGACTTTTTGGTGTGGGTGTGAAGTAAAGAAGACAGATGTAGTCGAGATAAAGAAACACTTTTATTTCCGTAAACAGTAACTTGTACACTCGTTGCAACAGCAAGAAAGTCTTTTCCGATTCTCCAACAGCACGACTCCCAATTCGTAACACAAAGAACCACCCCTTCTCCGTCGGCACAACTCTTCACATCGTCTGTCCGTCTCCGTCGCCACGACTACTCAACCTTCACATACGTCTGACTGCCTCTTCTCACACTTTACCGCTATTTATATCTCCCAGGCACTATTCTGGAAGCTTCAGGAACGTTCACTTATTGCGGCGAGATACAAAGTACAAGACACCAGAAGAATCTATCCTTTTCTCTCTTTCGGCAAGCGCCCCAACAATGCGGCCATTCTCTGTCTCTTTCCTTCGGCTCCTTTGCGGTAGTGCCGACAATAATGCGATGGGTGACACTGCGGTTGTCGGCAATTAGATGCGGCGGGCGCGGTGACAATAGTAACAGTAATAATAGTAACAGTAGTAATAGTAATAATAACATGAATAATAATAGGAATAATAATAGGGATAATGATGATGATATGATAATGATAATAGTAATTATAATAATTATTATAATAATTATAATAATAATGTATACAACATATATAAAAATGTAGATCACAAAACACTAGTTTTTTCGTTGTATGCTGGATTATATCTACAATAAAGCCATTCAATGTTTGCTCAAAGAAGAAAACCATATTTCTTTTTACAAAAGAGGATGACGATACACAATTCCTCCACTGATACCGGTCGCGAAACGACCTTTGGAATCCTGAAATCAACTACGGAAGGGAGTGTGTACCGTTGTGTTGCATAGTTACATGGCGAAGTGTTCAGAAATCACAGGGATTCACGAATCCGCTTTTGTCCACCTCTGTCCTGCGCTATAGGGCGTTTGGTTTATCTAGTCTCATGCCTAAAGAAAGAGAAAGATATGCTACTCACCTCTGTCTCTGTTGTTATGGGGAAGTTGGGAAAATCTTCGGCTCCTTGTGTCCAATCAGTGCTAGACTGTAGAGGCAAGTATGAATAAACTTCCGATGTATCTGTCCACCAAATATATTTTCAACCCCCTTGGCCTTAACTTGGTGGTGGGAGTAACCTTCCACTTTTATGGTTCTAGAAACAAGCTAAACCACCACAACTATGATTCTTAATTTACTACTTGTGGTTACAGGCTTGGGGAAAATAGCAGTGTATAACAATTACATCGATAACTCTATATATAATTACAACAATGTTTGTGTGTCGCTATCGGCGGTAAATTATATAACCTGATAATGAGAAAGAAGGGCCTCTGATGTGTTATTGTGGGTTTGAAGAAATTAATCTAATTTATAGTTATATTTTGTAGTAAGTTTAATTTATTGACTGTCAGCTGCAGTACTCTAAATTGCAAGAGGCAAGAATGTTCTACAATGTCGTGCAGCATTATTGGAAGCTTGTGGTAAAGAGGTTTTACAATATTATAGCGTGACGCATGCATTTCAAAGAGGTAGGGAAAATGTTCATCAAAAACGTGAAGTTGTCGCACAATCAGCAAGTGAACCCTGCTGGAGCACTGGAAGAACACCGTTGTCGAACTTGTATTGAACTAGCAAAGGAAGTTGGAATCCTGCATACTAAGCGACATTGCGCTTACAAAGGATGGATACGCTTAGAACACTATTAGAGGAGTTCACTTGAGAACCAGAATGGCAATTGTAGCACCAATAGAGCAGTCTGTTAGAGGCTTAATATACTAGACACTGTGGATTACATCCGTCGTCTCCTTGAAGTATGGAGCTGGGTTACTCATGTTGGTGGAGGTTACCTCTGAGCATACCAACAATGTGACTGTACCAAAACTGTTTTCTTTCTTGTGAATTCAAATGTTGTCACTAATTATTCAATGGCCCATCTATGAAATAGATTTTAGCATTCAAAAATTAAGGTTAGTGTCGTGTAAATGCCAGACATTGCAGCACTATTGCCTTACAATGGAAGCAATACAAGTTACGCCATAAAACTTGGTGGCTTTGATATCACCTAGTAAGAGACTTATGGGAGAACAATAGGGAAAATAAAGAATTTTAAAGAGTGTATACATCAAATAAATTATCATCTCCATCAGCGGATTGTTATTTTTTTTTCCTGTTCTGTTTACGAAGAAAGCACTCGTCTCTTGTAGTCATATCGTTATCATAAATGTGAGCAATTATTGTAGATATAACGCAACGAGAGCTTGCCAATGGGAGCTATACGAGATTTCGGTACTACTAGGATAAAGTCGGGTTACTTCGGTCGATTGAATACCACATACCATCTCACTCATCCGCCATGGTATACACACCACGAGACATTGTTGGACACTGGAGCCCGTAAAACGGATATGGTCACCCTACAACGGTACGTAACGGTACTATACGAAAAGTCTGCGCATCCTGCAGACTTGCAAGCTTTCGTTGCACCAGCCCTAATAGCAATTTAGATTTTATTTACAAGCGAAACAGTAACAGCCACCGCTGCTATAAAGTCACTGTAACTAGCAATTAATTTGAACTAAATCGATCCCTATTACATATTATGAGAGTTTCATATTTTCTATATATTCGTAAACTGCACATCTAGTCGTGTGGTGCATAGACTAGAAGTGACAGAGCAATCAGCCGTATTGTAAATAGTATGGAAATTTGAGAAAACAGTTCGTCTTACAGCCGATATGTCTTATCGTAACCTCGACACACACTCTATTGTCTCTCTCTCTCTCTCACAATTTGTTTCCGACGATCACACTCACTAAAACTGATTCATACAACAAACAACTCCTATGCGACGACTAAATGTCCATAATTGTCTCTGACGACAGACGCATTCTCTCAACACTGACTTCACACTGACTGCTAACAGCTCTCTGGCTCGACACTTTAACGATTCTACTGCCACGTTCGCTTATATAGACGAGAATGACGTAGCACGGATGTTTCTCGAAATCTACCTTTTCTCGATACTTCTCATAAACAAGCCGGCAGTGAAAGTTCCGGGAATAGTGTAGGAACGCTTTGTTCTGCTGCTGTCATAGCCACCTTTGTTCTGACCGCTCCATTGTCGTCGGGCCACGTATGTACAGCCAGTAGTGTGAGGTAGTTTGACCTTGAGCACCTTTGAGGCGGCTGCTGGCCGGCGTATTTTAAATGCAAAATGATAGGAATAAAATAAATACATTTTAGTCCTAAGCTTCTTTATGCGCTGAACAAGTTCTAACCATGTGACGCTTAAATGCTGAATCCCTGAGGAATGTTTGCTACTTAGCGGCTGTCAGATGCAACAATGCACAACGTGAATAATGTGGCAACGCAGCTGCTTCAGTTTTCCGTCTCAAGTCTCAAGTTGTATAACAATTTTAACGGAGTGGGGCACCCTTCTCGTCTCGAGACAAGGCTGATCTATTGTGAGCTACCACCCTCAAGGGGAAGAGATGAGGTGAATGGAAGCAGACAGGACGGCAGAGGGTGGGGACAGAGCAAGCCACAGAGACGTAGAGAAGTCCCTAACAGGTAACCACCAAAGTGGGACCGAGAAAAAAGTTACAGCGCAAGCATCTGGTCGCATGTGTCTGAACCAGACGCCGACAACCATACCTGAAAGAGACAAAGGATCGAAATGAACAAGGGGAGGAAATGAGTCCAGCAGTTGCCTAGCGACCGGGGAAAACCATGAAAAAACACAAGTTCTGGGTCGATTCCTGGCCGGGAGGAGTATTTTTTGCACGATTTGTCTGTGTCTTATGGTTTGCTAGTTATGTAAATGTGATCCAGAATGAACAAGTGTTTACAGGTAATTCCCCACAAATTCAAGTGTACATTTTTTCGTCATGCACATATCTTAAACATTTTTTCTCATTTCTCTATCACCCTCCTAGCATGGGGGACTTAAACCACCCCCTTACGAATTACAAGTCAGACGGGAGTAAATTCTGGCTCAGAAAGAGACTAGCCAGAATGGGTGATCAGTGAGGGATGAAGTGGATGAAAGGAAGGGCAATGATGGAACAGTGGAATAAATGAGGGGGAGACTGAAGAACCCCGATAAAATACGCTACCTTGTCCACGATAAATCCCACGTAGGATATCTTGGTATCCCACCCGAGTGGTGTTTTAATCAAAATCACTAAGGCGTTTATGGGAACATCAGCATTTTCGAACAATTTTTTAAGTGAAGGTTGGGCAGATCTTCTTGAGTCATGCTGTTCACAGTCGGGCAATTAGACAGACACGAACCTCTTTCTAAATTCGGTATCGAATTTTCGATGGAACACAATACTTCCTGTACTTAATACTATAGATAAAATAAGCAGATACTTTTTCATAGAGGCTAGAGGTAACTGTGCTTTAATTCTTGGAGAACAGTTACTTACCTGTTCGTGAAACCCTAAATTTTATGCTTTGAATCCCAAAACTGTTGCAGTTGTCAACAGAAATGCTCTTCATTGAGTAGCCAGGCTTTTAAATCGTAAACCGGATGTACCAGCAGTATGTCTGGAAACAATGTGAATGTTTAGAAAACCAAACAAGTGAACAAAACCATCGTTCCAACCAATAACGGGTGGAAGTGAAGTCATGACATTAATTTAAACCAGTGATAGATATCGCTATTTGGAAGACATTTTACATCTTAAGTTTTTGTCTATTTCCTACGGAAATATTTTAGTTTTGTCGAAAACAAGCTGGCAACACTGCAGATTGTGTGAGTGTCACTTTCCCTAGCTTAGTACATAAACAAACACGCTTCACTACTGCTACCACGAGTCTAGTGAACGTAAATATGTTTACTGTGCGAGTATAGGCCAATCACATTCGTTAGCTCCCAAAACATTAAATCAGCCTACAAGCGACCGACTGTTTACATTCACAATTTAGGTCAATTCCCTGGCCAACCTCAGCACAACGTTGTCAAATTACTTCACGTCTGAAAGAGCTGCTCGGAGTATCCTTTCATTTCTTTTAAGTGATTAATTATTTCGAAACTCTGTGTAATGTCCCATAATTACTACCGAAGTTATGTCAGAAATAAGTTACTCTACGCATCTTACAGCTATCTTCGTACATTCTTGTGGAATTACCATCTACTTCTTCGAAAACGGCTGATCAAAGAACAAAATGTCATTAGACTTTTTTGTTTGTAATGCTTCTATGAAGCACGTATTAGAAGGAATGTAATGACTTCCCTTCCACCCTGTATTAACGCCAGAAGCTATTGTTTCTTAAACCAAAGTTATGGTAGGAGTTAAAAGGGTTATGTAAATTATATAAAATAAATTCTGAAGTACACATTACTTTCACATGGCCTTTTGTAGGGAGTATCGTTTATTCTTTATGCTCAACCACGCCATAATGTAGCGGCTATGAGACACTGTAATAGACCTCATTATATCTACTTCTTCATAACGATACTACTATCCACCAATCAAAGGTGCACCTGTTGGTAACGGTACTGCTATTCACCGGTCAAAAGCACACCAGTTCATAACGATACTGCTAATCCACCAATCAAAGGTGCACCTGTTGGTAATGACACTGCTAAACACTAATCAAAAGATACACCTGCATCACTCAGTATTATGCTGTCTGGACACATTCCCACGCAACTGAAAGCGAAACTAATGACTCTCGTGTATGAAATAAAGCCACTGTTTATTTAATAATTAGTATTAATATTATAAATAAGATTTCAATAAATTCCATTTGTCTTCTTGTTTCTGATAGTCTTAGTTTTTAAGAAGATTATAGCATATAGCTATACTCTCTGTATCATTGTGTCCAGGCCAACGTAACAATAACTATCGATTCTCGTGTGTACAATCGAATAACAAATAGTTAAAATGTCGGACACCAGTGACAGTAACACACAGCGTGGAATGTTAAAAATGTTTTAAACTTAGACACAAGGTCGAGCATACGGGAATTAAAATGTTCATATGAATATTTTGAAGCTTGCTACCATGCGTTTTATAAAATAGACTCGCATCTTAATTGCTGCCATTATGCACTCGTTGCATAATATACTATTATAGCTTCTATAAACTACTCTTACGAAAGTTTAATTTTCTATCTACTTCATCTTACTTGAGATAAATCTTGGTAGAAATTGACTCAGTACACATCTACTGTAGAAATATTTTTACATCAGTAAAGCGGAACCAACTCCTAACACGTGATTTACTCCACGTGTGGAACATACACTTTGTTCACCAGCTCATGGTCCCTGGCAGTCAGTACGTCAGTAAACAATTCCAGATAAACAGCAGCATTTGTGCTTCTATTCGCGTTTATGATAATGTTGTCAACTTTGGAATATGTATTAACGCTGGATTAAAGCAAAGAACTATCTTAAAATAGCACAATTTAAATGTTATTTTCAGTTAATTCAATATATTTAGCTTATAAAACGTAAACGATATTTTCAACTATTACGACTTTTTCCCACTGATTATTGTTTTGCCTTTTCTATATGTTTCAAAAACCTTGTCAGTCTGTTTGGGCCTTAAGTGATATATTCCCGACCGTTATATCGTGAAATTCCTGTAAGAATAACTTACCTCTTACATTTCTTTAATTATTCATTTTAACTTGGCCCAAGCTAGTTCTGTGGGATTGTATGGGGGCAAGCAAACGACAATGTGGCTCAATAAAACAAAACATTATGTGCACTTTAAGAACCTCTTTAGGTTTTTTTCAATCATTCTATAAAGATCTGTTTTACACATAGAACTGTCCCTCTGAACCCCTTTGTTCTGCAACCACAATATCATTGCGGAGTCCACAGACGGGTCTTTATCTACTTCATTACTTTTACCATTGCTTCCGACATAAAACTAGTATCTCGTACGATTTTACAACTGAAATTAAGAGCAATTAGCAGCAAGTAAACTTAGAGTGAATAATATTGGAGGTAAGTTGGCAACGTGACTAGCAGAACAACGTTTGCACGGAAGTTTACAAAACCCAGGTTACACTACGTGGAATGTATCTCCCCTGCGCTTCATTCCCCTTACTCCATGAGCTGGTGAACAGACAGTATGTCTCTCATTGGCTAAAGTTAGATATGAATGGATTCCTATTGGATGGAAGCGTAGTAGCAACGAACTCTACCCCAGTCAATGTAGGATGTAACGGTGAGTGTTTGGGGTGTTCTTAGTTGGGATGTCAGTCTGATGAACTATACAAGGGGAGGGGGCCATAGGGAATCGTATCGATAGTCAAATGTTTAAAAGTGGTCCGGTATTTGCTGACTGAAATTCCATAGCCATTCCATGATATCGCGAAAAGAAACAACAGAATAGCGACAGCACTTTAATAAAATGTCAAAGGTTGAAAAATTCAAACCAATAACGCACATCTGGAAATAGATGTGGCCACGTATTGCTTATGAAATAAATTCCATGCTATAAAGCGATCTGGATTTTTCGTGGATTAAATTTCTTCTCTCTCTTAAGCTTTAGCAGTTATAGTAAGTTATATGAGAATATTTTTGAATGAAGAGGATTTCCAAGGCTGCTGAAGAATTGAAGATATGCATTTTATTTGCCATGTAAACATCTTAATGTTTTGTTCAAAATTGTTAGAGCCACTTTTAAGAACATCAAACATATGAAAACCATTTCCCCACTTGCGGTGGGGAGAAATTTCCTGAAAGTCTTTGTGTCGCTTTTTTTAATGTTATTAATTTAAGTATCACCATTGCTATTCATGCAACTTTTCGTTTTAGAGTTAGACTGTTCACATACACGCACGGACGCACGCGCACACGCACACACACACACACACACACACACACACACACACACACACACACAAACACACACCCACACAACGTCACTCTGGGTGACTCAGTTGCTTAGGCACTCGCCTACTGCTTCTAGGTCGCAGTTTCAAACCCGAACCAGGCCAATGGTTTTTAATTCTGCTTAAAAGAGGCAATAACATGCCAATAGATTTACTGGTACGTAAAATAACTCCTACGGGACAATATTCCGACACAACGGCAGCACTAATAAGATACTTGCAAATGAGAGCGTCGTTAACAAATCAAAAATAACTTGTACACACACCCGTTTCACCCAAAAATTCGATACTGAGATTTCACCGGAATACTTTTTTTTTTTTTTTTTTGAGATTCCTGAATCCTAAAAACATGTTAGGACGCGCGCGCCTTTCCATGTGAACAGCATAACTCAAAAACGAAAAGTCGGTTCAATACCAAACAAAGATATCCAAGAAATCTCCCCACCCCAAACTTCCCTTTATATGGAAACATTTTCGAAAATTTTGATATTCTCAAAATGCGACTTTTAAGGATTTTAATTAAAATACCATATGTTTAAGATATTAAGATATTTTCATCAGAAACAAAAGGTATATCTTGATATACTGACGTTTTTATTCTGGACGACCTTTGCATAACTAGTAAACTGTAAGGGATAGACAACATCTTAAAAATCTTGTTAAAGCACACAGTTTATGTAAAATAAACTTTCTTGTGGTGTTAACCATTTCCAAGATATTTGTTGTTATTGTCTGTACTTTCAGATGCTTATATCTTGTCTCAAATAGAAAATATGTACTGGTCGTGCAAAGAGAACGGAGTTTCAAAGCCATCATATAGCGACCAACTCTTAAACATTTGACTATCGTTTAACCCTACTGTATTCTCCTACACCTATAATGAGATATGTAATAAGACAATTTCTACAAAGTTTATCTCGTTTAACATGAAGTCGATAGAAGAAAGCGTTTTTAAGAATAATTTATGCAAGAGTGAGTGGAGAAAGCCATGTGAGTACGCTATGAGATTTTTTTCCCTACATTCTTCGCCATTTCTTTATGCCACGTGGTAAAACATTTATCTGTTGTAAGGAAGGAACTACTGAAAAGCTGTTATTCTATTCGCCTCGTACAGTTGGTTAAACTGCAATGATCATAAAGCAGTCCCTCGCTGGTTTCCCCCTTCCCCTTCCTGCCTCACAGCAGCATAGTTCTCAACTGTCCACTAGATGGAGTAGGATGCTCGCAATTAAATAGTGAAGCTGCCATTATTTAGCCAAGCTTCTGCAACAGCCTTTCTACGAAGTTACTCGAGTCTATTTCCCTGATATGTGTTATGTTGTAGCCCGAAGGTACTGCGTTTAAATCCTGGTTAGCCTGACTTACTTTTAACTTTTCTTTGGAGTTCTCTTTATGTACGAAGAAGTTAAGTGACATCTGAGACATTTGAGCTTTCATTTCATAGATACATTAACCTATCCGATTTATAGACGTTAAGGGGACAAGGTAGTTTGAACATACAGAAATTATACCTTAGTTAAATTAGTACTGCTTTTAAAAGTTCTCAATGTTTTTATCTGCAATTTTTATGAATTATTCTATAGATTATAACACTCATTTCAAGTGGTCATTTGCATTGATAGCTTATATGGTTGAGTCTATAGAAGTTATTTGATTGAGCAGAAAAATAATACAATTTATGTTAAGACATGTGAATTCATGTACCTTTTTCTCTGAAACTGTTTACAACTCAGAATCCAACTTATGCATGCTGGTTACTTTCTCTACTACTCTACTATACTAAATAGAGGAAGTATTGTATTCCACCCAAAAATTCGATTTCGAGATTTCACCGGAAATATATGTTTTGAAACCCCCTGAACCCAAAAAAACGCTTCTTTAGAAAAACGCGTGTGTGTGTGTGTGTGTGTGTGTGTGTGTGTGTGTGTGTGTGTGTGTGTGTGTGTGTGGGTGCGTGCGTGCGTGTGTGTACAGTCACTTTGTGTGTCTGTATCGTCACAATGAGCTGTTTGAGGAGAGAAGGAGACGGAGAGAGAGAAATAGATAACAAACCAAGAGGACAAGTAAATCACTTCAATTCTTTAGAGTGCGTTATTCAGTGATCTGGAAATGAAATCCCCAAAATTATAACATTTACTAAGTATACTGAAATCAACACTGCTTAAAATATCCGATGAGTTATATTCGCAAGAGTTTCAACGAACTATTTCTAAAAAATCTTATTCTTCTACTAGTTCACTTTAATCGAGATAAACATGTATAGAAATGCTTTGATTACATATTTTCATATAGACACAATGGAGAACACAGTAGTAGAACGAGTCATATCTTTTAAGAGGTGGTCGCTACGTGCGGACCTTGAAATTCTGTTATCTTTGCATGACCAGGACATGAAAATGAATGACTTCCTGTTTGTGGAAACTATAAATACTGGAAAATTCAAACAAATAAGAGATATTTTGGAAATGTTTTGTTCCACAGGAAACTTATTTAACATAAATTGTGTGTTTTGAAGACATCTAAATTTGTGTGTGGCAATATTTTGTCTATCCCTTGCAGTTTACCAGATGTGCAAAAGTTATCCAGAATGAAGTAGACGCCAGGGCTTATTCCTTATTAATTATGTTATAATGATAGTTTAATGGCATATGCTATTTAATAAAAATAACTAAGCACATTTTTGATAAGAAAAAACAAAATATTCGGCAATTTTATCATTTTAAGGGTAGTTTGGCGTTGGGTTATTTTCTTGAAAATCTTTGTGTTGCATTCGCGGAAGATGCTGAACTTAATTACCCACTTCAGTATCTAACCGACTTTTCGTTTCTGACTTATGCTCTCTACAAACACAGACACACAGCCACACATCCTCTCGGAATTTAGTAAACGATTGAGGGAAGCGTGATACCGCAAACAGACGAAGTTGAACCTTGAAGTTAGATTCCGAAGATGAAGAATACATGTAAATCTGGTAGCTAAATTCATGCATGTAAGAGCAAAACTTCCTCTGTTATCAGCTTGGAAAATAACTACAGAGGTTATAACGATAACAGAAGCGCCTGAAACATCTGCTGTCCCGCTTCGTAGTAGTGTCGAAGAAGCTGCCTACATGATTTTGAACAGGCGAAACACGTTTTCTCTTTGTTCCATTACGTAATAGGTATGCAAGCCTTCTGAGTATAAATGTGACAATGACCAAAGGTTGAAAATAAAAGAAACAAAGTTTCTACCAAAGATTGGATCAGTGACTCAATCGAGGTGTCACGTTTATATTACAATTAAACATTATATTTGTTTTTACTGTCAGGGCTAAAACTCTGGTTTTTCTCAGTCCTCATAGTTGTCGAACTGGAAGGTACCCCAAACATTTCTTTTCCAAATGTCCTTTCCCAATTATCTCATTTCATGTATGTACACCAGTTTCCAAAGCCTATACTGTCCTTTGTTTAGGACAATGTCTTTGTCGTTGAAGGCGCAATCGTGGTGTGGTGTGGGGAGCTTCTAGGTATGATGTAAACAGAGCAACACTAGCAGTTCAAAATTACTGTCTACAAGGCAGCTGGATTATAAGCAGTGCCAGTGTTACTACAATATTATGTCGTGTGGTTCTTGAGTCTCTAATAAACATAATTCATAATGATATTAGGTACTGAAAGTATGATCATAATTGTTTTATTTGATGCGGCAATGTAATGTACGAGTGATTCTCTTTCGCGTAATATTTATTGTAGGTACCGGAAAAGAAAGTATAAGTTGCTTTTGAAGCACGTGTAAAACATCAGCGCGAGAGGAATAAATACCGGTGCGTTATCTCAGGTTCATTTTCAAGCACAAGGTCATAGCAAAACTCCTGAGACAAATATAGTAGTGACGTATGCAGTATGAATGACCCTTAAACAGCCATCGGCAAATATGTACTCAATGAGCTATCAGTATGACGTCTCAACATGCAACCCGCAATGCACATGACGTAATGTAGAACAGGGGATGGCATTGACCTTCGTTCAGAGTCAGTGCTGGACTCGTTCGCTACAGAGTACAATAAGGAATAGTACATATACCTGAATCCAGCTATTTTGGTCTACGATACTTCAGATAGGCCTAGATATTTGAGCAATATATTTCAGTTCACTTCTATTTGCAATGTACCATGAAAATCTAGTGATATATCACAAGTAGCCACTCTCAGTATAGCACGCAAATTATCATTTGTTAATCGTGATACAAGAGTTTTTTAGATTCAGTTTCTTTTCTTTTACACATATTAAATGTTTGAAATAATTCTGTCCTTGTATGTTTCCTAAATGGGATGACTTCAAGTATATATTCTTGTATCGAGAGGTTGTTAGTAACTCCACGAATGAAAATTACCAATTGTGCTGTGTCAACGTTGTCAGTGCTTTCATCCAACGCGAGAAAAACGGCTATAAATTTATGGACTTCGGTTTGTAGTCTTTTTTTGGTTATTCCTGCTATTTTATGTATCCTTCTCCATGTGGTTCGTGGTGATAATTGAATATTACTAAAATATAATATTATTCAGGGCAAATTATGTTGGCAACTTTACTCTCACATTTTTTTTGTGAAATCTCCATCACTAAAACACTTCAGTGACTCTCCAAAGCAACATAGCTGGCGTGAAGTTGTCTATCAGTTATAATATTTGAATTAATATTAGGTGTATTATCTGAATATTGCTCTTTGAGCTGTTGCAGTTGGTTAGTCCAATCTAGACCTGAAAAAAAATGAACATAGAGCACTACTACAGTGTTATGCCACTTTAAATGGTGGTGTAAATTTATGAATACATGCATGTCTATAATTGTATGGTGATCTTATGACATGTATCATAATGTCGCTTGATGTTCCATTGATGAGTGCCTTTTTTAACTTTAGAGCACAACGACCACCTTACGTTCCTTACACGATGAGAGAAGAAATCATTAAAGTGCTATTCTAGATATCAAATTTAATAGACCAGGAATAATTAGATGCACTCTAATTCTATGAATATAATAAGACTTTAAGTTAAATAAACTAATATCCTTCAAATTTATAAATAAAGAAATTTATCTTTAAGTCTTAGTATTAAATTACACTTTGACAAACATGTTTAGAAGTGCAGGTAAATACGATAGGACAGTCCGCCCGTGATCGGTGTGTATGCAGTGCCAGTTAAGGTTGCGAGGGAGGGGGAGGGGGAGACAGAGTAAGCGCTGCCCCTGACACGTCATAGTTGCGAGGCCTCATTGAGTACATGTTTGCCGATGCCTGCCCTTAAACACTTAAAAAGAGAAGAAGAATGATACTGAATTTATAGGTTCAGTAAATAAAGCATTAAAAGGAAATTAATAAATGACATAATTGTAATAATACTTCCTTATTGATTAAACCTTACTAGCAAAAACAAGAAAATGGAATCACTTTAAATATTAAGGGACTGACAAATGACCCAAAACTTATGAAATTGACGACTTTTAGAATTATGCATATAAATATTTCCCAAAGCTTCAGTCATCGGTTGTCAGTAGAAGTGCCATTTATAAAGATGTGGGCAATGTCTGAGAGGTAGAATCGGAGATGTCCCGGCTGTGACATTGAATTTTTCAGGTCCGATTCTACCTCTCAAAAGGTGTACATGCATTACTGGAGAAATGTTCGATATAAAACTCCAAATTTAAAGTGACACCTAAGGGCGTTGTCGTGTAGCAACAGCTAATTCTTTGTACTCCAATGCCCAGGACGTTTATGATCAATAGAACCGAAGTTGCAGGATCTCCTTGTTTACAGTTATTCCGATAAAACATTCCCAATAAGCTCTCACTTCCTCCCGCACCAAAAAAATCTGGCATCACCATGCCTTTTGATCTATCTTGCCGGGTTGTGGCAATAGTTTCAAGAAAAGTGAATTTAAGGAAAAGCTTTGTGTCGGTGAAAAGAATAATTCAAAGCCTCATATTCAAGAGATCTGAGTTAGGTGTCGGTTAGGGTGAGTTATCGGGATAAGGGTTTTTTCCGGGTTTCCCTTATCCTGAGAAGACAAATGTCAGGTAACTGTAAGCTTTAGGGACCCCGGGCTTGAGGATCATTTCATCCGTTTCGCTCATTCCTCCTCCGATATGACCTACCCTGTTAACGGACTTAAAATAAGAAAACTAATCCAAAGAACACCAAATTTGTTATTTAAGTTCAGTACATACGATACGAAGATTTGCAAGAAAATCATTACCTTCATCAAATTACCATTTACATGGAACATTTTTTGAGATATTTGGTTTTCTTAAAAATGTCCTAATGATTTGATTAAAATGCTAGCTATTTAAGATACTTATATGAAGTATTGTACATGTTGAATTTTCTGGGAATAACCTTTGAATTCCTGAATCGGAAACAGTTGTGTATAATTTGTAAACCATGATAGACAAAGGCCTAGTGCACAAAACATATAGAGCACAAATGTATTTCCGATTAGTGTTTTGGTAACATTAACCATTTCCGATATATTTGTTATTATTTTGAATGTTTCATACTTATTTTTTAAAAATTCTATGCCTGTTCAGTTGTTTCTCACAATGCTATGGAAAAGGTGAGCAGCTTCAGTGACTGTCATGTCGGTTTCTTGTATCCTCCAAGTAAGTACAATGAAATATGTAATGGATTTAATTCTGTAAACGTGTCTAGTTAACATGAATCAGATATAACATTTTTTTTGTTTTCCTTATAGCTATGTCTTTTGAGTCTTCACACACCTAGTCTTATGAATTAAGGATATCAATTAAAAGCTGTTGATTGATTCAATTAATGCAAATATGTTTCAACTTAAACATACACTTAAATTTAAAAAATCCGCAATTTCAGGTCAGTTCCTTTGAAATTTTAATTACAGCAATTGGAGTTGAATGGATATATTGTGCACCACATAGTTCCAGAGATATTATTTTTATTGTATTTACTTTTTTAATTTTTGATCTTTTATTCTTTGCTGTTTTGAAAACTTTATGCACGCGATGCAATTATTTTTTGCTAGAAATATTATAATTAAGTTCTTTAATGCCCTAATTAATACATTAACTGCCAGTTTTCCGTACTTTGTGAGAAGATAAATATAAATAAAAAATTTACAAAATATGAATTGTATTTAGTAATGTTAACCTAAACAAAGCGTTTTTTGTTTGTTATTAACAAGGTATACAAAATATCATTGATTTATTTGGAAAAGCACATCAGATGCAAACATTTGCAAATAAGGTGTCGATAAAATCCCGAGAAAAGAGGCGTTAGAAATAACAGTTTTTGACTTCATACTGTTTAAAAATCTAACATATAAGCAGGCTCTCTTTCGTAATTGTTGTCTGGTCCTTCGCGGCTAACTTGGTATAACGTCCTCCAACGTAATGTAATAATGAACGGCGAATGAATGAAATGGGTGAAATGATGCTCAAATGAGCCCGAGGTCCATATAGCTTTAAGTTACCCGACATTCGTCTTCTCAGAATAGGGGAAAACCTCGGATAAAACCTTACCCGGATAACTTACTCTAAGCGAGACTCGAACTCGCGACCTCTTGCACGTGAGACAGACACGCTAACCATCACGCTACAGAGGCGGGCATCTAGACTTACAGGCATGCATTTAAATAGATGTACGAAAAGTTTAAAACCATTATAGAAGCTACTTTGAATTAAAGTAGAAGGTTTGTAGTATTTAACAGCACTAACACAGACCTGGGTAACTCGCGGGATACCTTGAGCGACCCTATTTTGTTTACCTGACAAATTTTATATATTTAACATATATTCTGCGCATCTTGGAAACGGCTCTAACGATTTCGATCAAATTTTGTATTCAGACAGGGTTTTGCTGATAAAGTTTGTCTATTTAGGTGTCATTCCTGATTCTACGCGTAAGAGTCACAATTACTCTAAACCTTATTTTGGTCATAATTTCTCTGTTAATGGTCCAATTTAAACAAGCAGGTCAGGATATTAAAGGTCTCGTCAAGAGCTTTCAGAAAACCTAAAGAAAGTTGACTTAGTCTACGAGTAACATTCACAATTAGTCGAAACCGTATTTTGGCCATAATTTTGACAGACGAGCCAGGATATTAAGGGTCTCGTCACGGAAAAGGCTCCAACAATTAGATGGAAAATTTATATTTAATTAACATTTTACTATTCAAGTTTATCTAAATAAGTATCTTCTCCCTCAAAAAACACGATTAAAAATGGAAAAGAAAAGAAAAGCCCTGCATTAAAATCTATGTTCATGAATTTGGGCAATTTTTGACCGTTTACCAGTGTTACCAGGTTTAAGGTAAAGAAAATCCCTCTACAGGCCTTCAACATCCCTCAAAAACAAAGTAATTCCCGTTTTGCTAATAAAACCGAACTTGCTCTCATATAAGACTGTAGGATACTTTGTCGTTTTGTACTTTTTGAAAAATCGCAAAAATTTGTTGTAGCAGTGGCTCAACATTTTTGGGAAGACATTCTGATACATCTCTAGTAACCAAATTAAGAGAATAGCAAATACAACCAAACACAACAGTTTTATAATTTTCCTTTAGAAAATTAAATAGAAAAGAATTATGTGCACCCACCATAACATTGGCGTTATCGCTACAGTAACCAACAGTGTTTTCAATACACAGACTCTTAATGAAGTTATTTAATGCTGAAACGTCTAATGAGGAAAACTTCTTAGTTAAAAGCAGAAGTGCATAGGTAAATGAATTTCAATTCTTGACTTTCAAAAGTTTGCTTGAAGAATCCTTTAATTTCCAAAGAATTCCCTCATTCCCCTCTGAGTTAAAGAATACCTACCCTTAACGTGACAACACTGTCCTTTACAAGCATAATCGATTTTAATATCATACAGTGTGTCCGCGTGTGTCTTTATGTGTGGATTTATGTGTATTTGGGTGTCTGTGTGTGTATTTATGTGTGAGCTGGGGTGTGTGTGTTTGAGCGTGTATTTGTGTGTTTCAGTGTGTATTTGCTTGTGTTTGTGTGTATTTGAGTGTGTGTTTCTGTGTGTTTGAGTGTCTGCATGTATTTGTGCTTGGGTGTCTGTGTGTGTTTGGGTGTGTGTGCTTGGGTGTTTGTATTTGATATGTTTGTGTGTTTGAGTGTGTTTGGTGTATTTGAGTGTATTTCTGTGTGTATTTATTTGCGTTTGGGTGTCCACGTGTATTTATGTGTGTTGGGGTGACTATGGTTTTGTTGGGTGTCTGTGTGTGTATTTATGTGTGAGTTAGGGTGTGTGTGCTTGGGTGTCTACATGTATGTATGTGTGTGTGTGTGGGTGTGTGTGGGTGTGTGTGGGTGTGTGTGGGTGTCTGTGGGTGTCTGTGGGTGTCTGTGGGTGTCTGGGTGAGAGTGAGTTTGTGTGTGTTCGTGTGCTTGTGTGAATTTGTGTGAGCTTGGGTGTATGTACTTGGGTATTTGTGTGTTTGAGTGTGTTTGCGTGTGTATTTATGTGTGTTTGGGTGTCTACATCTATTTATGTGTGTGTTTGTGTATGTGTGCTTGGGTGTCTGTGTGTATGTGTTTGAGTGTGTGTTTGCGTGTATTTGAGTGTGTGTTTCTGTGTGTATTTATGTGTGTTTGGGTGTCTGCATGTATTTGTGTGTTTGGGTGTCTGTGTGTATTTGTGTGTTTGGGTGTCTGTGTGTGTATTTATGTGTGAGTTTGGGTGTTTGTGTGTATTTGAGTCTGTGTTTCTGTGTGTATTTATGTGTGTTTGGGTGTTTACAGGTGTTTATTTGTGTATTTGGATGTCTGTGTATGTGTGTGTTTGGGTGTCTGTGTATGTGTGCTTGGGTCTATATGTGAGTGTGGTTTGTGTGTGTGTTCGTGTGCTTGTGTGTGAGACGGTAATTATAACGTGCCCGAGATAAAATTAAATTAACGTTATAAAACATGATAAGTTCCAGCATTCTTTTATTTTAGAACCACTCACAGGGCAAGTGTTAAGATTAATATAAATTATTGTATAAACGTGTACATATAAATAATCAAATGTCAAGTGTATATATTTAAAATAATAAGAAATAACGCACGTAGAATGCAGTTTATGGGTAAAAGTGGAAAAGATTTCGCTTCAGAGACACTACATGAAGTCTTTGACCCGAATTAGTTCTGCTTGAACTGGCGACAAACTGACGCCAGCCAAATCGTAAGCTCCATTGTGAGGAAGGATTATTTCTTTGTCAGAGAAATATCGTAAAACTGTCAATCAAGCTTGTTCGAAACGCTACCGCAAGGCGGCAGGATATGGCATTCCAGCGGCAAAGTTTCGTCTGGTCCAACGAAATGGGCCAATCAGAAAATTTAAAACTACACACATTTGAACTAATCAGCAGAACCCGCTCCAATGAGTGAAACTCAAAAATGTTATGTGGAGGGGAACCGAATGTGTCTTTCGTATTCCCGGATGGAACGAAAAAGAGTCGTCATCCAACACACGGACCGAGAAGTCGTCATCCAACACACGGACCAGAGAGTCGTCATCTAACACACGGACCGGGGAGTCGAAGAAACACACGAAAATAAAAGAGTCGCCATCCAACATACGAACGGAACAGTCGTCAAATATTACACCGAGACAGTACGTAGAACACGCGCGAAATAAGTAAGTACATTTGAAATTGATAGGCTAAATTCACATCAAGAAGTATTTGGCAACATTGCGTAGAATAGGAAAATTTTACTTCAAGAAACTATTTCGGCTCATCATAGAGTAGGCTAAATTAACCTCAAGATTATTTCGGCTCTCATCCTAGTGACTTAAACTTTTGGCTTGTGCGCGGCGACTCATACATAAATTAAAATTCTCGGTAAATCTATAAACTGCAATCTTCGTCAAATTATGTGTGTTGTAATTGTAATATTTTAAAGTCCTTTGTGCCTCGTATACAATAAATTAATATAATTACTTCCTACTCAAACTTGTTCTAATTAGTAGCTTAAAAACCCTTTGTAAGTGATTCTACGCCCTTTCTAGCAGTCTCTGGCCAGGCAAAGCTACTGAACAAGTAATAACGACTTAGCAATTGAACGAGAAGAAGAGGATTTTACATGCTAAGTTAACTATAAGTGTCAGGAGGATTGAGTGGCGCCTCTTCAAACAAATTTTCTCAATCTCTCCAAATCATACTGCAATAACCTGCAGTGGCACTTCCGTAATTAAATAAGTATATCAATTACTTATTTAATTACAACATCACGTTCTTTACAAGTGGCTTTCAATTGTTGAGGCAACAACTCAACCAATAGCCAAAAGTAAGAAAGAACGCTGAATGTGTGTGATGGTGTTTGCATCTTTGTATTTATGAGCCTATTCCTTATAGGCTCTACATCGTGCATCGATTTCGATCAAACTTGTCACAGATAATCTGAAAATTACTGTCCACTTCTAGAATCTGAAATCCATCTACATTTTACACAACTAACTAATTAATTTTATGTAATGCCTCCAAACGCTCCCAAGACCATATGCCTTTCAATGATAATCATAGCAGCTTAAACTTTGGCAACATAAGAATAACATTTTCATGGCGTCACAAAATAATGATGATAATTAATAACAACAACAACAACAACTCAAAAACCTAGTTCATATAATATTCGTTGATCTCTCTGACCAGATCATGCAGTAATAGTACAGTCAAATTTGCTCTTTTCTTCTGGTGTTTTTGAGCCTTTATTAGTATTGTATTAATGAGAACTAAGAAGTCTATATTAACATTGCTCAGAATACTATTATTTCCTTCCAATTATATTTTCTCTATAAATAGCGACAAGGTAACCCGAACGCTATAACGTGGAAGTCTCTTAGCTGCATTAACGAGAAATCGCCGTTAAAAATTGTGGTACTTGTGGTTATTCAATAGTGCTTTTGCATGATATACCGTTAAACCATGGGCAGCGCCGGATACTTCAGCTGGTATTGATAGAAGTATAGTGAAGCAAACATAGCACATTGAACAATCAGTAATATACTGAATTTACACAGTAGGTATAAGTTTTGAGATCAGCCCCCTAGGGCCTCCACATACACATTTTTCCCACTTCCGCCTGTGGGTAATTAACCCCTACACGTTCTGAGTAGGGGTTGCATTACCCCTCACCCGTACAGACATTTCGTCACGCTGCGGCGAGCCACAAAGGGACGCGGTCCACACTTTGCCTGCCCACCTGACTGTTCACCATTAAGGGATGTTTCAAAGGAAGCCGCCCTTAAGACCACCTCTTACGGAGGCAAATTCCGGTTATCATTAATTCTGTGGGATTTTAGACTCGTAACTACTTTCATATGTGTAAGAATTAGCTTCAAATCGCTTGAAAAGGTTGCATATTGCATAGGATTGACTTCCACAGCAATATTAACGAGCATGAACACTGATTTTCTAAAGTTATCAATAAATTTATCAATAATTTATTTTAAATGTTGCCTTATATAAACATTAGATAGTTTTCATAATTTTCAATGTAATATATCTTATTTTTTAAGTTATTACTTTCTCTACTGGTAAGTAGGGGAAGTATTGTATTCCACCCAAAAATTCGAAGTGGAGATTTCACCGGAAATACATGTTTTGAGGCCCCCTGAATCCAAAAAAAGCATTTTTAGAAAAAGGTCCGTGTGTGTGTCTATGTGTCTGTGTGTCAGTCTGTCAGTCTGTCAGTCTGTGGACAGCATAGTTCAAAAACGAAAAGTCGGTTAAAAACCAAAGTTGGTATTTAAGTTTAATGTCGTTTAAGGATGTGACACGAAGATTTTGAAGAAAATAGCCTCACCCTAAACTACCCTTTACATGGAAAATTTTTCGAAAATTTTGATTTTCTTGAAAATGGCTCTAACGATTTTGATTAAAATGTCATATGTTTGAGATATTTTTATGACAAATGAAATGTATATCTTGAATTTTCTGGCTATAGCCCCTGTAGTCGTATTTACTCTGGACGACTTTTGCATAACTGGTAAACCGTTAGAGATAGACCAAATTATACTATACAAAAATATAGATCTTGCTAAAATACACAATTTATGTCTCAATAAATTTTCTTGTAGGGTGAACCATTTCGGAGATATACCTTGTTATGTGTGTGAGTTTCGGAAAACTTGGAACTTTCATGAAATGGGTCATCGTTGTTCATTTTTTTATATGTTACGTGTACAAAGAGAACGGAATCTCAAAGCTTTAAAAGATTTGACTATCGCACAAAGCCTACTGTATTCCAATATTCCCCTTGCACCTACAAGGAAATAAGCAATAAGATAATTTGTACAAATGTTTACTTTAACTAACACGAAGAAGATATAGGAATAAGAGTTTGTAAGAATTGTTAGTACAAGAGTAGAGAAAGTCATGTGAGTGCAACACATCAGATTTTTAAATTTTAAAGCTCAATGCCATTATCCTATACAGAATACAAGTTTAATACCAATAACATTTATAAAAATCACTTCTTACAAACTCTTCTTCGTGTTAGTTGAGATAATCATTTGTACAAATTATCTTATTGCCTATTTTCTTGTAGATGCAAGGGGAGTATGGGAATGCAGTAGGCTTTGAGCGATAGTCCAAACTTTTAAAGCTTTCAAATTCCGTTATCTTTGCACGGTAAAGAAATAAAAAGGTGAATAACGACCTTCCTTGGAGAAAAGGTAAATGACTGCGAAACTCGCACAAATAAAAAGCTACGAAATGGTTCACTCTACAAAAAATGCATTTCGGCATAAATTATGTTTTAAGGAGATCTGCATTTTTCTATACTAAAATTTGGTCTATCTCTTAGGGTTTACCAGTTATGCAAAAGTCATCAACAGTAAACCGGACTACAGAAGCTATAGTCCAAAAATTCAAAATATACATTTCATTTGCTATAGAAATATCTTAAACACGTAGCATTTTAATCAAAATCGTTAGAGGTCTTTTTGAAAAATTCAAAATGTTCGAAAAGTTTTCTATGTAAACGGAAGTTTAAGGTGGAAGAATTTTCTTCAAAATTTTTGTGTCGACTTCTTGAAGAATATTAAACTTAGATATCAACTTCAGTTTTTAACTGACTTCGTTTTTGTGTTATGCTGTTCACAGACAGACAGACAGACAGACAGACAGACAGACAAACGCGCGCGCGCACACACGGAACTTTTTCTAAAAATGCTTCTTTTTATTCAGGGGGCCTCGAAACATATATTTCCGGTGAAATATCGCTTTGTCGGTCTGGGTGACTCAGTTGGTTAGACGCTGACCTGCTAATCCCAAGGTCGCGGGTTCAAATCCGGCCTACACCGATGGTTTCTAAGTGTGCTTAAAAACGACAGCTCCATGTCAGTAGGTTTACTGGCATGTAAAAGAACTCCTGCGGGACAAAATTCCGGCACACCGGCGACGCTGATGTGATCCTGGCAATTGACAGCGTCGTTAAACAACAAATTATTATTATTATTATTATTATTATTATTATTATTATTATTATTATTATTATTATTATTATTATTATTATTATTATTATTATTATTATTATTATTATTATTATTATTATTATTATTATTATTATTATTATTATTATTATTATTATTATTATTATTATTATTATTATTATTATTATTATTATTATTATTATTACTATTATTATTACTATTACTATTACTATTACTATTATTATTATTATTATTATTATTATTATTATTATTATTGTTATTGTTATTGTTATTGTTATTATTGTTATTATTATTGTTATTGTTATTATTGTTATTATTGTTATTGCTATTATTATTATTATTATTATTATTATTATTATTATTATTATTATTGCTATTATTATTATTGCTATTATTATTATTATTATTATTATTATTATTATTATTATTATTGCTATTATTATTATTATTATTGCTATTATTATTATTATTATTGCTATTATTATTATTATTATTGCTATTATTATTATTATTGCTATTATTATTATTATTATTATTATTATTATTATTGCTATTATTATTGCTATTATTATTATTGTTATTGCTATTATTATTGCTATTATTATTATTGTTATTGCTATTATTATTATTATTATTATTATTATTATTATTATTATTATTATTATTATTATTATTGCTATTATTATTATTGCTATTATTATTATTGCTATTATTATTATTGCTATTATTATTATTGCTATTATTATTATTATTATTATTATTATTATTATTATTATTATTATTATTATTATTATTATTATTATTATTATTATTGCTATTATTATTATTATTATTATTGCTATTATTATTATTATTATTATTATTATTATTATTGCTATTATTATTATTGCTATTATTATTATTATTGCTATTATTATTATTGCTATTATTATTATTGCTATTATTATTATTATTATTATTATTATTATTATTATTATTATTATTATTATTATTATTATTATTGCTATTATTATTATTATTATTATTATTGCTATTATTATTATTATTATTGCTATTATTATTATTATTATTATTATTATTGCTATTATTATTATTATTATTATTATTGCTATTATTATTATTATTATTATTATTATTATTGCTATTATTATTATTATTATTATTATTATTATTGCTATTATTATTATTATTATTGCTATTATTATTATTATTATTATTATTATTATTATTATTATTATTATTATTATTATTATTATTATTATTATTATTATTATTATTATTATTATTATTATTATTATTATTATTATTAATTTGCAAGTCGCCATACCAAATCACATTAAAGTGGAATTTTGTGGACAATTTAAGTTGGTATCGAAGGATAAGTGGTTTTCTAAAGTATCTCAGCATATATATATATATATATATATATATATATATATAGCAATTAAAGAAGTATCTGCATATAAATTAGTTTCGTATCTAACTGCATTCTTGAGATATTAATTTATTTCAGTTTAATAAGTATAGGTAATCAAAATCTATCACCTGCGAGACAGATGTCATTTTATGCAGTTACATTTCTTAATCTGCAGTAAATGTCTCGATGGAAATTTTCGTAATTTGTATATTTTTCTTTATAAAACATTTTACAGCTCAAAATGTGACAAAGTCATAAAAATTCCACGATTGTGATAGTCTCGACGATCATGCTGAAATTCGTGAGCAACCCATCGTTAAAATTCAAATTCGAACAATGTGACAGAAACGATTGCCGGATCGTCATCCACAGACCACGGTACTACGTCATTAGCTTCTGTCAGGTGACCGCAGGCGAACATCAATGGTTCATTTTGACAACGTGCTGTCATTGAATTCCTTCTTAAAAGGGAAAATTTGCTGCTGAAATTCACCTCAGACTTCAACGTGCCTATGATGATGTCTGCAGAGTTAGGAGATGAGGACATATTTTGAAGTTGGGAACAGGAGCTTCGCAACGCGCCGTCGAACTGCCTCCAAGGAACGCCAAAAGGAAAGAGTTGATAATCTCACTAAAGGAGACAGGCGGGTCACTGTGAGGGGTATGTTTTCCGTTAAAACAATAAGAGAAAATCGAAATACGTGTAATTCCTGGATTTCTTTTCCTCAGTTAGCAGCACTGAGTAAGTCAAACTGCGCTAATCGGAATTAATATATTTTATGTAATGTTTTATAGAATTTAACATTTTATGATGCAATATTTGCGATATTTCGTTTAAATTCTTGTTTTATTTATGAAATGATCCAGATAAATACTATTCGCGGTTTGACCTTTAGAGATCCATCTTATGATGTTACTTGTCATAAATTGCCAAACCACGGGCTATATTGAGTATTTCAGATACCTGCTATAAACATAAACCACAGTTGGTAGAGGAAGTTATGTGAATGTAGCATGAAATTTAGAGCAAACAATTCTGTGAATTGTTTTGATGGTGCTAACGGAATGCGTTTTGACTTCTAAATATCCATACTATCCATGTGTACGTGTCCCAAAAAGCATCAATAACACTTAGTATGTTGTGCGGGACGGCAAACTGATCAGTTTTCAAATAGGAGCTCCTGTCCGGAAATGCACGGGTTGGACGCTGTAGCGCATCGAAGTGTGAACGTTTACATTTCGTAAATAAACCCAACATCGAGCTGTCTACATTACAAACTGGCTTCGAACTGTGTACCTCCTACGCCATTGCATGCCGGTGGTGGTGAGCCTCATGCACAGAACACAGTTCGTGCGATTGCCTTTGAAGATTTTCAATCGTTCATTAGACTCGACCCAGAAGGTCCTCCACTGACGTTGCAGAAGTGCCATACGCCATATTTTTCATACAACTCCACAGAAAATAGTCGAGAGGTGTCAGCTGCCTAGCGACCGTACTGGCCATGGAATTGGTCCATCTCTACCAATCCAAAGATTCAAATATGCGAAGTTGAGGTGATTCCGCACATTTACATCAAAGTGTACTGAAAGTCAAGTCGGTGATTGCAGCAGCTGTGTACCGGTACGTATCGCACTTCCGTTAAATACGTTATCGTACTGGAAACTACCCAAGTAACGCAGTGGAATGCGCTCAAAGAACTCTATGGAGGAATTTAACGCATGCACAGGGATGTTATTAAGCTCAGCACGTGTATGCATTTTTAATGGAGGAAGTTTTTATGCTATCCATTTTAATATGCAACGTATTACATCCACATGGTTTTCTCTACCCTCTTTTCTTTTACATTACACATTTACACGTCCTTCTCCACTCGCCCTTCTACTAACCACTCATATGTTTGAATTACAACAAATTACATTCACGCGGCTTTGTCTACTCGCTTTTCTTTCTGTAGTATTTGTGATTGTATAACAGTGCGTTTGCATAGTGTCTTCCTTGTGCTTTTTTGATTATTTATTTTGTTTGTTTGTTCTTTATGGTATCTTAAAAGTTTAACTCTTTGTTTAAGCGTATTAAGTAATATATTTTTTAAATGTCTCCAAAGAAACACAAGACTATTGGACAAAAACAGCTTAGGTCTACATGTAATAGGGATAAATCGTTAAGGACAGTATTACGTGTGAATGGCTTAAAACTCGAATTTTATTTTATTTTGTGTCTACGAATCCAATAGTATATTACAATATGAGTATTCTCAAATTTAAGCCTTTTAAATGGAGATTTAAATATGCTGTCTGCTGGGTCACAGTCCTTTTAAATATCAGTATCACCATCAATATTAAATTAGCTATAACTTTTTAATTGCACAAAATTTTTCTCAAGAATTAGCCAGAGGCTAGAATCAAGAAAGGAGGTTGAAGAGGAATACAGCGGTTCAAGAACCAATTGGAACAAAGGGATACTGGTGCAGGGCTGTTTTAAATTTTGGCCCGTTAGCCAAAAAAGCACATTAATTTAGTTTCCTTATGTTTTCCAGCAAGTTTAAATTGTATAGCTTTGGGTACACTTTTCTCAGAAATCACATAAGAGCTGAAATTTTTGTGATGTTACAAACCAAAGCGGAAGGATAATTGTTATATTAACTAATTTAGTTATTTATTTATCTATTTATTTATCTATTTATTCATTCATTCAGTTATCCATTTAGTTATCTATTTATCTACTTATTCATTCATTCATTCAGTTATATATTTAGTTATCCATTTACTTATTTATTTATCTGTTTATTTATCTATTTATTTATATATTTATCTATTTATCTATTTATTAATTTATCTATTTATTAATTTATCTATTTATTTATTTATTCATTTATTTGTCTATTGATCCATTGATCTATTTAGTTATTTATTTATTGATGTATTTAGTTATTTATTGATCTATTTCGTTATTTATTGATCTATTTACTTATCTATTTATTTATCTGTAATGTGAAAATTACAGATTTACCCAATTACAATGTGCACTTAAAATTTACAATACCTGCGTGATTACATAATTAGGTGGAAAAAATAAATACAAAATAAATAACCAGAACAACACAAAATTAATTACAAAACAAATCATTGCAAATTTACTGTAAATGTCAACATAATGTAATATGTGTATGTATAATTGTAAGTTAATATCCACAATGTATTACTATGTATGGTCGTGATAAGACCGTGCTGTCAAAACGACCTTAAATAAATATTTACAAAAAAAAAAAAAAAATCATTGCAAAACAAAACATAACGTAACATAAATATCAAATAGGATATTGGTAGCATTGATTTACATCTACACTAAATACATGAATCTACTACTGGTAATGAATAATCCCAGGATATAGGAAAGCTGGTGATATTCATAAGAAACGTTTGCAATATATTGAATTTTTAAAAATTCAAAATTATGCATTTTAAGTGGAATAATATTTTTTTCTATACGTAAATTTTTAGAGCTTATATTTCACTGGAAAAATGAACTAATCCACTATCATTAAGTATTTTATGTCTCATAAAAATTGGAAGATGTATAAACAAAACTGTAGCAGGTATGTGTCCCTAACTAATAACTTGGGGTTCTAAACTTTCGTTTATTGACTTCACTTGTCTATGGACAAAACTGATGAACTGATGTTAGCAATTTTGTATTGTCAGCCTACCAAGAAATATTTATTTGATAGATGGTGTAATTTTCATTACCTTATGACAGAGCTAACTTTCCTGAATTTGAAAAGTATGCAGTTTAACACCATATTGAGTTTTCCAGTCCTTAAACCACGGACAACGCCAAGTATTTCAGCTAGTACTGAATAAACGTTTGTTGGGAGTTAAGGAGCAGTAAAATGCAAGCCTTATAATTATACCGCGCTAGGCGCGTGCACTACCTTAAACACGCGGCCACACACACACACACTCACACACTCACACACACACATGGTGCAGCGCAGGAAGAATGACATAATCAGAACGAAAGAAACCTAAACAGAATCTCTCTGTGTTTACATTTTCTTGAATTCGGTTTACACACACGTTCCACACGGAGATTTTTTCTTTTTTAATTGTATTTTTACTGGGATTGCTGGGAGCAGAAGCCACAATGTCCAAGAAATTAAACATTTCACGAGATTGTTGTAGAAGCTCCTTCCTGGCGGCGCTTTTTTACTGTTTACAACCAGGCGTCTTCACAGAGACCAGTTCACACCCGCTCGTTTATATTGCACGCCGTGTGTGAGAGAAAGAGAGGGGACGAACTGAAAGAGAAGCTGTTAAGAACGTCTGTGGAAACCATGTGATATAATAGGGATTTCGTTTCAACTCCTTATCACATTGAAACATGCAGTTAAATACGATTCAGTAGACAATTTAAACATTATCCTAAAGATATGCAAAAGAACCAATTAGTGCATATCAAGTCAGAGTAATAACTAAAATGAATCAATAAAATCATAATGAAAGTTAAATAAAATTACAGAGCAGGGTGGCGCAATAGTAGCGTATACATTTCACATTAGGGAGTTCGTGGGTTTGATCCCGTTGCCCCAAGTTTTTTTCGGCGGTTTCCCGGGTCGCTAGACGAACGCTAGGAAGGTTAATTACATCTCCCTGTCTCTCCATTTCACTTTACTGTCTTTAACTGTCTTTTCACTTTCTTCTGCATTCAAGGTGCAGACAGTATTTGTTGAATGAATTTCAATGCATTTTGTCGCTGAATATTCAAGGTATGGGCAATTCTGAGAGTGATGTTAGATAAAGATTGTGGTGAGCAAATCCTTATGTAGGGTTGAGATTACACATTTCCAGTGTGCTGAACATGAATATGTTTAAAATCTATTCAAATTAAAATTGGTTGATTAATAAGATAATTCACATCTGTGCTTTCTTCTGCTTACCTATAGTCCCTGCCCTTAAATGAAAATACTTGGTGCTAGTACAATAGAGAAGAACCAAATTATATCTATTATGGCCAACCAGTATCTGCCATGCTTGCCACCAAAACTATAGGCTTATTCTAACTAGATATTTTGAAAAAAAATGTTTACATGGAAGGCTCTAAAATGCAAACGGAGCATTTAATAATGTTTTGTGGCGCAGGATCCCCGAAACAGTGTTTGTAAGGCCAGTACTCTCAGATTAGGGCTAAATGATGCCATCATACAGTTAAGCAATATCTTACAAAAGTATAATATGAATTAAATAATAGAGACTTGGAAGAAAATGTACAAAAATATAATATAAATGGGTGTATAAGGAGATATTTGGGGAAAAAACATGAATAAAGAAATCCAGATTCGACTACATAACTTTGCCTCGAAATCAGCCTTGATGTATGGAAGTGAAACATGGGTGCTAAAAGGAAGTGATAAAAAATGTACTGAAGTAGCTGAAATGTGATTTTTAAGGTCGATATTAGGAGTGAGCCTTAGAGACCAAATAAGAAGTCAAGAAATTAGAGAAGAATTGAAAATACAAAGCAGTATAGTGAAAGAAGTGGGAGTGTATCAAGAGAGATGATATGAACATGTGCAAAGAATATCCCGTGAGCGTCTACCGCTGCAAGCATTTTTATATAGGGCGGCCAAAAAGGAGATGGAAGTAACAGTTTCAGTGATACTTATGCTCCGGAACGGGAAAAACCCAATACTTAATATGGAAGATGAAGAAGTTGTGCAGACTTCAATACCACTAGCATTCTGAAGGAACTAGACACACTTCGCATCAAAAAGGCGGAGAGATTTATGGAGGAAATAGCTAAAAATACTAGAAAGTGTAATAGAAATAAGAAGAAAAGCCATGATGATACAGAAGATCCCGATTATGGTGTTGGAAACTTCTCAATAATGCTGCAAGGTACTAAAAAAGTAAAAACTGTGACTCGATGTTTCTTAATTTTACATGTTTTAGTACTTTGGTACACATTATAAGAAAACTAGTATCACAGACCTACTCCCGATTTTTAAAGCTTCCAAGACAGAACAAAGTTAAGAACTTTGTGCATACATTTAAGTATAAACTTAGAGCTTGGTTATGCGGTTCTATACTTTGTGTAAGGTCTTCTATCGGCCATGTTTGTTGGTCAATGGTACAGTGAATTTGGGGTTATTCCTATATAATGTATGTATATAATTTCTATGCTTCATGTTGCTACTGATAGGAATCGGAGCACAGGCAATTTGGGAAGGTCACCCACCAAGACGGATACATATAGATCGCGCGGCTGTGAAGTCAGCTTGCCACAGCTTTAAGACACATGGGCAGAACAGTTTTATTTTCTTTCTTTCCTAATAACATTATTTCCCGGAAACTTCTTTCAAGTCAGAGCTGCAGCAAGTTAAACAATAGAGTAAATACCTTGGGCCTCATGTGAGCTAATTCTGCGAGGGACAGGGTTCGACCCTGCTATTTCTAGAGAAAGATAAACCAAGAGCAATGTTGACTTTAACGTTATGGATATTGTGTTGACAGCTAGTTTGTCAGAAAAGAAATTATTGACCTTTTCTAAAACGGGACCGTTTAAAGTTTCGTTTTTCATTTTATTGTTGTTCGGTTCTCTAGTATAGTCAGGATAAATTATGTAGCAATAATGAATTCTAAATTACGACAGACCTCAGTGGATATAATTATCCTAGTTTTGTTAATGTGTCTCGCTCTGATATAAAATATTTAATCAATATCCTCCACGGTTTATAATTTAGTGTCAAATACGGACTTCCCTTTAAGATTTTAAACTGTTTATTTTGGTGACTTTTTGAAACCATAATGTTACAATATTAAAATGCATTGTGCAATAGACTATTGTTAAGACATATAGAATATTATATAGGTAGTTAATAATAGCGTGATAAATCATTAAGAAATACAATAATTTATTTATTATCATCGACACTTCACTATTTATGAGAATTCTGCTGTTCCGGCCTCATATTTTATTGGTTTTCCTATTGTTATATAACTAGAAGTTTTATATTGGTATGAATGTAATGACAGTTGCCCATGCTATGTAAATGACTTTTTCGTTCTTCTCTATTTATTTTTATATTTTCTTGTTCTTCTTTACCTGATTACCCTCGCCTTATGTAGGACTTACAATCCAGTGCCTAGGGTCAGACGCCTGTCGGGCACCACAGGAACGAATGGACCAGACATTGTGAAGACCTGGAAGCAGGTGGTCAACCAAGCACCAGGTATGATAGTGACGAAGAGGATGATATGAAATGCAGACGAAATGATGAATGGAAAGATGATGATGGAGCACATGGTTGAACGAGTGACGGCGGAAACTGGAGAACCCGGAAGAAAACCCACCCAGACGCTGCTTCGTCCACCAGGAACACCACATGCGGGTATCGAACCCGGGTCTGCATGGCCAAGGAGCCGCCTAGGTACAAATGACTTTTCCATTTTTCTCTATTTATTTGTATCTTTTCTTTAACGAACATGTCTATTTTCCTTATTTCTTAATTTCTAACATCATATTGTCTTGTACTCCTATTTATTACTCGAAGATATTTATGCCGCTTATATTTGGCTCCAATCTTTCTTTTTAAGTGTGAATGACTCCGATCCGAACAGTAAAACCATTTTTATATTATAAAATTTTAGATTTGTATCATTTGGGTTTTTCTTTTCAAGGTATGGGCTATTATTCCACAAATATATTGGAACTTCCTTTATTACTTATTTCATCATTGTTTCTTTTAAATGTTACATTACAGCCCAAGTAATTAAATGTTCCCACCTGTTCTAACACTTTATTATTTCACACTATCTTAAACGATTTTATTTGTTTGCCTATAAATACCACGATTTTTTATTATTTAACCCATAATCCTGAATCAGCTTTTGTAATTTGTACACATTTACTTGCAGCTTATCCTCTCTGTCTTTTATTAGCATCATGTCATCCGCAAATAGTAGCATATGTAGCGTATTATTTTTATTTATTACTTTCGCTACTTTCGATGTCGACATTTCACCGAAAATATGTTTTGAGGTCCCCTGAATAAAAAGCATCTTAAGAAAAATATCCGAGTGTGTGTGTGTGTGTGTGTGTGTGTGTGTGTGTGTGTGTGTGTGTGTGTGTGTGTCTGTCTCTGTCTGTCTGTCTGTCTGTCTGTCTGTCTGCGTGTCTGTCTATGTGTCTTTCTGTCTGTCTGTGTGTCTGCCTGTCAGTCTGTGGACAGCATTGGTATGTCTTTCAAGGATGCCAGACGAAGATTTTGAAGAAAATTGCTCCACTCTAAACTAACCTTTACATTGAAAAGTTTTTTGAAAATAGTCATTTTCTTGAAAATGGCTCTAACGATTTTGATTAAAATGACACATGTTTAATATATTTTTATGACAAATGAAATGTATATTTTGAATTTTCTGGCTATAACCTATGTAGTCCTGTTTACTCTGGATGACTTGAATAACTGGTAAACCTTAAAGAGATAGACCAATATCTTACTATACGAAGAATGTATATCTAGTTAAAACACACAGTTTATGTCCAAATGATTTGTTTTGTTTTAGTGTGAACCATTTAGGAGATATTCCTTATTGTTTGTGTGAGGTTTGAAATACGTATACCTTCTTCAAGTGCAACATGGTTATTCATTTATTTATATCTTAGCCACACAAAGAGAACGGAATCTCAAAGCTTTAAAGGATTTGACTATCGCACAAAGCCTACTGTATTCTTATATTCTCTTGCACCTACAAGGAAACAAGCAATAAGATAATTTGTACAAATGTTTATCTCATCTAACACGAGAAAGATATAGGAATAAGAGTTTGTAGGAATGGTTAGTACAAGAGTAGAGAAAGTCATGTGAGTGCAACACAGATTTTTTTATTTTGTATTGTGGTGTGTAGTATCGGCGAATTAAATAGACTTGTAATCAATTAGATAGATAGATCAATGGATAGATTACACTGTACTAAGTATTACGAGTTGTGAAAGTAGGTTAACTCGTTTGCACCATTGAAGGAAAAAGAACACATGGTTAAAATAGCACTTCCCTTTATATGGGATGCAAAAAACATCCTCCTTTTTTTCCTCAATGTTTAGTCGCTATATGACTTTTATGTTGAAGCGACTTTAAATAATAAATAAATTAAAAAAAAACATGATCCAGAATATTGTAGAGTAAGTGGGCAATACTTAAAACATTTGGAGTTGTAATCGAAGGAAAGTTGTAATTGAAAACATCTTCATTTGCGAGTGAGAATGCCATGTAGTTCATACACGACTGACTGCCTCAACTAATGAGTACTGTGCAGAACGAGAAACTAATCTTTAAATGCGCGTTCTGCGCTGATAAGTAGGTATTAACGTTTCATCACTTTACACCTACCTAATGACAGTGAATATAATCTTTTACATATAAATTTGTCCCGTATCTCCTTGACTAATCACTTCTCATTGTCTACTGTTATGGAACAAGTTGTCCTGCAATGTAATATAGTTCCTTATTTGACATCATATTCGAGGATAATAATTCTTCTTTCTTCTTCACTTCATGGCATAGGAAATCAAGTGCCTGTTTCGCCTTCCGAGTCCTCCAGTCATGGTTTTCTGGGTCTGCCCACCGATCTCTTACCTATAGGATAATATTACATTATTTGTTTAGTAAGTCTGATATCTGGCATTTTTTCAACATGTTCTTTCCACTTTAGTTTGAAATCGATTAACCTTTCAATTATATTAAGAATTCCTAACTCTTCTCTTATAGCTTCATTTGTTATTAGGTGGAAGAGGTGGTGGACGCAGCGAACGGGCGGTAGGTCTTGGCCGGGAAAGAATACGCTTTTGCTAGAATAGTTTGTACACGGTTTATAAAAATGAATGGTGTTTAAAGAAAACCTTGTGGATGTAACACACAATACTTTTAAAGATTTCATTATTTCTTAGCCTCCTAACTCTAGCGAACTGTGCTCAAAACTGTTTATCCTGATGAACACGAAGTACATAGACAAAAAATGTGATCTGTTACATTCAGATCACTTTCTCTACTCATTCATGAACAAACTATTTTTAACTCTCAACTGTTGTTCCATCCGTTACACATTAACTTAAATAAACATTTGTGGAAATGCCTTTATTATATATTTCCTTTAGGTACAAGGGAGTACAGTAGGCTTAAGTAATGGTCAAATACAGGTTCCTTCATCTAAAACCTAACGGGTGTACAGCGTTTCGGCTGTGCGTGATTGGGTGTACCACAGCCGGCTTTGCTCCTACATAAACCCCGAGCGTAAAGCATGTATAACACTCTTACCTTATTGAAGATGTTGGAAATGTCGTCCACCTTTTTTTTTTTGGTGGGGAAAAAGGCTACTTACGCCCTTACCGCATGCGTGCATGCGAGTGTAAGACTCCTACCCTGGCTTCGAACCCGGGCAGCCTACTCACTAAAAAACCCCACCGGAAGACATTTCATTGCAGAGCTGTATTAGGGCTTCTGCGCGTTCAATGGTGATGAATGAGAGCTACCTGCCGGGGGCAGTAACAGCTGGTAATTACAGAAGAGATGCCCTGTCTTGCAGGGGAGAATTTGATGAATGATTGTGGGTATGATAGTCGGGTCCCGCATTTGCACCCCGGTCAGTGACGCAAAGTTTCATGCTGGCATGCAGTGCATGCGAGCGCGTCAACGATGAAATCCCGGGCTGCAGTCATGATCAAGTCCTGGCTACAGCCTGGGGAGTTGGAGGTGACAGTGATAATGAAATTCGTCGTAGTTTTACTTATAACAAACTTTATAGTGGTTTTACTTATTCTATGTTAGGCGTCCCTAGTGGGAGCCCCGTCTGTGCTTGGCGTCCACATTGGGAGCCGCGTCGGTGTTTGGCAACCTCGATGGGTGCCGCGTCTGTTTTTTTTCCTTTCTTTCTTTGTGTTTCCGGGTGTCGCCTGGTCGTCTGGAGTGCACACTTGGCGGGCAGTCTGCCTGAAGTGCAGGTGCGGGCCAGTGCCACTCCCGAGGGGGCCCTCTCCCCTGGGACCGCCTTGGCTAGGTAGCGCAAGGTCTTGGAGGGCATTGTGGGAGATGGACATCACGTGGTATGTCTGTAACATAAAGGCAAAGTCGGTGGATTAGCTTAATGTATCAGGTTGTCAAGGCAGTCGTTTATGGCGTCGTCTATGTCTGGGTTGGTTAAGTTTCTGTCAAAAAGGGATAGTGGCCTCATGTGTTTGTCGATGGTTGTTTCGTATTGTCCAAGTGTAGTGATGAGTGTATTGTAGTGTGATGGGATTTTATTGTATAAGTCGAAGGCTAGTTTTTTAATAAATTGTTCTATCGTATGCATGTGTAGGTCTTCGTGCAGTTTTTTGGATGGTGCTAAGTATGGGACTTTTGCTACTATACGCAGTATCTTATTTTGTAGCTGTTGAATTCTTTTGATATGTGTTTTTGCCGCGTAGCCCCAGACCGGCGCCGCGTACGTCAGTATGGGCCGTATAAGCGTTTTATAAAGTGTTTGGCCCATGTCGAGCTGTAGGGCGTTACTGTAGTTGATTAATGGATATAACTTGCTCAATTGAGCATAGGCTTTTCTGCGCACTTCCTCTATGTGAGGGCGCCAGGTGAGTCCCGGATCCATCACTAGACCTAAGTACGTTACTTTATTGGTCCAGGTGATATCATTGTTAAAAAGTTTTAGCGGTTGCAGTCCATGCCTCGGGTGGAAGTGTTTTCTGCGTTTTGTGAACATTATAGCTTTACTCTTAGTGGCATTGACTTTTATTCGCCATTGGGCGAGCCAGGGCTCCAGTTGATCCAGTGATGTCTGGAGGTTTCTGTGTACGAATGCAGGTTTACCTGATTGAGTCATAATCGTCGTGTCGTCAGCATACAGGAGATATGTTGTGTTCGCGCTTTTCGGGATGTCGTTTATATAGATATTAAATAAAAGCGGCCCGAGTATACTACCCTAAGGGACACCCGCCAGAATTGGGCGGGGTGTGGACTTTGCATCGTTCGCTAGCGAGGAGAAAGATCGCCCGCGCAAATAGTTCGCTGTTAGTTTAATCATTGTGTCCCGGAATTTAGTGTTTATCATTTTTCGTATCAGTCCTGCATGCCACACGCGGTCGAAAGCACGTTCTATGTCAAGTAGGACGGCTCCCGTTAACTTATTAAAATTGAAGCCTTTCGTAATGTATTCGGTGGCACGCAGGAGTTGCAGTGTGGTCGAGTGGTTGGCCCTGAACCCAAATTGTTCGGGAATTAAAATGTTATGTTTTATAATAAATGCATTAATACGTTTTAGTATTACTTTTTCAAGAAGTTTGCTCATCGTGTTAAGCAGGCTAATAGGTCTGTAGTTTTGTGGGTTCGCGTTATTTTTGCCTTTCTTCGGGAAGTGTAATACATTTGCTGTTTTCCACCTATTTGGGAAGCAGCCGTGCAAAAGGCAGAGGTTGAATAGTTTCGTTAGTATTTCGAGTGCGCTGGCCGGTAAGTGTTGCAGCGCAATGTTCGGGATTTTGTCTGGTCCTGGTGTTTTTCTGTTCGGCAAATGTCTGATGATCCATTTGATTTCGCAGGCATGTGTTTTTCTAATTCTGTCGTGCGTTTGCCTTTCATGTATGTTTTGAACTACGGCTTCAGTTTCGTTTACAAATACTGGCAATGATGGCGTTATGTTTGGTTTGAGTGTATTTTCTAGTGCATCTGCCAATGCTTCTGCTTTCTCTTCATCCGTGGTTGCGATATGTTGACCCACGTGAAGAGGGGGAATGGAGATCTTGTCTCTGGTGAGACATTTTGCTATTCTCCATACTGTGTTGGTGCCCGGATTTAGTGACTGTAATGTATCGTTCCACTGGGTGGATATAACAGTGGATGTTCGCTCGCGAAGTTGTTGGTTCAGTGTTTTGAGTTGGTTCTGAAGTGTCGGATGTCGGTGCTGTTGCCATTGTCGCCTGGTTCTATTTCTTTGTTTAGTAAGACGTTGTATGTCTGTTGGCAGGCGTACGATTGTTTTCTTTTGCCGCTGTAGTGGAACTGCCACCATTGTGGCATACTGTATTGCTTTTTCCACCTTTTCGGTAGCAGCATCTATATCCTCAATTGAGTCAACTTTAATGTCCGACATTTGGGCATCTACGGTTTCTGAGAAGGTGTCCCAGTTAGCTTTGTTATAATTTCGCCTTGGTCTGGGTGGCACACTCCGGAGAGGGCCTTCAAGTTTGATAAGGACCGGTAGATGGTCTGACGATAGCTCGTTAAAAACTTTGAGCGAGACGCGGGCGCCGGCTTGCCTTTCTAGCACTATGTCTAGAATATCAGGCGTTTGGTTTGCCTGAAACGGGACGCATGTCAGTTCTGTGGGTGCGTGTATTATATAATCAGATCTGTTTTCATGGCGTAATAGGGTTTGGCCTGCCGCGTTCATGTTGGTTGAGTTCCAAAGTGGGTGTTTGGCATTTAAATCGCCTGCTATTATAACACTTGGGTTTAACTGCAGGAGCGAGTTAATGTCTGCTGTGACTATGTCGCCTGGTGGGTTGTACGCTGAGACGATGATTATGTGATTGTTGTTAATTGTGGTAGCTATAGCAGTTGCCTCGAGTCTGTGCAAGGGTGGAACTGGTATTTGATGATGGGCTGTGTCTCTGCGGACAGCTATGGCTGTGCCGCCGCCACGCCTATCTCTGTCGTTTCTATAAAGATAATATCCGGGTAAGTTACATCTGTCACTAGGGCTTAGGTGAGTTTCTGTCAGAAGGACTATTGGTATGTCGTGTTTGTCTAGAAAGTCAAGAAGTTCATGTTTTCTTTGTCTCAGTCCATGCGTATTCCAGGTCATTAAGTTAGTCGTGGGATTAACGTCCATCATGTGTCACGTCAAGAAGTCGTTGGAAGAAGTTGTAGCAGACCTGGAGTGTGTCCATAGTCTCGTCAGGCTTGATTTGTAGTCTGTCCAGGGCCATGTAGCACATCTCTAGGTTGTGAAACCACTCTGGGCTATTAACGGAGAGACGTGTGGGGTAGTGACTGTCGCGGGAGTGGTCCTGGGCTTGTCTGGTTTTGGGGGGTGGCCTGACGGCGTCGCGGTTCGAGCTGTTGGGAGCTCTTGCCGCCGTCTTTGGAGGAAGCGCACTGGTCCCTGTGCTCGTGCCAGGGTTTGCAGTGGGAGCTCCCCGGTTGGCGGGTGGTCCCGGCTTCCTACCATTAGTTTGGGTTTGTGTCTGCGTCTGTGTCTGAGCCGGTGTCTGTGTTTGTGTCTGTGCTGGTGCCTGTACTCCCTAGTTTGACGTCCGTAGCGCGGCCAGGTGTCGCTGGTACACCAGGCAGCCACGAAAGCGTGCCCCGTGTCCCTGCGAGCCACATAGTATACACCTGCGCCGCTCTAGAGGGACGTTACATGACTGCGACTCATGCCTCCCCGCACACCTCGAGCAGGCTGCTTCGGCCCTGCAATTGGGGGCCAGATGGCCCAATCGCTGGCACCTGCCGCACTGCTTGGGGAAGCGAGGAGGACAGTAATCCTCAATCACCACCTTAGAGTAAAGGATGAACGTCTTTCGGGATAGTCTTGAAAGATCTTCCAGGGATGTCAGCTCAACAAGGTAGTGGGGCAAAGGGGTCCTTTCCCTGTTGAAGCGGCGCAGCTGCGTCTCGTCCACCCTCGGCTAAACAAGCATTATATCGGGAGAACATTCTGATTCACACGATTAAGTTGGGCCTCTGTAATGTTTCCGATTTCATTTCTAGTATTTTGATTTTGTTCTTCCAATGTATGAGGATTTATCTCGTAAGCTTTGTTTTTCAGGTTACGCCATAAGTAAAAATCAGACACTGTTAGATCTAGGGAGCGAGAGGGCCATACACCAGCACTAATCCCCCTATCTTTAACCCTTTCAGTCCCGGTGTGCATTATAAGAAACATAGGCATTTTTTGCCTATTTGTACTATTTTTAACAGTTTCTTCTGCTATATTCTTGTTATATTGTTCGTCACCAATTAAACATATGTATTTGAGATGTTCTGAATTGTAGAACATTATTTTTTTTACAATTTACATTGTAGTGTTGTTTTTATAAGAAAAGAAGAAAAATCCATGCAACCACAGTCAAATGGTACCCCGTCACCATCCACGCGTGCCATCACACCGATTATTTTACGTGGACCCTTCCCGTGCTTTACCACAGGCACATTTGACTGCAGTTGCCGAGACTCTAACTCACGACTTCAGGCATGGCCAGTGCACTACGTGTTGTCTTAACAATCATGGCTATTCAAGTCAGTAGGCTGAAGGTGTCCCAGACCCCCTAATCTAAACCGGTTTTGAATTAGAGGAAGAACGGCATAAGTAGCAAAATAATTCGGTACTGAAAGGGTTAAACACTCCCCTAATTTTATTCATGGACTCCTCTCTTGTATGGGCAGTAGCAGAATCTTGTTGAACCACCTAATTTCAAGATGTCAGGTAACTTCAAGATAAAATGTGGTCAAAATGTCATTTCGGCACCTCTCTGCATTTACAGTCTGCTCGTAGAATATTGGACCGATTATGCCTCTAGTGCTAACAGCACATCAAACTCCAACTCTCCGGTTACAATGAGGGAGTTCTTGAACGCGATGTGGATTTTCAGAGGCCCAGTACCGACTTGCCGCGCGCACAACGGCAGCCGGTAGTGTGGGAACCCAGCAAGGTCGCGGGAGAGGCGAAACGCCATGTGCTCCTTTAGGTTTTATATGAAGAACCCTATATTTTAAGAGCTGGTCACTATGTGATTGCTTGAAATTCCGTTCTCTATGCATGGCTAGGAGCGGTGATGGCAATAACGACTTCTCATTTGAGAAAAGTAAAAATACTGGAAAGTTTAAAGCAATGACAAGGAATGACTCGAAAACGGCCAACGTGATAAAACATTGTAAAACATCTGTGTGCTTCAACGAAATATACAAAGGTATTTTAGACGTGGTGAATGGGTGGAAGTTGCACTGTGGTTTATATTAGAGTTCACCTTTGTATTTATGTGACCATAGGTGTGTCAGGTTAGTATCTCTCCAGTAGTAAACATTGCGGAACAGTGCGTGATTAACGACAGGGCCCACTCACATTATCAGTAAGCGACATGCTTATTCCAAGTAGAAAACAAGATGTCACCCCCTCAGTCAATTTACGTGACGCCATTCTCACAGATCCTACTGAGGTCATTCGCCACGTCTATAAAATATCTCTGTAAATTTTGTGATTTGATGTATCTATTACGATTTACCAGTTTTACAAGTCATTGAGAATAAAGAAGACTTCAGAAACTATTCCAAGGAAATTCAAGATATATATTTTATTTACCAATAGTATTTTAAATAAAATTGTTAGTCATTCTTGAGAAAATAAAACTTTTCGAAATATTTTATACTATTCACACACACTTACACACACACACACACACACACACACACACACACACACACACACACACACACACACACACACACGGACCGTTTTCTAAAAATGTCCATTTTGGAATTCAAGGAGTCTCAAAACAAGTATTTCCAGTGAAATCTCCACCATTGGGTGGAATGCAACACATCTGCCTACATGTTGGCGAAAGTGATACGCTTTTGTGTCAACAAATTGAAGATGTGCGGCAAAGAAATAAGCAATAATGCGTAGAAAAAGAGAGTAATGTGCATGTGACCCACAGAATATTATTTTTCTAGCAATTTATTACATCATCAGCATGCCCTCCTTTCCATTCAGTGCCAACAATGCTTCCCACGTCCTTCACTGGGTTTTCCCTAACTTGTTAGAAGTGTATCCGGCTTCTAAGGATTTAAGATTCCACCTCAGTCGAAGAAGTTGAGAATGCTAAATCATTCCCGTATAGAGCTCAGCATTTGCGTATTTTTTCGCGTATTTAGAATCTAATGCAGCCAAGTTAGGGGAGGTTGAAATCACCTCCTTCTGCCCGCTGGCACGGAATAACGCATTTATCCGTGGTTACTGAGTTCCAGTAGTGGCACATTCTTACGTACAGGAAATCAAAGGCGTACACATTCATTCATATTCTACTCCTGATTAACCCACGATATTTTTGTGGATTACTTTTTTGGCACGATTTACGTTTCAAAAGCTCTTCAATATTTGGTGCAAAAGATGAAGTGCACAATCTTGAAAAATAAGCAAGGTGATTTTCACTTATCCTGCTCACTTAGTTTATTTTTGAAAATGTTTGTTATGCAGATATAAGTGGAGCCAAAGACTTTCATTGAACTGGATACTCACAGCAGCGCAGAGACCTAAATAATTCCCACTCTTCTTTCTAAGAAGATGTTACGGTCGTGGAATTCTGCAATGCAAGTAGTTTCATATTTTGTAGCTCGTGTGAAGCCTCACTACATGGAAACTTCAAAGCAGTGCAAAATAATTGGATTTTGGTTTCAAATACTTTTAGGTCTTAGAACTGTGAAGAGAATGTGTCGTACAATTGCTTCAAAAGTTCGTTGTATTTTTCCAGGAGAATAACGTTTACCGTGAACCGGCACGTAAGTAAGGGAGATGGTATAAATCTGCAACTACCGGTCTTACAAATCAAGCACTTAACTTTATCATCTTCATATAGAAAACAAAACTATTCGTCTTCCCATTGAATTGTATGCACTACGATACTCCACGCCATCCGCCTCTGATTAGTGGTGTGGAGAAAGTAACATGTGTAATGGAAGTGAGCGTGTGCTCGGCTGATGAGCACACCTAATCTAATGCCTTTTATAGCTTCCTAGTATTAATTAATGCAATTTTAGCCTTAGTATTCCTATTAATATTTCAACCTCTGTGCCAATGAGCCATAATTGAGAATATTTATCAGAACGTTTGTAATAGCATTCCTTTCCTAACGCCAGTAGCCACTTAACACAATAAAGCGTATGGTATCTTTCTCGAGAATAAACATCCTTATCATAACTTCCTTCGGAAGGGAAATAAAGTCGGTGGTGCCGTGGTTGGTGCACCGGATAAGGAGGTCTTCGAGCAAAATTGAATGGTCTTTCATGGCCAGTACACTTAGTAAATAATTGCTACACTGTATCTTCTGTTTAACCGGGGTAGTATTTGATTTCACTGTTTTCATGAAACTAAACGTATTTTGATGACTATTTCATTCATAGAAGGATTAATTTATCTGATTTAATAACTGGGTATTCTTATGTTTAGTCAATGTCACCAGCTATATTCCCATAAATTGCTGAAAACAATTTGTTACACATTACAATCAATTAACAATCAAAGCTGTGCAGTTGAATTGAACTAAATAAATAAATGGAACAAAATATCTGCAGAAAAAACTGGGCTAGATATAAAAAAAGAAATCTGATGTGTTGCACTCATATAACTTTCTCTACTCTTGTGCTAACCATTCTTACAAACTCTTATTCCTATATCTTCTTCGTGTTAGTTAAGATAAACATTTGCACAAATTATCTTATTGGTTATTTCCTTGTAGGTGCAAGGGGAATATTAGAACACCGTAGGCTTTGTGCGATAGTCAAATCTTTTAAAGCTTTGAGCTTCTGTTCTCTTTCCACACTTAACATATAAAAAATGAACACCGATGTTCCACTTTAAGAAAGTTTTAAGTTTTCTGAAACTCGCACACTTAACAAGGAATATCTCCGAAATAGTTCACCCTACAAGAAAATTTATTAGGACATAAATTGTGTATTTTAGCAAGATCTACATTTTTGTATAGTATGATTTGATCTATCTCTAACGGTTTACCAGTTATGCCAAAGTCGTCCAGAGTAAATACGACTACAGGGGCTATAGTGAGAAAATTCAAGATATACATTTCATTTGTCATAAAAATATCTCAAACACATGACATTTTAATGAAAATCGTTAGAGCCATTTCCAAGAAAATCAACATTTTCGAAAAATGTTCCATGTAAAGGGTAGTTTAGGTTGGGACTATTTTCCTCCAAATCTTCGTATCGCATCCTTGAAAGACTAATATAATACTAACTTTGGTTTTTAACCTACTTTTCGTGTTTGAGTTATGCTGTTCACAGACACGGACACTCACGGACCTTTTTCTAAAAATGCTTTTTTGATTCAGCGGGTCTCAAAACATATATTTCCGGTGAAATCTCGATCTCAAATTTTTGGGTGGAATACAATACTTCCCCTACTTACCAGTAGAGAAAGTAAAAAGATAGCTTGTCACTTAAGTCGATCAACGCTCGTAGCACGAATGGCTCAAGCAGAAATCCAAGAACAAGAATTAATAAAATTCGCAGGACATACAAATGATTCGACACTTAAGCCCTAACTGCAGATTAATCCGCGTAACGGCTAAATAAAGTTTGAAATTCTGGTTTCAATCTTCATCTTCAAACTCGATGCCCATTCTTTCTAAAGGAAAGAGCACTCCATTTCAACTGCGTTTTCAACAGTTGTTCTTTTAACAATTTACGTACTTTCCCACAAGAAAGGTGATCTTTTAAGGTTAAAAATAAAGTGAGATTTGTTTAAGATTATCAACTGATTTTCCGTTATAACGAGAAAATCGGAATAATGTAACTCCTGGATTTCGTTTTCCTCAGTTGGCAGTATTAAGTCCAAGTGCACTAATCGCAATGAACATATTTTAATTTTTCTTTTAATACAATTTTACATCTTCTGATCAAATCTTTGCGATATAGTATTAAGTTTAAATTTTATTTGTGAAATAGTCGAGATAAATATCACTCGACGGTCTGACGTTTCCCCTTAAATTGTCTGGCTTTGCTCGAGAATTTATCGGTTAAGTCAGATGTCTTATAATATTACTTGTGATCATATTCTACGTACGTTATGCTGTTTTATACTCGGCCATGCCATAATATAGCAGTTATACGCCACTGTAATGGACGTCATTATATCCACCTCTTCATGATGATACTGCTACCCACCAATTAAAAGATCCGCATGTGGCAATCAATAAATTGGCATTTGCGCACATTCCCACGCAGTTGAAAGGGAAGATATCGACTCGCATACATGAAATAAACTACTCTGTTTATTTAATAATTATTGTTAATATTGTAAATTACATTCTAATAAGTTCAATTTGCCTACTTGGTTTTGAAGGTCTAACTTCTTAAAGGTTATAGGTCTATACGTTCTGCATCATTCTCTCAAGGCTAGCATAACAATAAAATAAATTATTTTGAACTTGAAGCTGCAACCATCGCTGTTCGTTTGTACAATCGAATAACAAATACATGATTAAAATGTCGGACACCGCTGATAACATGCAGCTTAGGATATTAAGAATATTTTATAAATGTTTTAAATTTGCACATGGTCGACCATATCTACTAGTTGTATGAAACTTGAGTATAATGGAAATTATACTCTCGTTGTATAATATATTATTAAATAATAACTTTATTTGATATATCTGTGTATTATCTGTTCAAATTGTGTCAACGCGATATATTTTCTTAACTTGCATCTCGTTGCCGTTGTCTTCATTATCGGACTATTTGCACAATGTATTGTATTAAATTTTCTGGTTCGGAAAAAAAAAAAAAAAAAAAAAAAAAAAAAAAAAAAAAAAAACTATCGTTTTCATGAGGCAAAATTGTGTCCGGTAATGAGGCAGTCATTTTTACTTACTATTACGTATAATAAGTACTAGAGGAAGTATTGTATTCCACCCAAAAACTCCATATCGAGATTTCACCGAAAATATAAGTTTTGAGGCCCCTTAAATTCAAAATAAAAACCAATTTTAGAAAAAGGTGTGTGTGTGTGTGTGTGTGCGTGTGTGTGTGCGTGTGTGTGTGTGTGTATGTATCTATTAGTGGACAGCATAAGTCAAAAACGAAAAGCCGGTTAAAAACCAAAATTTTTAAGGATGCGCCACGACGATTTTGAAGAAATTGCCTTCACTCTAAACTACCCTTTACATGGACAATTTTTCGAAAATTTTGATTTGTTCAAAAATGGCTCTTACGGCTTTGATTAAAGTACTACATGTTTAAGATATTTTTATGACAGATGAAATGTATATTTTGAATTTTATGGCTATAGCCTATGTAGTCCTGTTTACTCTGGATGACTTTTGCATAACTAGTAAACGTAAGAGAGACCAAATCTTACTACACAATAATATAGATCTTGCTAAAACACACAATTTATGTCTTCATTTTTTTTATCTTAGCTATGCAAAGAGAGTGGAATCTCAAAGCTTTAAAATATTTGACTATCGCTCAAAGCCTACTGTATTCTAATGTTCCTCTTGCACCTACAAGGAAATAAATGTTTATCTCAACTAACATGAAGAAGATACAGGAATAAGAGTTTGTAAGAATGGTTAGTACAAGAATAGAGAAAGTCATTTGAATGCAACAGTCAAGATTTTTATACTGTATTCTCGGGTTAACAGCTTAACCCCGCATGCTCTATGATTATTCTCTTGATATGGTGTGTTCTGGTAGTATACAACACATTGAATGACGTCTATCAGAGGTTCGTACGGCTGGCTCCTAGACATTTATCCTGTGGCCCCCTCCACCAAAGAAAAAGTGGTTGTTGTGGTAGTAGGTACTTTCTTCCATAGACCACGGAGGGCTCGGCAGTGACTTTCACCATCAGACGCACGCAACCTTATCTGTGGGATTCGGGTCAGTTCTGCAAGCAGCGTGCGAGGATGTGGTAGCCCAGAAGTGCCTCTGCTCAGCTGTCCCACCAAACAGCGGTAAGTGTGCCTTTATGTACAACAAATGCGAATCGCTGCTCCACAATAAGGCAAAACGTAAACAGTAGTTTAAAATAGAAGTGGTTATTCCTTCTTGGTTTACCTGTGCTGTAACCAAGTCTAGAATGACTCTACCGAATAGTTGCACAGTCATAGTATATTATACAACGAGAATACAATGGCAACAGTTAAAATGCGATTATATTTTATGAAACTTTATGATTTAAATACATTTATGCGCGACCATACCCAAATTTATTAATTATAACACCGCCTAAAGTTCAAACTTTCATTAAAGGACTGGTCTTCATCCAATATTCAATTTTCAGGACTGGTGTTCCACCAATCAGAGAATTCCCATGCAGCAATGCTAAAGCACAATATCAATTAAATCTAGAAACGCAACTAGAAGGAGTTTAGAAAACGCTACAATGTCGGACACTACTGACAGTGAGATGCAACTTACTCCACCTAAGTAAGATACAACTTACATAAAACACACAAATAATCTCAACTTCCAAGAATATTGCACTAAATACATTCCTGCAAATTAATTTCACTAGTTGTACAACTTATACATGAAATTAAGTTTCGTCTGCAGACCAATATATTGAATTTGCCTTCTATTTTTCAATGTTACGTAGCATTCCAAAGTTATCATTTTCATCACGCAGCTGTGACGTGCAGGAAACGAATAGATCGTTTAGCGCCTGCGCAGAGCTCGAAATATCAGCTGATGGAGTATGTAGGTCATTGTCCCTGGTGAGTGTACGTTTACAATATTTCAACAATAAAATTAGGTATATGGTCGAGCATAAATTGTCGTATCAAACTTAAATATAATGGTAATTAAGGCACTCGTATGATACACTCGCATCTTAATTACTGCCATTATAGTGTCCTTGTATAATATACTATTAAAATATTAAGAATATGACTGAGTATAATGCTTTTTAGGTTTTCTCATCTTATTTAACTGCAAATTTTGAGTAATTAATACTATTTAATAAGGTAAATGTTGGCAATCAATTTATAATATTATGAAGAAATGAAAGTGTAATGGATCCCACCTCTGACACCTGTGTAATAAATCACACTTTCACGTACTTTTTCGCTTCACTTTATTTCTCTTCTCTAAAACTGAATCACAAAAACACAGTTCTTTGTTGTGACCTTGCAATCCACGGCTATTCTGGCCCATCGTACTCTTGATACAAATACAGGACTGTTGTACTATTCTCTCTGTCTAACAAGCATTTTCTTCCGACAATACATTCACTAAAAACTACTTCTCACAAGAAGCAACTCCGGGCGATGGTTAAACGTCAAAAGCTGTCTCTTACGATATACAAACTCTCTTAACCAGGGGCGTGGCGTCAATGGATGTGGGTAATGTGTTGCATACCCTCCCAGCTTTCCTTAGTTAAGTTTTCCTATTATGTATATACTAATCCAATTGGCATAATGCTTGCTGAGCAGTATGTTTCGAACATCTATCTGCTAGGAATTAGTATTGGTAGGTATCACGCACAGCATTGAAACTGTGTGGCTAGTGGTTGTGCCTTACGCCATTCAATCAAACGATGTGCGCGCACAGTGGATCTGACCCAGGAAAGTGCATCTTGCTTTTTAATGTTAATGAGGCTAAAAGTTTAAGTTTTTCAGTATTTTGTCTGGCAGTAAAGGTTAATTTCCTATTTCTAACTTGTTCTATACGTATCAAAGTACAATAAGCACCATTTTGAACTGTAATGTGTGTGAACGTGTAAGAGAAATATATGCCAGGAAACCGAAGGCAGGGTATGCACATTGCTCAAGTGCTTCCATGTGGTTCACTAGGAGGAAAATACGTGTTGTAGAGAGAACAATGCATTTCCTGAGAATGCGGCAAAAATAGTGGGAGTGATTGTTCTGTAGTTTTAATGTTTATCAGTTGGTGAATTATAAACTTCTATAAAACTATAAATCGTAAAAAAATATTTTTTCAAAGTTAATAACTTTTATTTAATAAACCAAAGCATTATAAAAAGTTTGAAATCTTTATCGTGTGGAGCATTTTAGGTGCGCTGATAGAAAAAATAATACATTTAAAGATGTTGAAGATATTACAATGAAAATTTGGATGTACTAATGGATTATATCTGACATGAGTCTAAACAAAATTCGCTAATAATTGTAGAATCTAGAAACTTTACCTATGCGTACCCTTAACACGAGTTCAAAGTGCATATCCACGTCCACACATTACGCTACGCCACTGCTCTTAAAATTCATTGTACGCTAAACACACTTAAAAACTAACTTAAAAAACTCAATACACTTCTGAAGAACTGGCTAGTTCACTCGCTTTTATAGAGCAGGCAGATTACCGGCGAATTCTCTGGAAAATACAGATTTTCTCGAACTTCTTGTAAATAAGCCGGCAGTCGAAAGTTTCTCGAACAGTCTAGAAACGCTACGTTCGGCCGCGCTCATAGCTGTTTTGTTCTGACTGCTCCATTGATGTCGAACCACGTATTTAGAAGCAGTGGTGTGGGGTAGCTTGACCATGGGCGGCTGGCATAATAATGTATGTGTTTAAATACTTATGTTCCAGCCTAACGCTAGAGTACCTGGTGCAATTTCAACCAAACTCTGTAGAGGTATGGCCTAAAATCTAGAAAACAACACTGCGGGTGGGAAGGGCCGACATAATAAAAGACTATCCATATTAGTGTCATTTCCATAGTTTTCAGGGTTATTGATATGAATAGTTTCCCTTGTAATTCCAAAAGTCCAAGCTCAGTCCCAATCACTATGGTACAGGAGATGAAATGCAAAAAAGGAGCAATTTGTGCATTTACATGACTTTCTCTACTCAATCTTGTGCAATCTATTTTTAAAACTGCTTATTCTTCTATTTACCTCACTGTAATCGAGACAAAGGTTGTAGAAATAACTATTACCTATTTCCAAATAGGTGCAATAGGAATAAGAGAATACAATAGGCTTAAGTGACACTTATCCTGCTGCGATATTCACCTTTAATTTAGTTCATTTTTGAAAATGTTTGTTCGCAGATATCAGTGGAACAATAGACTAACATTAAAATAGATACAAACAAACGTAATCTCGGATACTCACAGCAGGGCAGAGACTTAAATAATTCCCACCCTTCTTTCTCAGAACATTTTACGGTCGTGGAATTCTGCAATGCAAGTAGTACCATATTTTGTAGCTTGTGTGAAGCCTTACTACATGGAACTTCAAAAGTACAAAATAATTGCATTTTGGTTTGAAATGTTTTTAGGTGAAGAGAATGTGTCGTGCAATTGCTTCAAAAGTTCGTTGTATTTTTCCAGGAGAATAAGATTTATTGTGAACATGGGACGTAAGCAAGGGAAATGGTATAAATCTGCAACTGCCAGTCTTACAAATCAAGCACTTAACTTTATCGTCTTCATCTCGAAAAGAAAAATATTCGTCCTACCATTGAATTGTATGCTTGCCTTGGTCAATGGAGGGGGGGAATAACATGTGTAGGCTAAGCGAGCGTGTGCTAGCCTGTTGATCACCCCTGACCAAGTAGAACTTTGTGATACAGGTAAACCAACCTAGTTTTCAGTTCCAATTAAACAGACACATGATTAGGTGGTTTTAATTGACGTTCACTTTCCCGTGCGGTTTCTCGGCCTGTGGCACACACATCGTGTACTTCCGGAAATCTGAACGGGTCACTGTTCCGTCACGATCGGAGCAGACATTAATTTTGTAGATGTCCGTCTTCCGCGGAAGCCTAACCCTAGCAACGCCAAACCTTATTCCAGAACTTATACTAGCAAGAGGGGCTACTTTGTGACCACCATTGGTAACAAAATGTCTGAGCAATTTTTAAAACAAATTTAATCCAAAATTGGGTATATATTGTTTATAAAGGTAATGTTTACATTGTTTAACTACTCCTTTCTTACATTTTTACATGAATTACATTAGATATTATGCCAATTCTTATTAGAGAGCTTATACTACCAAGGAGGTAGTTTATGACTACCACTGGTAACAAAATGTTTGATTCTGAGCAATTTTAAAACAAATTTATTGATAGAGGGAAACACAGACGCTTTGGTCAATGCCTTCTCTATTGCAATCGTCAGTAGATCTACAACTTTTGATTTAAATTATATAGAGGGCTGTGGTTTTGGAAATCGGTTTAGCAAACATTGAAGCTTGGTAACGAAATCTGACGTCATAATTGACGTCTGTGAATGACTTTCAGGTAAGTTAAACTTTGACCGATACAATCGGAACTCAATGCCACAGCCGGGATATGAACCACAGACACTCCGCTTACCACGTGGTTGCTCTAACCATTAAGCTACTGTGATAACCTGTTAGAACGACACTGAATTCACCAACCGATTCGTATTTCTCCCGGTTAACCACAAAAGCAGTCTCACATCAGAGACAATTACCCCAATGGCGACTTATTATTGCAAATACTTTGTCCCGGGATTAAATAACCTTTAGATGGTAATTATTATGTATTTATGCCAACAAACTTACTGTTGATGTTTTTAAACACAGTAAGCATGTATGGGCAATGTTTGAGAGGTGGAATGGGAAGTGAAAAACGCAATGCCACAGCTGGGATCTGAACCACAGACTGCTACCGTGACAACCTACCAGAATAACACTGAATTCTCCAACCGATTGTTAACTTTCCTAACAAAGCAGTTTCTGGATTGAAAGTACAGTTTATGAATACAAGTCTAAGATAATAAGACTAACATTAATTTTATGTTACTTTACAGAGAGAAATATTAAGTATTTAATTGTCGGGAGGGTTTTCTGTGGTTCTACTTCCCCCGCCGTTCATTTTACCAACTGCTGCATCATCTTTCTTTTCGTCCATCTCGCCCTCATTTCATATCATCTCCTTCCTTACTTCGGACTGAAAAAATGATTTTGTTGTTTAACAACGCTGTCAATTGCCAGGATCACATTAGCGTCGCTGGTGTGCCGAAATTTCGTCCCGCAGGAGTTCTTTTACATGCCAGTAAATCTGCTGACATGGAACTGACGTTTTTAAGCACACTGAAAAACCATCGGTCTGGGCTGGGGTACGAAACCACGACCTTGGAATCAGTAATGCAGCGTCTAACCAACTGAGCCACCCAGATCGACTCCCGTTTCGGACTGATCATCCATTCCGGTCACTCTCTCAGATTCAGAGTTCGTCTGCAACTTGACAGCTATCTGACCCCAGGCGATGTAACTCCTGGGATTGTAAGTCCCCATTTTTTATGGTTCGGCCTGTGTTTACAAACGTTTAACTTGTCCCAATTACACTTGTCCTATGACAAGTTTGTTTTGACAGAAGTCAGTTGGCATAGGTTTTCCTCTCACTACTCCGGACATATGCTCCGTCTTCATCTTCAACTCCAGGGCAATTTTGTTAAAACCAAGAACAAGGAAAGCGTTTGACCTATTGCCGCACTGCGAAAGGCGTATGTTCTGATGTAACTGGATGAAGGGAATGCGAGGTGTCAGCGACCTCTTCATGTTGAAACACCGGTTTTTCTCCTTCCCCTACCACAGTTAGGCAACTGTCTGAATGGGCAGGTTGCTCGCCGATATAAATCCACTTGCACATTGTAATGCATTCTCCTAAGTGGAAATCACTGCAAATATGACAATCTATGTATTCGTACTATATATGTAAAAGTGTGTGTGTGTGTGTGTGTGTGTGTGTGTGTGTGTGTGTGTGTCTGTGTCTGTGTGTGTCTTTTCCTTATAGGCTTCTACACCAGTGATGTCCAACGTTTGCAGAAAGAGGGGAGTTTGGGTTTACCTCCTTCCACTATATGCGGAGGTTCTCTCTCTTTAAACCCCAGCCCTTCACTGTGTTGCAGTGGCGGGTTGGTTATATGTACGTTACGATTTATTTTCGAAAGTACTTTCAAACCTTATGTCATAAACATTTGTTCATTAGTGACTTACGTTTAAAAAGCCTGTCAATATTTGGTGAAATGATGATACACCATCTGTAATTTATTGCAATACAGACTTTTATAATAGTTAAATTTGGAGAAACTCTGTTCGTTATTATATGTAGAGCTATACTCACTCTTATCGACACTATTCTTGCAAATGTTTATCTCTCTATATACTACATTTCAACCGACATAAGCATCTCATTGCTAATTTTCTTGTAGGTGCAAGGAGAATATGAGAATACAATAGGCTTTAAGCGATAGTGAAATGCTTTAAGAAATGGTTGCTAACCGATGTCTTTGAAATTCCATTCTCTTTTCAAGGCTAAGAGATACAAAGATAAATGACATACGTACCTATTCCTACCTATTTGAAAAAAAAAAAAACAACATAAGTATTGGCAAATTCAAACAAATAATAAAGAATATCTCGGAAACGGTTCACTAAAAAAGAGATCCAGATTTGTACTTTCTCTACTGGTAAGTAGGGGAAGTATTGTATTCCACCCAAAAATTCGAAGTCGAGATTTCACCGGAAATATATGTTTTGAGAACCCTGAATCCAAAAAAAAAAAGAAAAAAAAAAGCATTTTTAGGAAAAGATCCGTGTCTGTGGACAGCATAACTCAAAAACGAAAAGTCGCTTAAAAATCAAAGCTGGTCTTTCAAGGATACGACACTAACATTTTGAAGAAAATAGTCCCACCATAAACTACCTTTTACCTGGAACATGTTTGGAAAATTTTGATTATTTTTAAATGGCTCTTACGATTTTGATTAAAATATCGTATGTCTGAGATATTTTGATGACAAATAAAATGTATATCTTGAATTTTCTGGCTGTAACCCCTGTAGTCGTATTTACTCTGGACGACTTTTGCGTAACTGGTAAACCGTTAAAGATAGACCAAATCATACTATACAAAAAATGTAGATCTTGCTAAAATACACAGTTTATGTCAAAATAAATTTTCTTGTAGAGTGAACCATTTCGGAGATATTCCTGGTTATGTGTGTGAGTTTCGGAAAACTTAAAACTTTCGTGAAATGGAACATCGTTGTTCATTCTTTTTATGTTAAGTGTGCAAAGAGAACGGAATCTCAAAGCTTTAAAACATTTGGCTATCGCACAAAGCCTACTGTATTCTAATATTCCCCTTGTACCTACAAGGAAATAAGCTATAAGATAATTTATACAAATGTTTATCTTAACTAACACGAAGAAGATATAGGAATAAGAGTTTGTAAGAATGGTTAGTACAAGAGTAGAGAAAGTCGTGTGAGTACAACACATCAGATTTTTATTTAGTAATCTTTTGTTTGTTGCTTACTGTTTACCATTTACGTAAAAGCTACCCGGAATGAAAAAATCTTTCAAGGACATTCCCAGAACATTCAAGATATGACTTAGAAACTGCCATAGAATCGTCTGTGAGTATCCGTCACTGGATACTGACTGTCCCTTCGACTGAAGGAGTGGAGTGGGGAATAGCAGGTAATTACGTAAGCGTCTCCAAAGAGACAAGGTTGGACATCCCTTTTCACCCTTGCATCTATTTCGACCCAACTTGGCAGAGATAACCTTCGACACAAGACAACAGCTGTCTATCTTGGAATTCGAAATTCCATTCCATTTCGTGTGGGCAAATTTTGTTTAAAAATATTTTCGTCGCATCCTTTCAGGATACTGCACACAAATAGTAACTTTAGTATTTAACCGACCTTTCGTTTTTTGGGTTAGGCTGTTCGTAGACAGACGTACAGACACGCAGAGATACACAAACACAAAGATCTCATTCATCTGTTGGCAATTGTTGACTATGATCATGTGATTAATTTTTTAACACCTTGAATTATTATGTAGGGAAATCTAATTGTAAGTAACAATATACTTGTAATCACAACCTTAACGCTATTTTCTTGCTATTACTCATATTAGAGGAAATGTCCCAGGTTTGAAGTTTGTTGTAAAGTAATTGTTAATCTAATTTATCATTGGCTTGTATGCTAGTCGCTATGTGATAGCTTTGAAATTCCATTTTCTTTGCATGGCCAACAGATGTGAAAATGAATAACAGTCTCCTATTTGAGAAAAATATAAGAATAAAATTGTAAAATTCAGGAAAATAATAAGGAATATCTCCGAAATGGTTTGCTTTAGAAAAAAAACATGTTTCACAAATAAATTGTGTTATTTAACAGGATCTACATTATGTATGTAGATACATACCATTTACGGTGTGGCAAATATGCAAGAAACATCCAGAATAAGGAGATTTCCAGAATATTCAAGATTAACATTTCATTTGTCATTCAACAGATTTTTAGATTCGGGGCTCCAAAAACATACATTTCCAGTGAAATCCTGATATCGAATTTCTAGCTGAAATACAATACTTAAACTGTTTACTGAAAGTATGTATTAGAGAAAGTAAAAAAATATTACTCATTTAACTGGAGTGCAGTTTTGTTAACACTGATAACATAGAAAGCATGCTAACCAGACATGCAAGAGCAGCAAAAGTATACAGGTTTCAAGATGCACCGGTTTTCGTAGAAATTGCATAGAGAGAAGCTTTGGCAAGAGAAAGTTATAGCTATCTAGTGATTAGACTCCCATCACGTGAATGTTAACCACGAGACTGGCTCTGTGTATACAGCATGTTACAGAATTCAGCCGACGAACTGTCAGTCCAATCTGTGGCGAGCATTCTGATATAGGGCACTTATTGTCTTTGAGTTCATGTTCGTTTGCAACAGATAAAAACCTTATGTGTGCACTAGCAAGACCTTTTCTGCTTACTATAGCAACATTTATCCTTTTCTTCTGTCTACTTCACATTAACCGAGGTAAACATTTATGGAAGTGGTTTTATTATTTTTCCTTAGAAGTACAACGGAATAGGTAAAGACAGCAGGCTTAAGTGATAATCAAATCTTTCAAGAACTAATCGCTATCTTATAGCTTTGACATTGTATTCTCTCTGAATGACCAAGACATAAAAAGTAAATAAAAAATCTGATGTGTTGCAATCACATGACTTTCTCTACTCTTGTACTAACTATTCTTACAAACTCTTATTCGTCTATCTTCTTCGTGTAAGTTCAGATAAACATATGTAAAAATTACTTTATTGCTTATTTCCTTGTAGGTGCAAGGGGAATATTAGAATACAGTAGAATTTGAGCGATAGTCAAATGTTTTAAAGCTTTGAGATTCCATTCTCTTTACACGCTTTACATATAAGAAAATAAACAACGATGTTCTATTTCACAAAAGTTTTAAGCTTTCCGAAACTGACACGAATAACAATGAATATCTCCTAAATGGCCAACTCTATAAAAAAAGATTATTCAGACATAAATTGTGTGTTTTAGCGAAATCTACATTTTGTATAGTAAGATTTGTATTATCTCTTACGATTTACGAGTTATTCAAGTCATCCAGAGTAAATTTCGAAAAATGTTCCATGTAAAGGGTAGTTTAGGGTGGGGCTATTTTCTTCAAAATCTTCGTGTCGCATCCTTGAAAGACATTAAACTTAAATACCAACTTTGGTTTGTAACCGACTTTTCGTTTCTGAGTTATGCTGTCCACAGACACACACACACACATGGACCTTTTTATAATAGTGATTTATTTTTAATTCAGTGGTTCTGAAAACATATATTTTCGGTGAAATCTCGACATCAAACCCTAATGATCTAGTTGTCGACGGACCCTTAAACCCAACCCAACTCACTCGACATCAAATTTTTGGGTGGAATACAATACTTCCTCTACTTTTGCAGTACAGAAAGTAAAAATAAGAGCCAAAAGGTATGAAGTCTCTATATCCATAATACTATATTCTTAGTTGGACATTTATCTTTGGTAAAAATTAAAAACCTTTCGATCGGTTGGTTATCGTGCGCCAGGGCCTCTATAAGACTGACCAGCGGTTGCAGAGACTCCCGAAGGTGTGATGCTAAAACGCACTCTAGCGGCACATGATAGATCGACAGACCTTTGTTCCTCAGCGAACAAAGAGGAACACGGTCCCCCTTAAATAGATAACTGTACGTAATATGTTAATGACCAATACGACCAAGTCATGATCATCTCCAGGGCTCCCGTAGTAATAAAGAATATGGTAATACTGGGTTCTGTTATTGCCGCCTTTGCTCCCAAATACACCGTTTCATTTCCCGACAAGCCGACGTGATTTAGAATCCATACAACACACACCACGTTAATGCTAGAAGCGTGTAAAACATGGAGGGCACCTGTATGCTCTGGACCATAGTGTGTATAGCTCACCAACGCTCTGAAGTTCACTAAGTGTATCACTCTCTTGCACTTCGGAAGCCACACATGTTCGTTTTGCGGAAGACAAATTAACTACAGTAGAGCCTGGATTATCGAGGTACCTCGGATAATGCAAAACTCCGATAACATGAACTCTGTCAATCATCGAGTCGGAAACGTTTGCTGAAAAGAATTAAAACGTGTTCAAAGATGTGAAAAATGGCTTTACTGTACTATCAAATGAAAAGTAACATACATACAAATAAAAATAAAGACCTACATATATACAGTATGTACATATTCCAGTTAAAAAAGTTATTTCTTCAAGAAGTCGTTCCTGGGATCAAACTCGGGCTGTCCAGGTGGTAGGCGAACGACCTAACCGCTCGGCCGCGGCGCACGTTTATGAGTACGAATATTAAAATTCCTCGTTGTGACAAACACATTAACCAGCCACTTGGGGTGCTAATCACGTTCCACCCTTCAGTACTGCACCCGATGACGATGCCCTTTGTGGGCAGAGGTGGGAGACGCAGCGATCGGGTGGCAGACTTTAGTCCGGCATCAGGCTTTTATATTAAAATGAATATCATACATAAATAATTTCAAATTTTGTCCACAGAATCCCTAGGATTCCTCTACCACGGTGTTCCTTCCGCTGTAAGCTCTGAAAGTTTGTCGATTGAATTCTGTAACATCCTATGTATCCGAAGCTTTATTTCTCGTTTTCTTTTCTTTCCCGGAAGCTACTTTCGCTACTGCAGGCAAGCAGCTAGAATTGGTTTGTCCGGTTTTTTGCCTCTCCATTCGTCTGTTTCTAAGATGCAGCAATTCATAAACGGCTGTACATTAACATTAAATCCATAGCAATGTGTAGCCCTTGGCTGTCCAAACTGGCTGCCGAGCTCATGCCGACATACGCAAGGCAGATTTGATGAGATCATCTAGTCTAAAAATGGGCCAAATCGGCTCAAACGCATTCCTACCTCACTCTACTGGCCATCCCTCCCCTTCAGCTTCCAACTCACCTCATTCAGGGCGAGTATGGCTTCCTAGGGACGTCTGTTTCATGAAGAGCGATAGAGAAAATTTGTTGTAGGTTACAAAAGCAGGAAAGTTTGCTGTTTCATAAACGAATTAAAATTTGCAAGTATAAAGCGATACATTATCAAACGCTAATATGACCAGAAGCATAAATCAAACCTTGATGACCTTACAGTTATATATTCAAAATTTCAAAATGTACTTTCTAGTATATATGAAAGGGATGATATGATTCCACTTCTTACTTTCTTATTTGTTTATTTAATATAATTTAATATAATTTAATATTTCGTGTTGAAAAGTCTTGAACACAATATTGAGTTTAAAACCAAACAATTTGTTGATCAAATAGTTTTAAACTATTGCTAACGCTAAATAGCAATGGAATTTTACTGCTCTATTTATTGTGAAAGAGAAACAATTTAGTATGTTAATCATAAAGTAGCTTAATAATATTACGTGTGTAAGATAAGGGAAGGTTTTAAAGTTGAAGATTATGTAATTTGCCTAGCCACATTAGGTGGCTGTAATGATTTTTGTATGCAAAATAGGTCTAATATAAACAAAATAGTCATTAACAGTATTACTACCGCGCAGGTGGAACAAAGCCACCACTGCACGTGTTGTATCAAAATAAATGTGGGGAAGGCAAGTTCAATTGCTACTTCTCCTTCCGTGCCCATGCCTGATTTAGTCAATAGCACCAGCACTCATTACAATCAATAGTACCCAGTCCTAATGTTGACGTGAACTACAGACCGCCGCCTATCGCTTCATGCCGGCCAAAAACCTGCAACCAGAGTGTGGGTTCGAACGCACGTGCATTCCATGGCTGAGAACACGATTACCACGCTCCATTTTACGACGTTACAGTGCAGGATATGGGTGGTCAGATGAAGTTGATATATTTATATAGAATTCTTAATAATATTTTTAGTAACAGCAGTTCCCACTCTGATTTAAATGGACTTTCGGCATTCTTTGCTTTCTTTGTAGCTAATTACTCCATTTTAAGTAGTTGTATTTCACCGATAAGCAAGCCGTCTATCAACACACGCTTCCTCGCTTCTTCGTTCTGCAGCGCACGAGTTGAGCCGAGTTTAACCGAATCACAACGACGCGTAGTGCAAGGAGCTCCTCCATATTGGATTGCACCCCGGAGCGATTTTAAGCTAATTCAGGTTTTAAAAAGATTTTATTTGTTTTAGAACATATTTCTTTTACCTTTTATTACATATTTTTGACATTTTTAGCACATAAAAATGTTTTCCAAGTTTTTAGCACCTAAATATCCGAGCCCTTCAATGACCTTTGCATAACTGCTAAACCATAACAAGAAGAAAAAATCTTAGTACCCAATGTTGATCTCCATAAAGCATACAATTTACGTAAAGTATATTTTATATAGAAATAACCACTTCCGAGATATTCCTTGTTATTGGTTCGAATTTTCAACATTTATACTTTTCTCAGTTAGAAAATAAACATTCGTTTTCTTATGTCCCAGTCTTGCTGGATGTCAGAATCATCACATAGCAGCTGTTAAAATATTTGACTATTGCTTACATCTGCTGTAGTCTCTTATTCCCACTGTACCTAAAAGAATATATCTAATGAAAACATTTCTATAAATGTCTACCTTGATTATCATGTGTTCTGTAATAATTCCGTACTTTATTGGAACATATCTGACATTATTACTGGCCATGACCAAAAATCTGGAACTTTATTCAAACCTTGCTTCATTAAGCAAAATCAGGCGTTTATTATAAGCTATAATATGGTTGCGAAGCAAGAAAAACACATTATTATTGTATAGTTAAATTATGCAACCACTGCAGCGAAGAACCGTGGCTAAACCAATTCCACCGGTGCAAATCACTAGAAGGATGTTCTCAAACAAATGCTACACACAGATCATGCCATATTTCTACTTCATGTTAATCGAGATAAAAGTTTACAAATATAGCTTCATGACACATTTAGTTGGAGATATAAGATAGATACTGGAAACCGAAGTGATAGACTACGAAAAGCAGGTCGCCATATGCTCGCTTTGAAATTCCACACTCTTTCAATAACAACACTAGAAACAACTGAAGTGCTTCTTGACACTAATGACACAAAAGGGTTATTTAAAATAAATTGTATGTTTTAAAGATATGGTAGTGAAAGTATGAAGTGAAGTATTTGAAATGCCAAGCCGCCTCCGTAGCGCAGCTGGCAGCGCGCTTGCCTGTGGCGCGGAGGACCCGGGTTCGATCCCCGGTACCAGCATGGGGATTTTATCCCCTCTGGGAGGTCTGGCTCGGGGTGCACTCAGCCTCGTTAGGTCCCGGGGGGACCAATTGAGGAGCTACTTGATGGAGAAGTAGCGGCCCCAGGTCGAGAAGACCGCATAACTGGCCGGGAGGGCTCGGGGCGCTAACCACGTCCCACCCTCCAGTACTGCACCTCACCAATGACGCCTGTAGTGGGCAGAGGTGGGGGACGCAGCGGCTGGGCGGTAGGCCTTGGCCCTTCGTGGGCTGTCGCGCGGGGTTTACATTTACATTTGAAATGCCAAAGCAATAATGAACTTCATTACGGAAACGGTTAACGCTACAAAAATATTTTTGTCATAAATTGTATAGGTACTCTAGCAAGATCTACATTTCTTGTGTAGTAAGATTTTTTCCGTCTCTTAGAGTTTACTAGTTTTGCAGTCATTTAGAATAAAGAGGAATTCTGAGAACATTCGCAGAAAATTATTATATACATACTATACCTTTCATTTGTCATAAGAATATCTTAAATATATGGTACTGACTGGTTGACTCACTGACTGACTGACTTACTGATTCACTGACTGACTCGTTGACTGACTCACTCACACTCACTCACCCACCCACCCACCCACCTACCCACTTACCCATCCACCCACCCACCTACCCACTTACCCACCTACCCACCTACCCATCTTAACCACTTACCCACCTACCCATCTTAACCACTTACCCACCTACCCACCTACCCACTTACCCACCTACCCACCTACCCATCTTAACCACTTACCCACCTACCCACCTTAACCACTTACCCACCTACCCACTTACCCATCCACCCACCTACCTACCCACTTACCCACCTACCCACCTACCCATCTTAACCACTTACCCACCTACCCACCTTAACCACTTACCCACCTACCCACTTACCCATCCACCCACCCACCTACCCACTTACCCACCTACCCACCTACCCATCTTAACCACTTACCCACCTACCCACCTTAACCACTTACCCACCTACCCACTTACCCATCCACCCACCCACCTACCCACTTACCCACCTACCCACCTACCCATCTTAACCACTTACCCACCTACCCACCTTAACCACTTACCTACCTACCCACTTACCCACCCACCTACCCACCTACCCACCTATCCATCCTCCCACCCTCCCATCCTACAGCTCGGGGTGACCTTTGGCTTCTTTAGCAAGAGCATTCCACCTTCCATAATCCAATGCTTCCCGTCTCCAATTTATTATCCCTGTTAATCTAATAATTAATCTGATTCTTGGGCGTCCTCTTTTCCTGAGTCCATGCTCTAGTTATCTAGTATTTTCTGTGGTGTTCGTTCATCCGACATTCGTTCAATATGTCCTAACCAGTTTATTCTTCTTGCTTTTATAAACCATACAATATTTTCTTTTTCCAATATTTAATCAATTTCATCATTACTTCCAATTCTGGATCTGTCTCCCAGACAGCTCTGTGTGTTCTTATAATTTTTGTCACAGATATTTTAGCTTATTTATTTCCGCTGTTGTAAGTGTCCATCTTTCTGCCCCATAACACACTATTAGCCTTACTATAGACTTATATAATTTATTGTTGCTCGTGATAATAGTTCAGAAGAGAAGAGCTTAATATTGCCAAAAAAAAAAGCTCTTCTGCTTGCCATTGTCCTACTATTAATTTCTTCTTTTATTAGATGTTTGTTATTAACTTTAGTTCCTAGGTATGAACCCTACATCTCGAAAACTATACCGATCTACAGCTATACGTTGCATGAGTCTTTTTCCTTCAGCTACGGAAAGTTTTAAATATTTTGGGGTACCCTGAGTCCAATAAAAACATGTTTAGAAAATGGTCCCAGTGTGAGTGTGTGGGTGTGTGTGTGTGTGTGTGTGTGTGTGTGTGTGTGTGTGTGTGTGTGTGTGTGTGTGTGTGTGTGTGTGTGTGTGTGTGTGTGTGTCAGTCTGTGGAGAGCAGTACTCAAAAACGAAAAGTCGGTTAAAAACCAAAGTTGGGATTTCGGTTTAATGTTTTTCAAGAAAGTGACACGAAGGTTTTGAAGAAAGTTGTTCCACCATAAAGTACCCTTTACATGGACAATTTTTCGAAAATTTTGATTTTGTCGAAATATCGTGTATTCCACCCAAAAATTCGATGTTGTGATTTCACCGGAAATATGTTTTGAGGCCTCCTGGATCCAAAAAAGCACTTTTAAAAAAATGTCCGCGCGAGCGTGTTTGTGTATGTATGTGTGTGTCTGTCTCTCTCTCTCTCTCTCTCTCTCTGTGTGTGTGTGTGTGTGTGTGTGTGTGTGTGTGTGTGTGTGTGTGTGTGTGTGTGTGTGTGTGTTTCAGTCAGTTTGTGGACAGCAGAACTCAAAAATAAAAAGTCTGTTAAAAACTAAAGTTGGTATTTAAGTTTAATGTCGGTCAAGGATGCAACACGAAGATTTTGAAGAAAATTGTTTTACCCTAAACTACCCTTTACATGGAAATATTTGATTTTATCAAAAATGGCTCTAACAACTGATTAAACTGGTATATATCTGGGATATTTTTATGACAAATGAAAGGTATATCTTGAAATTTCTGGCTATAGCCCATGTAGTCCTATTTAATCTGGATGACTTTTGCATAGTTGGTAAACTGTAAGAGATAGACCAAATCTTACTATACGAAAATGTGGATCTTACTAAAACACAATTTATGTCCAAGTCGAACATCGTTATTCATTTCTATATGTTGACATTGCAAAGAGAACGGAATTTCAAAAAGATTGACCACGGCTCAAAGCCTACTGTATTCCCATATTCCCCTTGTACGTACAAGGAAATAACCAATAAGATTGTTTATGTAAATGTTTATCTCAACTAACACGAAGGAGATATAGGAATATGAGTTTGTAAGAATGGTTAGTACAAGAGTAGAGAAAGGCATGTGAGTTGTAGCGGGATAAATCAAATCAATTGCTAAAGCAAATTCTTAAACAAAATATTCGCCAACCGATCATTCCGTGTGGCAGGTAGAGGCGTGTATCCGCTAGAATTTGCTCCAACTCAGGGTAAAACCATCATTAAGGTGACGACGCAGACAATGCTGAACAAAAGGTGAAACATCCTTTTGTGCCTTTTGTTAGGCTAATAGGGACGCCATGTGCAATGAGGCGGAATCCCCTTCTGGAACTCCCGCCACAACCAGGCATGCCTATAGGTGGAAATTCGGAAGCCGCGCGTACAATATGAATTTCCACCAATCACTGCAAACTGCGTGGACAGAAGGTAAGGGTATAGTCAGGGGAAATGGGAAAGTTATAAAACCGGCGAACACGCATTTTAAAGCCCCAGTCATACAATACACCCCGAGCCCAGTCCTGTGATACACGCAGTCATACAATACACCCCGAGCCCAGTCCTGTGATACACCCAGTCATACAATACACCCCGAGCCCAGTCCTGTAATACACCCCGCGAGTCCTACAACACACACCGAGAGCTCTACAACACACTCCGACATTATTACAACACCCCTGCAACATTAGTATCAGCGCCGTCCAGTACCGCGAGGAAAAGTCAGTGACGAAGTCGATAACAAAGGGTATATGGTAGGAAGTACTCATTTACTGTGGACTGGAATAAAAAAAGGTTTCACAATAATAACTGTGGTTATTATTTCTTCAACACCCACGAGATAAGATCTCAGCCGAGGCAATCTGTGTGAGACCTTTAGGACGACCAGCCGCAGAGTGTAACACATCAAATTTTTTAAAACTTATTTTCACACTATGGTGTGTACAGAATGCCTCTAATTAAGCAAAAATTCTCCGCTTCTGGCCGGGGATCGAAGCCGGGACCTTGGGGTAGGAAGTGGGCTCGTTGACTACTCGACAAGAGAGACAGTCTTAAGTTATTTAATTGAGCTGTTGTGTACTCATGATGTAACTGATGACAGTCCTATAGGTAGCTTGAAGTGCCTGTAAACATAGAGTTATCATCAGTACAGGACGTTGTGAGGTTGCGGTAATGTTGAAGCTTGCACTGTTCTCGATGGAAGACGTCACTCGCTGGAGTGACTTAGTAGGTCACTAACAACTTCAAGCGTGTAATTAAAAAGGCGTAGAAAACACCAACACTAGCTTTACACTTGAGCGGTGTCGAGATAGTCAACTACTGCTTTTGTGAACATCTATTTCGTTTTTATTGCCTCATTTTACAGACGCTTTTAAATATTCCGATTTTATAGGTGACTTTAACTCCGGCGTTAACCCGTTTATACTGGTACTTCGCTTCATTGCTTCCAAACTTGTTTATTCACTCTCTCCTTTGGACTTGAAGTTGATTAGAAGTCTCAGACTCAAATCGCTACCTCTATACAAAATTAAGGATGCCGGTTGTACAACCGATGGACGAGAGGGTGTACGGGAAAGAAACGAAGCATTTTCTTACGAATTACTGGTACCTGGTGCACCCGACCCAGCGATGGCTTCAGCAAAGATATTTAATTTTGTGTTACTCTGATGTGTGGTCATTGGGGAGCAAACAAGAAGCTAAATGATCAGTTTTATTTTATCCGAACAAACAATAATCAGTACATTCTTTTCTGTGCGTATTTAAACAAGCAATATTGCTTTTTGTGGTAACATTAACGGCGTTTAAGAAATGTTTAAGTAATTCCATAAACAAAGATAACGTATATGCTGTATTCCTCGTTAATAATAAAAAAAAAAAAAAATAAATAGACAAACCAGTTCAGGTTTAAAGGATGGTAGGCAGGAAAGCTGAGGTTACGTCATAACCTATATTAGTTGATGCTTCATAGTTTTGGGGAATATGCTCTTTTGCGATTTGCAGTATTTCTATTACTTGTGTTACAGTAAAATTTCATCTTCCTTTGAAGTTCTGTTTTCCTGCTATTTCCGACAAACAGCCATTCAAAGTTTTAAACTTCCATGTGAGATTTCAGGTCAAATACACGATTTCATGTTCTCTGAATAAAACCGACTTGCAAATTTTACAACGCGCATGCGTGTCTCCATGAATAGCTTAAAAACGTGGTATATTAAAATTATTTTAACGTTTTAAATTTAATTTCATTACAGAGTGATATGACGCCTCTGATCCCGAATATTTAGTTTCCATCCTTGCTGCGAGTTCCTTCTGGATTTGTTGTTTTCTTTACAATAAGATTACTTTCTTACGAACAAGTGTAACAGAAATGTTGGTATGATATTCTCTTTGGACTTACAAACACATTACGCCCCTCTCTTTGTACACAGGTATGAGCTGTCGAGCTTCAAGACCACTTGGTATAACTAATGCATAAGCTATCCTGGCTTCCCCCCGCGGCAAGAAGCATAGGAGTCGGAAAATATTTGTAGCCGACCCTGTACTAACTCGAACCAAAAAAATGGAATACCTTGTGCAGTATCTCTGCTCTGCTATCGATGTTGTCAACAGGTTTCTTAAAGCTAGTAGCACTTTCAAACAGGAAATGACTTGGTAAAACATTAATAATAAGTAAACCCCAGCGCAACAGCTCATTAAGGGCTAAGGCTTGCCGACCAGCCGCTGCGTCCCCCAGCTCTGCCCACTACAGTTGTCATTGGTGGGGTGCAGTTCTGGATGGTGGTACGTGGGCAGCGTCATGAACCTTCCCGGCCTTTTCGACCTTTGATAAAAGATTAGCTTGCACAAATTATCTTATTGCTAATTTTTTGTAGGTGCAAGGGGAATGCAGAAAGTTTTGAGCGATAATCAAATGTTTTAAAGCTCGTCGCTATATGAAGACTTTGAAATTCCATTCTATTTGCACGCTAAGAAGTAGAAAACTGAAAAACAAGCTTCCATTTGAGGAAAGTATAAGTATTGAAAATCTCACATAAATAACAAGCAATATCTCCCAAATGAGAAGTACACTAGATTGTACAATACTAGATAAAAAGAACAACACAGATATTCGGGAGAAACTTGGGGTGGAACCATTGCTGGAGAAGCTAAAAAGAAACAACGGAAAATGATGTGAACATCTACAAAGGATACCGAATTACAGACTGCCAACTTTAACAATGGGCTATAAACCAAAAGGAAAATAAAATGTTGGAAGACCAAGAGCGAAATGGGCACCGGAACAGGTTCAATATAGACCTAATCCTGAAGTGAAGGTCTCCGAAATGGTTCAGTTCATAAAATATACATTTGGACACAAATTGTGTTGTAACGAGATGTACATTTTTATCCTTTATCGTTCATATTTAAAATTGTCTTTCTCTACAGATCTGTTTGCAGGCATATCTTTATGACAAGCCTAAAATAGGACAGCTATGTACCTACTGGATTTTCCGTCATATTCACCTTGTATCTACAAGGATACTAGCAATAATTTCTGAAAATGTTTATTTCGACTGACATAAAGAAGATAGAGCAATAAGTGTTTATAGCAATAGTACAAGAGTCTATCTCTTACGGTTTACCAGTTATTTAAAAGTCATCCAGAGTAAAAAGGATTACATGGGTTATATCCAGAAAATTCAAAATATACATTTCATTTGTCACAAAAGTATCTTAAACATTGACATTTTAATCAAAAGTGCTAGAGCCATTTTTGGGATAATCAAAATTTTACGGTGGAGGTCTTCAAAATCTTTCTATCGCATGCTTGGAAAATATTATACTTTAATACAAACTTTGCTTTTTACCGACTTTTCGTTTTCGAGTCATGCTATTCACAGATACACACGGACCTTTTTTTAAAAGTGCCTTTTTTATTCAGGAGGCTTCAAAACATATTTCCGGTGAAATCTCGACATCGACTTTTTGGGTCGAATACAAACAATACCCTTAGTTACTATATGTTGCAGAGAAAGTAAAAATCCAGATGTTTCTCAGAATATGTAGCTGCAGGAAAGTCAAAATAAATTAATTATTCAAACAAGAACATGTTGTGTAATAAGTTTCACTTAAGATGGATTAATTTTGATCTAAAATACTCCAAGGGACAATCAACAATGCTTTCTATCAAATGTAACAACACGTATTTCCGATAGATCTTTTATCATTCACTGACAATGAGTAAGTAATAATATTTTATTCTACTAGAATGACAAACCAATTGCGAGTTTTAAAAACTGACTGTTATTCCTCTGGTAACTAAGTGTTGTGAAGGGACAAAGGCTGTGTTTATTCGTTGTTAATTGTATTATTGAGAAGGTTGCCCTTCCTTAATTTGTGTGGGTAAATAGCTAATACAATACACTTAACGAAAAAAAGAAGAAAAAAGAAAAATTGATGTGTTGCACTCACATGACTTTCTCTACTCTTGTATAACTATTGTTAAAGACACTCATCCCTGTGTCTAATTCATGTTAATCGAAATAAACATTATCTTATTGCTAATGAATGTGGGAATACAGCATATAAGTAATCTTTTAAGAACTGTTCGCTATGTGATGGCTCTGATATATAGTTCCCTTTGCATGGCGAAGAGAAAAAAAAAGAAAAGAGAAAAACAATAATACATTCCTATTTGAGAAAAATATAAGTATTGGAAAATTCAAACGAGAAATATCTCGGAAATGGCATGTTGCACGAGGTATTGTTAACACATAAATTGTGTGTTTTAACTTGATCTACAGTTTTGTGTAGTAAGATTTTTCTATGTCTACGGTTTACCGGTTATGCTGATCGCACAGACACAGACACGGACATTTAAAAAAACATTCGAATACAAAGGTCCTTAAAGGCATATTTCCAGCGAAATCTTGATATCGAATTTTTGGGTGTAGGTAATACCTTCTCCAACTACTATGTACGTGATAGAGAAGGTAAAAATGTGACATCTAAAGCTACCTGACGCTCACCATGAAGGGAATATATACAAATCCTATCAGTGGCATTGTCTCTGTGTCGGAAACCGTTTACTCCAAACGGCTGTTAGTTACTTTCATTTTCACCATACAGTTAGACTTTCTAGTTGTAGATAATTTTATCTGTTAAGTCTTAAAACTTTTCATTATTATTTTTCAAAGCGTTGTACATTCATTTGACTGATACGATCTTATCGAACTGTTGCGCGAAAGTGCCTTGGGGCCTTTGATGCCATATCACTTCTATTCGCTTTTTACTTTCTCTACTGGTAAGCAGAAGAAATATATTCCACCCAAAAATTCGATGTCAAGATTTCACCGGAAATATACGATTTTAAGACCACCTAAATAATAATAATAATAAAAAAAAAAAGCATTTTTAGAGAAAAGTTTCTTATGTGTATGTGCGTGCGTGCGCGTGCGTGCGTACGTGTGTGTGTGTGTGTGTGCGCGCGCGTGCCTGTGTCTGTGTCTGTGTCAGTGTTTCTTAGTCTGTGGACAGCCTAACTCAAGAACGAAAAGTTGGTTAAAAACCAAAGTTGACATTTAATGTCTTACGGATACGACACGAAGATTTTGAAGAAAACAGCCCCACCCTAAACTATTGTTTACATAGAACATTTTTCAGAAATTTTGATTTTATTGAAAATGGCTGTAACGATTTTGATTGAAATGTGACATGTTTACGATATTTGTATGACAAATGAAACGTATATTTTGAATTTTCTGGCTATAGCCTATTTAGTCCTGTTTACTCTGGATGACTTTTGAATAACTCGTAACCCATAAGAGATAGACAAATTGTTAATATAGAAACAATGTAGATCTCACTAAAACACACAAATTTGTTTTTAGAGTGAACCATTTCGGAGATATTCCTTGTTATTTGTGTCAGATTCGGAGAACTTGAAGCTTTCGTGAAATGAAACATCGTCATTAATTTTTTTACATGTTACGTGTGCAGAGAGAACGGAATCTCAAAGCTTTAAAAGATTCGACTATTGCTCAAAGCCTACTGTATTCCCATATTTCCCTTGCACCTACAAGGAAACAAGCGATAAGATAATTTGTACAAATGTTTATCTCAACTAACACGAAGAACATATAGGAATAAGAGTTTTTAAGAACGGTTAGCACAAGAGTACAGAAAGTTATGTGAGTGCAACATGTCAGATTTTTAATTTAACATCCACGTAACCGAGTAAGCATAATCGCATTCCCCGAGAATCCTGTACCTCCATTTTACTTCACGTCTCCTTTATCTCCACCTTCATCCTTCTTGGCTGTTTTAGGGTTGTAAGTGTCGGCCGGAGTCTGGACGTTGTATGGTGGGGAATATGCTTCTGTAAACCTTGGTTCTCCGGATCGGGGGTGATCTCCCTCCCCCCCCCCCCTCAGGGGATGTGTAAATCTGCTGTGGGGAGGGGAACCGCGATATCACCGGAGAGTTTCAATCTGTACACTGTAAGGAACCTGCTCTCTGCTGTCGTGTATTGTAATTTTGGCCGCCCTGTGTCTCCACTCCGCTCACCCCTCCCCCATCAGGGACAGGGCAAAAATCTCTTCCAGAGGTTGAGGTGCTAAGTCCTTCCTCCAAAGTCGCAACATCCAACTCAATATCGTTGTAATTTTAAGAATGATAATTTTAATAAAATAGCAATAATCATAGAACTGACAACCATCTATCGAATTTCGGGCTAAATTTTTAATGCAAAGTAGTTGAACTTATAGGAAGTGTTTGTACACGCTCCATAGTTGTTAAAACTGATATTACTGCTTTTACTGTATCCAGAAGTATCAATTTTAATATTAACACTTTATTGTTAAATATTTCCTCCATGGATACTAAAACGAATGGACATAAGTTTCATCAGAATTTCATACACGATACATAATGATGCAACAAATTAGATTTTCCATACATATATAAACATTTACATTTGTAGGAATCTGACCTCTCTGGAGGGTGAATCAGAAATAATACTTTATCTCAAGGTTAACGGTCTAACCACTCGGCCACGGCGCTGCCGACAAGTAGGAAATCGTTCGGTTTTTTATTCCTTGGCTATGTAAAAAGAACGGAATCTCAAAGCAATCACATAGCGACCAGCTCTTAAAATATTTAACTATGGCTTAAAGTCTTCCTATTCCCTTATATCCTTTGTATCTTAAAGGATATATACAATAGGGCAACTTCTGCAAATGTTTATCTGGATTAATATGAAGTAAATGGATGAGGGTAACCTCTGCATAGATGAGGTGCCCTAGGGCAGCGCCCGTGTTGTATTTTCCTGGGGCCCTTCATAAGCAAATCTTTGCTCCGACCATTTCTAATATTAACCCTTTCATGCCTGAATTATTTTGCTACTTATGCCGTTCTTCCTCTAATTCGAAACCGGTTTAGATTAGGCGGTCTGGGACACCTTCAGCCTGCTGGCTTGAATAGCCATGATCGTTAAGGCAACACGTAGGCCATGCACTCAAAGCGTGAGATCGAGTCTCAGCAACCGCAGTCAAATGTGTCTGTGGTAAACGACGGGGAGGGCCCACGTAAAATAATCGGTGTGATGGCACGCGTGGATGGTGACGGGGTATCATTTGACTGCGGTTGCATGGATTTTGCTTCTTTTCTTATAAAAAACACTACAATATAAATTGTAAAAAAAAAAAAAATGTTTTACAATTCAAAACGTCTCAAATATGTATTTTTAATTGGTGACAGTATAACAAGAATATAGCAGAAAAAAGTTAAAACTAGAACAAATAGGAAAAAAAGCCTATGTATCTTATAATACACACCAGACATGAAAGGGTTAATTCAAATTTCAAGACAAAACTATTTCCTTCTGAATTCTTCCCAGTACGTACCCAGAGGTATGTTTTTCTAGACCATTACTTTCCTAGTCAGTGCTCTCCCGTTTTGCTCTCATAAGAAAGGTAACGGTGGTTGTGATGGCGCCCGCGCCTCCTTAGACATGAGTTAAATCTGCCCGAGCACATAAGAAAGTTGGACAGCACTGCCCTAGGGGAAATATGAAGTAGATAAAAATGATAATTGTAGAGTAATTGATGTGAGCGTTTACTTGCCCAGCCCTCTAGGATGCTTGAATCTTGACTCTCATGGTGTCATGCGGAAAGTGACGACAGAAATGTTTACACCTTTGTCAAGTGTCCTGGTCTAATGAGTTTGCTCTGTCTAACTTTCTCTGTGTTCTCCTCCAAGGGTTCCATGAGTGAAACGCTACAATTCGTCTTCACAACTGCTTGCGAAATTAGAACTAATGTCAATGCCACATAATCGTAGCATATACATGTTTCTGATTTCTTTATTGACGCATTTATTTTTTACTTCATTAAATTCAGACGTAACCCTATCTTTGAATTTCATAGGATGTATGAGAAGTTTTAAATATATTATTGATGCAAAAATATGTGAAGGTTTTAAAGCAGCACGTCTATGGAGACCACTTTTGCTGTGATATCTTTGTTTTTTTACTTTCTTTACTAGTGAGTAAAGGAAGTATTGTATTCCACCTAAAAATCCGATGTCGAGATTTCTTCCGGAAATATATATTTTGAGGCCCCCTGAATCCAACAAAGCATTTTTAGAAAAATGTCTGTGTGTTTGTCAGTCTGTGGACAGCATAACTCAAAAACGAAAAGTTGATATTTAAATGTCTTTCAAGAATGCAACGCGAAGGTTTTGAAGAAATTTCCTCCACCCTAAACTACCCTTTAAAAGGAACATTTTTCGAAAATTTTGATTTTCTTGAAAATGGCTCTATTTTGATTAAAATGCCATATTTTTGAGATATTTTTATGACAAATGAAATGTATATATCTTGAATTTTCTGGCTATAGCCCCTGTAGTCGTATTTACTCTGGATGACTTTTGCCTAATTCATAATCCGTAAGAGCTAGAGCAAATCTTACTATACAAAAATGTAGATCTTGCTAAAACACACAATTTATGTCCGAATAAATTTGTTTGTAGAGTGAACCATTTCGGAGACATTCCTTGTTATTTGTGTCAGTTTTGGAGAACTTATACTTCTGTCAAATGGAACATAGTTATTCACTTTTTATATGTTAGCCGTGCAAAGTGAACGGAATTTGAAAGCTTTAAAAGATTTGAGTATCGCTCAAAGTCTACTGTATTCTCATATTCTCCTTGCACTTACAAGGAACTTTTTTTTATCTTATTTTATTGATCGATCAGCAGTACAATACTTTACAGATCAGTGAGGATAATAGAGTAACATGAGAATAGAGTAACATGCAGGGGTAGGCTGACAAACCACCCCATAACTATATTAGGTTGGAACACCAGTATTGCACAGAACAGTCAATATGTGAGGTAGGCGAGGCACATTAACCACTGGAGTCACTAGAATCCGAGGTATCATCAAGAAGTAAGTCCTGCGGAAGTCTACTTACAAGTAAATAAATAATAAGATAATTTCTGTAAATGTTTATCTCAACTAACACGAAGATGATTAAGGAATAAGAGTTTGTAAGAATGGTTAGTACAAGAGTAGATAAAGTTATGTGAGTGTAACACATCAGATTTTTGTTAAATGTACCTGTAAGTGTGTGTGCTTTTTAGAAGTGTTGGATAAATTTCTTTTAAGAAAGTAGTGTAGTTATTGTAGTGTAAATATGATATGGAGTGTGTGAACTAATTGTGTAACAGTTGAAAAGTATAACGTTTATCACTTGATTACAGAGGTGGACAATAAAAGGTTTATTATTGATTATCCACGCGAGACATACTACAAGGCGATACGTTACCTAAGCAATAGACTTATGTAAAGGAAAAGGTGGACAGTAACGGGAATTAATAATTTAACAAGCACGTGACAGAGGTTATGTGGTAACGTGACACACGTCTAGAACAGAACCGGTTCCTTTCTCATTGTCTATGTGTTTAAGAGGAGAAAGTGAAGATGAGCGAAGGTGTCAAATAAATTTCTAGTGTATTGCATAACCAGCTGACTGGGATCATACAAACAGGGCACCCACTCTATTTTCTTAAAGAAAACACATGTTCCCGCAAGTTGTATAACTTACATTTGCTAACAATTAGTTTATGCTCGATCATATCCATATTTATTAATTATAAGTTTTACAGCGATCATTTAATGACCTTAACTTCAAACTTTCATTAAAGGACTGATGTTCTACCAATCACAGAATTCCCATGCAACAATGGCAAAGCGCAATATCGATTATTCTCGAGACGCAACTAGCGCGAGTTTAGAAAACGCTAAAATGTCGGACACTACTGACAGTGAGATGCAACTTACTCCACCTAAGTAAGATGCAACTTACTCAACACACAAATTAACCTCAATACAGCATCAACTTCCAAGAATATTGCACTAAGCACAGTCCCGCAAATTAATTTCACTAATTTTACAATAAATAACTTACACATGACATAAAGTTTTGTCTGAAAATCAATATATTCAATTTGCCTTCTATTTTTTCAATGTTACGTAGCATTCCAAGGTTATCATTTTCATCAAGCAGCTGTGACGTGGTGGAAACGAATCGATCATTTAGCGCCTGCGCAGAACTCCAAACATCAGTATATGGAATATTTAGGTCATTGTCCCTGTTGAGTGTACAACATTTTACAATATTTCAACTATAAAATTAGGTGTATGGTCGAGCATGAATTGTCGTATGAAACTTAACTATAATGGTAATAATTAAGACGCTCGTAGGAAAATTAGGAAATCTGCTTATCATTTTATCAAATGGGAAGTCGTTATTCATGCATCAAGGAATTTCAAAGCCCTCATATAGCGACCAGCTGTAAAAGATTTGACTATCACTTAAAACCTACTGTATTCCCATATTTTTCTTGCAGCTACAAGCAAATTTAAAAGCATTTCTGTAGCAAGGGCCTGCGGAGAAATATGGCGTTTTAAGATATTTGTAGTCATACATTTAGTACAAGTTTTAAAGGTTAAAATAGTTGCTTCAGATTTATAAATATCAGATTTTTGGCATCGTGAAAGGCTTTAATAACATTTAGTGAATTTTTAAAATGGGAAATACTTTCATCTTGAAAATATAATGATGGTATTGTGACATCGGGTTCGGCGCACTCAAAGAATGGACGGAGCAAAACTACTTCACATCACGTGCTGCGTCGGCGAGCGGGCAAAGACATTCAAGACGTCACAGTACTGCTGTGTGTACTCGATTGTTAACAATCGAGGAGGCAGAAACAAAAGGGATGTCGAGAACGTTCTCGAGACATCTAGTTGAATCATTTCCGGTGCGTGTGTGTAGAAGTCGAGAAAGGGCCGTGTGATGTCATCGCCAGTATATAAGGAAGCGAAAAAACTGGATACCATCCTTTTAGTTTCTGCCTTCTTTCAACTGATGCAGCAGTAAATCTCCTTTTCTTGCTATTATCGTCCATTATAGGTTTACCTCTATAAAACACACCTTCGCAAACTAACATAAAACATACTTGGCATATCATCTTTATAGGCATTTTCACAGGAGTAAACAGAAAATACTGCCATTGACTGCAATGTTGACACTGAAAAACAAAAGTTGGAAGGAATGTTTTGCACAAATAAAATTATTTCTGAAAAGATGGGCTCATAGAGCCACAGATCTGTGTTCCAGAAATATCCTTAATTAGCAATAAAATAATTTGTGCAAATATTTATCTCGATTAACATTAAGGAGATAGAGGAATAGATGTAAGAATAATTTGTGCAAGAGTAGAGAAAGTCATGTAAGTGCCATAAATCAGATTTTTTCTTTTGTTTTCCAGGTTTTTTTTTCTCAGTTACTGCAGATGAGCTCTGTAGTCCTAAAATGTGTCTTTGACCACACTTTGTTTCTTCTCTGCAGATCCAGGATGTGGTGGCTAATCTGGATACTGTTCCTGGTCCTTGCTTCCTATTGGTGGACACGCAGACGGCTCTACGAGCTTGCGACACGTCTGCCTGGACCTTCTGGTGCTGTCCCTTTGCTGGGCAATCTCCTCACCTTCGCTGGCTGTGATCTAGTGCAGTTCTTCCAAAGACTGCTGGGCATTCTGCAGGCTCATGGCCCCATAGCGCGGGTTTGGATGGGCACTGATCTCTTTGTGCTCGTGGCGGACCCTGTTGCTCTGGAGCGCATTTTGGGCAACAAGACTTTCATCAAGCGCACAGGCTATGTCACCAAACTGGGACGTCCGTTCTTCAGGAACGGTCTGCTGATGTCGGACGGCGATGTCTGGAGAATACACCGCAAGATCATTGCCTCAACATTCCATACGAACGTGCTGGATCAGTTCGTGAACAACTTTGCCAAGAACAGTGGCATTCTCTCGCAGAAGCTTTCCCAGTTGGCGGATGGAAGAACTTTGAACGTGTACCCGCTGATCAGTCTGTTTACGCTAGACGTGATCTGTGAAACGGCCATGGGCACGAAAGTGAATGCACAGCTAGATGATGATGGGGTGTACGTCAGGAATGTGTTGAGGTCTGTGGAACTAATTGGTGAGCGGTTCATGCGTCCTTGGCTAGCACTGGATTGGGTCTACAACCTAACAGATCTGGGTCGAGAACAGGCTAAAGTTCTCGAGTATCTTCACGGGCATGCTCGACAGGTAAGTCATAACTAAACTGTAGAGCACATTAATACGTTTTTACTTTCTCTACTACGTATAGTAAGTAGGGGAAGTATTGTACTCCTACCAAAAATACGATAGCGATGTTTCACCGGAAATATAACTTTTGAGACTTCCTGAATCCAAAAAGGTACCTATGTGTAGAAAAAGCTCCTAGCATGTGTGTGTTTCTTCGTGAGCAGTATAAATAAAAAACGAGAATTCGGTTGAACACCAAACTTGGTATTTAAGTTGAGCATCTTCCAACGATGCGACACAAACATTTTCAGGTCAATACTTTTACTTCAGACTACCCTTTATATGCAACACTTTTCGAAAACTATTTTTTTTAAATGTCTCTGACGATTGTTTTTATACTGCCATATAGTATTTAAGATACTAACATGTTAATTAAATGTATATTTTGAATTTTCTGGGAATAGCCTGTGAAATGTTGTTCATTTGGAAAAAATGTCATATAATTTTGTATAAACGGTATACAATACGATATAGCCACGAAGCTTATCTTCCCAAAAAAGTTAGATATATTTAAATCACACAACTTATTATCTATAAGCTAAGTGGTATCAGCTATTTCCGAGATATTATTGGTTTGAGTTCTTAAATATGTCATCATTTTGCCACTTTTAAAGTGCTTTGACTGTTCAGTTGTTTCTAGTAATATTACAAAAAATCTGATATGTTGCACTCACATGACCTTCTCTACTCTTGTACTAACCATTCTTACAAACACTTATTCCTATATCTTCTTCGTGTTAGTTGAGATAAAAATTTGCAGAAATTATCTTATTGCTTATTTCCTTGTAGGTGCAAGGGCAGGGGTGTCAAACAGCACTCACCAGGCGTGAAAAATTTTCACCTATTTTCCCTCCCTCCGTGATGATCAAATCGGAAAACGGGAAAAACAAAGCGAAAACCGGTTCTACGAGCGCGTGCTACTGCAGTTAAGGAGGGGTAGACCCCTCTCTTCACACCCTCAGAGTGATGTTTGGCATGCCTGTGCAAGGGGAATATCGGAATGCAGTAGGCTTTGAGCGATAGACAAATGTTTTAAAGCTTCAGACTAAATAAATAATAAATGTTTCGATTCTCTTTGCACGGTTAACATAAAAAATAACGATGTTGCATTTTACGAAAGTTTGTTCTCCAAAACTCACAAATAACAAGGAATATCTCCGAAATGGTTCACTCTACAAATACTTCGACATAAACTGTGTTTTAGCGAGATCTACATTTTTGTATATAAGAGTTTGTCTATCTCTTACGGTTTACGAGTTCTTCACAAGTCATCCGATGCAAACATGACTACATAGGTTACAGTCAGAAAATTCAAAATATGCATTTCATTTGTCATAAAAATATCTTAAACATATGGCATTTTAATCAAAATCGTTATAGCCTTCAAAATTTTCGAAAATATTTTCCATGTAAAGGGTAGTTTAGGGCGAAGGAATTTTCTTCAAAATCTTCATGTCGCAGCTTTGAAAGATAATGAGCTTAAATATCAACTTTGGTTTTTAACCGACTTCTCGCTTTGAGCATAATATACCCACACAAACACACACGGATCTTTTTCTAAAAATGGTTTCATTGGATTCAGGGGAGCCTCAAGGCATATATTTTCGGTGAAATCTCGACATCTAATTTTGGGTGGAATACAATACTTCCTGTATTTACTAGTAGAGAAAGTAATGAGCAATTCCGCGAATATGTCATACCGAGTGTTAAAATTTGAAATCAATGTTTCACTTTTTTTACTGAGGAAAGATGATGCTAGATACTCCAAAGTATCTTATGAAGTGAAAAATAAATGTTTTTGACGTGAATATGGGTTCAAATTTCACTTCTTACGCACATATTTCCAAAACACTAAAAATAAGCGTGAATAGCAGTGATTTTCATATCAATATTTCAGGAGCTATGTACAACTGTTTTAATTTTTTGTTCTGTACATCACACAATGACTCATCGTCTTCGAAACGTGTATATGGCTAATAATTTTTGACATTTATAAATAATCCTTAGAGCCTGTTTAATTATTACTGTGTGTCAATGTCAGTCACGGTAAATAAGGACAAAGTCCTCTGGAGGGAAAAGTAATACACTGAAATAAATATCATTTTTGATTCTGCGTCATTACAATATAACAAATAAAAAAGTATCAGAAAGTTTTCTTCTATAGTCATTCGTTTTCCCACAAAACACGTGACTAACGGACAATTAGTGCTGGCGCCCTGTGGTCGTCATACGCGTACAGTGCTTATGAGAGTTCGGTCAGGATAGACGTATCAGTCCGTTTCTGACTCCATGGCTAAAACACCAGCCCAAAGACAACGTGAATACAAAGAATGTATGAAGGAGCAAGGCAGTTATGCACAATGGAAGGAAAAAATAAAATCAACTATGACGAAAGGAAGAGCAATACTGAAACAAACAAAACAAGGAAGAGAACACCTAAAAGCTGAATATAGGAGACATAAGCAAGCACAGCGGGCAAGACAGAAAATAAGAGACCAAGAAGGGATTGATAAGGATACTCCATCAACATCAACCGCTTTCAAAAGCAGACAGCATTTTGGAAAGTGCAGAAAACGTGTTGAGGAAGCATTGCCGCAATCTCCACGCAAAAGAAAAGGAATGATTCGTAAGTTAGCAGTTGAAGAGGGATTACATGTTGTAAAACCAAAGCATTCTGTCCCGGTATCAGGAAAACAACCATCAGAGGAACTTAAAAGTGCAATCATCAAGTTCTATCACGATGATTTAATATCTTATCAAGCTCCTGGAAGCGTATATTGGTGAAATTCAGAAACAATCTTTTGCTTTGGTGTCTGATTATGTATCACATGACAAATATGCAGTTGATATTTGCTTAAGGAATATATTTTCGGAAATATTGGATATTGTTCCGAATCTTGAACTTGTGAAAGTGTTTTCTGATGGAGCTGCTAGTCATTTTAAGCAGAAATACACATTAAGTCATGTGACATATCTTTCCGAAGTATTTGGAATCCAAATTGAATGGCACTTCTTCGAATCCTACCACGGAATCAGAAGATGCGATTTGAAGACAAGTGAAAAGGATGGCCTGGACAGCTGCGAAAGCAGGAAGCAGGATTCAGAGTGCTGAAGATTTTGTTAATACTGTTAGAAAGAAAACCAAAATATGTCTTCTTGAGGTTTCTCTGCCTGAAATTGAAGAAGCAAAAGAATTTCTCGACAAAAGATTTGAACGTATTTTACCTATGCCATCCACTCAGCGGGTTCATTATGTGAAAGTATTAGGTTTCAGTGTTGTGGAATATGCTTTTCTTTCATGTGCAGAAAGTGTCAGAATGATGCACAACTTTCGGAAATAAAAACAGTGTAGTGATATGCGCGTGCACTACGAGGCTACTGCATTTAGCGTTCCTGCACTGTAAGGAGTCCAATCCAGAGCGTGTTACAGGTATGTGCTGAGTGCTGTGTGCTCTCATGTGTCGTCTTTGTTATGGTTTTGAGTCAGCTTTTTATACTTGCAATGACGTAACTGTGATAAGAAATGAGAGCTGTCAACATCTGTTTATATTGCATGATATTAATGCTTCTCCAAAGGATATGATAATTGTCAAAACGATAAATACAATTACACACCTGTATGTATTACATGTATGTAACGTATAATACGTATCACTATGATTGACCATATGTTATACCATGTAAAACAAAGACAAGGTATTAAAATTTTCGCAAATGTCAGTTAGTCACAAACTCATGTCAGCTAGTCACGCTGACCTTTGAATAAATATCTCCAGATGAGAATAACGTATCGAACCTTTTTTCAGGCCATTTGAAAGCTTAGAAGTTCCTCTCACAAGTGATTTTTCAGAACAAATCAAATACGAAAACTTTCAGAGAAAACGGAGGACAAACGTTTGAAGTTGGACCTGCAGTTGACAAAAATGTCAGTTAGTCACGAAAAGTTTAGCACTCATTATTAAATAATTGTTTAAATTTTTAAAGATTTTTATCTTTCCTATCACAACCGCCAATGAATTCTCTGTCATCGTATGTCGTTAAAATAACATTTTTACACCTATATTGGCCATTAGACAGACATTTTAGGAAGAAAATGTAGTGTATATGTCAGTTAGTCACACGCGGAATTGCTCTAATAATGTAAACTTTCAAGGTCACTCGCTTTTTAACATTAGTGTATGTATTCACTTTTCTCTATGCACCTTGTAATTACAAAGAAATATGTCATGAAACTAATTCTGCCTACACTTATCTTCATTGAATAAATTAATAAGATAAGCCCACTTGATCCCCCTAAGGGATGGAGCTTCTGCTATATAAGGTTGGCTGACTAGGACCTCTAATTAGGGGAGTTCTAGTGTTCTTGTATGGAGAACCAGCCCATATAAGCATTTGTATATGTTTATACTGTCCTGCCTTACTAGTAACATTATACTTATAATTTAAAGAAAGGTAGTGTCTTATTTATACTGCTCTCTTAACACATATCCTCTTTATGGTCTGGTATCCTAGCATGTACCGCAGCCTTAAAATAACCTTTGGTCTACTTTACAGAATGTTAGCGGTATAACGGCGCATATTTCGCATGATAATAGATTTAAATATGACGAATAAGAAAGTTCAATAACAAATGCATCTATCTCGAAAGGTAAAAAGATAATGGAACATTATTGAATAAATTATCTACACAGTCTGGTAACTGAAAAAGCGAGTGTGTTGTTTACTAATATGGCTTGCGCATGCGTTCATATCTACAACAAGCGAAAGTCTTAACCAGGCCAGCCTCGAAAATTAGTTTCACCACATGTGTATGTGTTTGTTATTAGCTACTGCAAGTAACGAGGGGGGGGGGTTTATTTCAAGCTTTCCAAGCAATATTCGGGCAAGTAGCTTTTATTGTGAACATTCCTGACCTTCCGCTCTGCACATACGCCAACGTTGACAAGTATATTTCAAAAATTTATTCCAATAGAGACACTGGAATATAATTATTTAATATATTTTGCCGCTAAAGAACTCATTTTAGCCACAAATGAAAAAGACAAGAATAAAGCTCTACGTTTCCTATGTTACTTGCAGAAGTAAGTGACAAAGTGTGATAACATAGATTGGCAATCAAATTTTTGAATAATTTTTATATTTATGTACCAGAGGGGGAAATGGTACTGGAACTTATGTCAAGAACGTCAACAAGTTGCCGTTTAAACCTGCACACTCTTCCTCTGATACCTTGTATGCTAACACCCTAGCACTATGTGTACAATTAGGTAACTTGTTGATTTATATGTGTTTTAGCATCCTAGAAATACTATTATGAAGTTGAGAGAAACTAATAGTGTAAGTCTAATTATAATTTTACTTTCTTGACTCTTCTCACTGGGATAGTATTTACACATATTTTGTCCTTCACATGTTGTTTATTGTTTATCCTCCTAAACAATTCTGTTTAAACCTATCTGTGCTGGTCTTGCCCAGGTATTTCCACACTCGTGTTTGGGAAAGTCATTCCAGGTCTCTTTGTGACGTCGTTTGCTTCTTTCTCCTATTCTGCGTTCTTCTGTTGTTATTGTATAAGCCCATCTTTTTTCTTGCAGTCTTGATACGATGTTTTTGCACTTTTGCTTGCTGTCTGTGGCAACATGTAATAATTATACAAATAAGGTGTAAGACGGCCTTGCATATAAAAATAAGATTAGAGGAGGTTATGTGAATGTAACATATGAAGTTAATAATGAGTCGTTGTATCGACAGGTAGTAATAGAGAAGATGGAACAGTATAGGAAGGGAGGCAGGGTGAAGACCGAGCTTGAGGATGCTGAGGCTCTCCGACGCCGGAAGAGGCAACTATCACTTCTGGATCTGCTCATCGAGGATGAACAACTGTCTCCTGAAGAGATCCACGACGAAGTGGTGACTATAGTGGCTGCGGGCTCGGAGACCACGGCTACCTCATCCTCGTATGTGCTGGCCTTGCTAGGCGAGTACCAAGACATCCAGGAGAAGGTGTTCGAGGAGCAGAAGGCTGTCTTCGGCGACGATCTATTGAGGGACGTTACAAGCGAGGATCTTCCTCATATGCCCTATCTTGAACAGGTATATCTTGATCATCATGTAATTATAGTGTTTCCACTTTTCTAGAATATCTTATTGGGACGTTCAAGTTGGACAATGCACTTATAATTTCTAGGACTATTCCACTTATGACCGGATTATCACCTCTTGGTCTTGGTATCATCGCTTTGGTTATATCACTTCCTCCTTTTCTTATGTTTCTGAACATCTGAAATATCCATGCTCAGTAAAAACAGCGAGCCATTAAAAAGTGGCAGATAGAACATTTGGCAAATATTCTAGTGAGGATGTTGATATTTTAATTGAAGAGGCGAAGTCAAACAACTGTAATTTTAAATATAGCGCACGTAGCTTTAATCAATAGCCTACTAAAAAAAAAAACCTTCATTTGTATTCATCATCATTGTCATCATCATCCTCCTCATCACACAAACAAGGTTTATACCATGACTGATCCGTTCCGACTCCAAACTAAAGTTGTTCTATCCATCTTTTAGCAGGTTTTCCTCGACTCTATTGTCCCCTTAGACTGTAATTTAAATGCTCTTTGAGGAATCCTATCATATTCCATTCTGCAGACATGATTGTATCACCTTTCCCTGTACTGTGCTATTTTGTCTGTTAGTTTGAATATTCCCAACTGTTCTCGAATACCTACACTCTTCTGTTTGTCCATTAAACCTGCCACAAACCTGAAGAATTTCGTTTCCGCAACTTCTATCCGTCTCAAAGCATGTTTATTTAGAATCCAACACTCAGAACCACATAATAGGACTGGAACTGCTAAAATTTTATAAAACTTCAATTAGGTTTCTTGGTGGACTTTCTTTGATAGAACTCTTCTAATTGTTCTACACATCTGTTGAAACATATTTAGTTTTCTGTTTATGTCTTTTATTCTTTCCTTGCCAATGAAAACTCTTAAATGCTTGAAAAAACTGATATCCAAATTTATATTATTTATTTTAAAATTATTAGTTAAACTATTTGTATTCATCATATCTCTAATTCTTAATTTCCCTGGATTAAACGCTAAATTATTGTTGCCCTGAGAGGCTGTTGGATTAGTTGTAATTAAAATTTATGAATGTTATTCTAAGTTATTTACTTTTAAATCACTATTGATATCAAATAGTATTAAATAAATGAATTATTAATTCATATTCTTTGGTTTGTTTCCATATGTATTTTGATGTAATTATCATGCGATTGTTTCTAGGCGCGCTTTATCGTAATTGTACAAATATACTTTTAGCTTGGTTTATTCGTTGCTTTGTAGTGCTTCATAAAAGAAATTTATTTGCGATGTACATGCTACCCTACATCCTATTTAAGGAGGTGGAAGTATCGTATACTATGAAATATTTGCTGTAGAAGGTGCAGCTGCAAGTATATAGTTTTAGGCTCACTGAAAAAGATTAGAAAAAGTTCTGTGAAACCCTGGCAAGTACTAAGCTTCACATTTAAGTCATGTAAGGATTTTAATAAAATACCCCTCCCCCCCCCCCCCCAAAAAAAACAAGTCTTTGTTCAAAAATTGTTTATTACGTTTTATTTTGAAAAAAGAGATGCTCTTAAATATTTTGATTAAAGTACCACTAGGTATGCTGACAAATTAGGTTTATAAATAGTACATCCTGAATCTCCTAGCAATAATCGGTGAAGCCTAGTATAATTTATTGGTCTTGATTAGTGTCGAAGCTGTCATCTGCTTGTCACAGAAGCAGACGTACAATTGTCTAGCACTAAGATCTTCCTGGACACCTGATGAAGCAAGGTGGTATGGTACAGGATGAGATCTAGATGACTGTTGGCTACACACGTAAAATTGTGTGTTAGAGAGAAAGAGAGAGAAGAATAAAAAGATAAAATAATAAGCTTCTGTAAGAATAGTGAATGCAGAGTGATGTGGAACACATCAGGTTCTTGTTCCTTTTTCCGGTTAATACTTTTTTGATTACATCATGTCTCACTACAAACCAGGAGTTCAAATGTAGGTAATGCTTTTGTGCACGCATCTTCACTGAGATTTTGTTGATGGAGGAATTCAAGTTCAGTACAGACTTTCTCCATTTAGCATTAGAATAAGCTCGAGTATCTGAATGGAGATTACGTAGTGCAGGTGTGGAAATGAGGCTGCTACTTTCTCTGTCATCTAATACCTAATAGATAGAAATAATATTGTACCTGGGTAAAACATCAAATAAGCATTTTCCATTCGATGAAACCAGTCCTTAAATGATGCCGCTCTCCCTGGGGCATTTCAGAAACCAGGTTCTTATAATGTTCAACTGCTTCATCTGATGACGAAAAAGAGATTGCATGCATTTTATCTTTAATTTTTAGAAACAAACAGAAATCACAACATGTTAGGCCACGACTGTATAGTGGAGGGTCCATGGTGATGACCAACTCAGTTGGTAGTTGTGCTGTATGCAACGTTATATTCTCACGGTGTAACATTTTTCCTTTTGAGCAGTTTTCACAAACCTTTTTAAAATTTGCTGTAAACAGACATTTTTGTATTAGCTGGCAGTAATGTTACGTCTATCTTCTAATGGTATGATAGCAATATGGATCATTTTAGAAAACAACAAATCAAAACAATACCAGCAACCATCTTGTTACGACCGAGCGAGATAGCTCCGCGGTAAAATGTAAGGCTCGCATTCGGGAGATCGTGGGTTCAATTCCCGCGGCCAACCTCCCTGACCCATGGGTTTTTTCGGGGGATGCCCCGGGTTGTTAGGAAAATGCAACGAATAACAATTACACACTCCGAATTTCCTGTCCTGCCATTTCTTTTCATTAATTGGTTATTGACCCTTCATCCCCTTGGTTCTTTCAGGGTCGTAACTGTGAACGAAAACGTTAGGTGCAGCTTGACAGAGATGATGTGCGTACACATCCTTCCCCGTTGTCAGTGGGATCCCGGTGTGGAGCGGCATCTTGGGGCGCTCGACCCCCACCCGGGCCCCGGAAGACCTAAAGACTTCGAAGTGTCATCAAACTTGGGAAATCTTAGAGCCCTCTGTCAATGTCTGTACCGTTAGTGTGGATCTGGCCTCCCAGTGTCTCCTCTCACCTCACCTCAAGGGGTGGCCCCGTGGGGATATAGGTACAATAAGCCTGGCTTCAGTGCCGAACCCCCACCGTATCTCTGGTATTCCTATTTGTAGGCTTAGGTCCTGTTCGAAATACTTGTTGCGCCAGTTAAGTTTTCTTTCCAGGATCGTAACAACAAATCCAAGATTCTCCACCAGTAACGATATTCCAAACCAAATTTGAAGTACCGTCTTGAAATTGTTCCAATGTTTTTCTGCACCAATCAATGCGTTGTTGTTTTTGATCGGGAGTCAGTGTATATGGAATCACAAACTAAGTTTTCTCGCGTCTAACTGTTAATCTAAAATGTTCTGGATTTGAGTCTTACCAATGGCCAACGTCGCCCAAATAAATTCGTAACATAACCGTGAAGCTTCTTCATGCATTGCTCGAACACCAGCAACTCTGTTTTTTGACCACAGAGGAGTTTTACTCATTGATTTTCTTCACGATCGACGTAAGGTGAACGTGGCTTACCATTGCAATTGTTAAGGTCAACAAAATTCACCTACCAAAAGAAAAGACGTATGAACATCAGAGATGTCATCCTTCTCTGAGACAATGCTAAGCATTACACCGCGAATTTGACAAAGATCACATTGGAGAACATGTAGTGGAAAATCCTTGACCACCCTCCCTACAGCCTAGACTTGTCCCTCCCGGACAATTGTCTGTTTGCGCCCATGAAAGAATCGGTTACAGGGAAAAATTCTAAAACAGGGGAGCATGTGCGCAATTAGTTGATGATACGTCCTCAAACTTTTTTTGAACAAGGAATATTCAAGCTTCCAAATGGTTGGCATAAGTGTGTAGAATGTGAAGGAAGTTATGTAGAGAAATAGTGACAGCGTTACTTGTGTTTAGGTTTAGGAATAAATATATAATATTATATTTGAATGATCTTAATATGCAACATGAATCTGTATTAAAATAAAGAGGTTAGAAAAATAATGTTTCGTAAAAATAATTTGCACAAGTTACATTTTAATTATTGGTAGAAAAAGTAATATGAAGTAACACTTAACGTTTTTATTCTGCCTGCAGGTGATAAAGGAGGCCATGAGGTTGTACCCTCCAATCCCATACCTGTTCCGGATGATCGAGACAGAGACAGACCTGGGCAATGGATACATATTACCGGCGGGCTGCTACTCCATGATCATCAGCTACGCCACTCATCGCAATCCCAAGTACTTCCCCGATCCCGAGCGATTCGATCCGGAACGCTTTTCACCGGAAAATTCGGTGGGAAGACATCCTTACGCTTACATACCTTTCGGAGCTGGACGACGGATGTGCGTGGCCTACAAATTCGGTCTGATGGAAGAAAAAACCTTGTTGTCCACTCTTCTGAGGCGATACAAGGTGGTGAAGACTGTAGGTGGCATGAAGGACATCGAGAAGAACCTGGAATCTGGTGTAGTGCTCAAACCTTCCACAGGCTTCAACATCCAGATCACACCACGCATCTCTGCAGTGGGTTAGGTGGAAAAGAGAACAACATTTATTGTTACAATAGCCGCAATTGATCTCGAGGTATGAAAGTTACGAGTTTTACAAAGTGAGTTAGTTACCAGATCAGGTGAACGTGACTGGAGAATGCGTGGTATAATAATAATCAATGACAAATATCACCACACCGGTTATGCACTGTACCACGTCGTCATTCACTCTTTCATCTCTGCCTCTTATTTCATGAAGTTGAGAATATATGAAATTATTTTCGTACCCTATGTAATACCTCAACAGTTAGTTTTGAAAACACAGAAGTCACAGTTAATATAAAATAAGTGCTATATTGCTTTCGTTGAAAACACGTCCAGACACGGAGCGCTTTCATAGATATGTTTTGCTCACTGTGAGTAAGCATATGTGTCACATCGCTTACTCTGAGTAAGCTAAACATGAAACATTCCTACATAGACTCGGCAACTGGGTTGGCAGTCGGGGTCACAATTCCAGAAGTTTTGCGTCCACTTTACTACATGTTCAGGGACATAAGAACAGTTACTTTCGTATAACGGTTACAATTGTCGCAGTTACAGTGCTTTAACGGTTACGTGTAACGGTTACCAGAAACGATTAAGTTATATGTTTTCATAGCTTTCGGCGTTCGCAGTTACATTACGTTAGTGGTTACCTATAATGATTGCTTTTATTATTGAATTAGTTTTAATGGGGGGAGAGCTTTTTAAGAGCCCTTGCACTGCGACCTGTTTAAAGAACTATTGCGCCAGCCAAGCAGTTCGCTGTTCAGAGTGAACTGCGAAAAACTACTGACTGAAGCTGAAGTTACCGCATCTGGTTTCGGAAAATGGTTTCTGGAGGCCTGAGCACTGTTGTGAGCTAAAGCTTCGCAATCAGAGAACAGATCAACTACTACTCAGAAAAGCTTAGTTCTGTTTAACTAAAGTACGTATTTTGACCTCTTTCTATCAACGTTTTTAGGGATCTTTGATCCAGTTTTTGACAGTCCTGCTTCACTGATCCTATCATCACCAATAAATGATACCTCAGCTTCTTTCTTGGCAGTCCTATCCTCCTCTTGTTTGCCCAGAATACCTACATATCCCGGCACCCAGTTCAGTTTAACTGAGTTGTCAACTGTGTGATTATTTTAATGGTTTATAAGCGCAAAATGCAGGCGCATTTGCTTCTGCATTCTTGCTCACATACACAGTTTGTACAAGTAAACTGAGCTGTACGGGAAATTAAGTATAAGCATCACGATATATGGCCATATCATCGCTATTGACAGACTAGACTTCCAGATGGCAGGCTGAGAACAGCCCGAGGTGTGTCATTCGTGTACCTGCCCTTTTAGGGCTTAACCACTGTATGACGGGATTAGGATGTTATAGGATGGCTGGTGAAGAATGGGGATTGTGGACTGTTAGGAGGTAGCATAAATTTATGCTCCTCATCGGGTGTTAATTTCAGCGTGCAACTACCGTTGGGCACTGCGCTATTGACAGCATAATCATGAGTGAAGTTAAGCATATAATAACTTAAATATTCTCGTAGGACGTTATATATAACATGGTAATCACAGTTTGGAAGGCGATGTTGCTAGAGAAGAGAAACATTGAGCCCAAACACACATTATTGTATCAAAAATGTGTAGATACTTTCAATTTGTTACATATATATGACAAAGCAGATAATTACTAGACATTTTTCTTACTAAATGGCACTCACGATCTCTTGCGGGAGAGATTAATACTACACAGCGAGTTCAGGTAACTACAGAGAGATCCAAATATATGTGAACCGCTACGCGATGTTTTTCCACTGCGCACCCGGAAACACGTCACCAGCAGCTGATATACACAAGGGCACGAGCATCACTTGTTTTTCTCTCCTCTGCGCATAATCAGAACTGAGTTGACGCGATATCGTGCGGCTGCATTATTACCAGTGTGCTTTATTATTTAGTCCTGTACTCAGTCACAAAGTGTAATATCGCTCAGCATTTGTTTTCTACTGCACAGCGTGTATTTATTTATGAATCGTATGTGTTAACTCAGTCAGCTCGCCAAGTGTGTGGTGCGTCATTAGTGGAGAAAGAGTTATAGACTCATCTTTTTTGGAGTCAACAGTTGACACCTGCACATACGTGAATACAATTTTGCGCCCTTTTTGTTAGAGAATTAATCGACAGGGGGCGTGAGTTTGCCTTTTTTCAACAAGACTCTACAATAGCTCATACAGTCAATGTTTCGGTGAGAACAATTGAAAGTGTGTTTCATGACAGAATTATTAGTAGAAATTTGTGGCTCCCTCGATCCCCCGACCTAACACTTCTATCTCTGGGGTAACTTAAAGCATAAAGTGTACAAGACAAACCCACACAACCTGGAAGAATTAAAACAAAATATCCGTCAGGAAGTTGCCAGCATTTCTCAACGTGAACATCGGCGAGTGATGCATATTTTCCTAAAAGGGTGCCAAAAATGTATGGACCACGACGGTGGCCAGTTTCAGCATCTGGTAAGTAAAGCCTTTAAAGTAGTTTTAAAAATGCTGTATGGTTTTATCCGCATTGTTCTATGACAGCGGCAGTCGGCGACGAGCGCAGAGGACCCGTACAGACAAAACACAGCGCAACCGGTTTACAGTCTTTTGGATCACCCGTTAGTTCCTGTAAGAGGTAGTAATGCACGTGCAGTGAATGTCATCCAGATTGGGTAGTCGTATTACGCGAAAGCTACTGACAAGGAACTGTCGTTTTTAAGCACTGGGCCGGGTTTGAACCCGCGACCTTGGGATCAGTAGGCCAGCGTCTAACCAACTGAGCCACCCAGACCGACAGAGTACTTGAGGTAGAATATACATGAAAATCAATTTTGTAGATCCAAAAGCAAGGCACGTCAGATCCATGTAAACTAATACAGAGAGAAAAATAATTTTGATAGAATGTACGCTTAGATGATCACAAAAAATAGTATTTTTGACAAAATAAGTGAATTAGTTTTTCAAAATTTTAATTTTATAGTGAAAATTGCTGTTTATATACAATTTTAAAAATCATCTTAATTTTTGTAATACTTAACATTATAGTTTCTAAATTGTATGCAACATGTGGCAAAACTGCTCCACTCATTTTGAAGTTCATACGTTGTTTTAGAAGTTCAGAAAGTTTGAGCTTCATACATGTAATAGTTTTGGAGAAAATGGTACCTACAAGTAGAAAATTACAAGTTATGGGAAAATGCAAAAAAAGTATGGATTTTTACTTTATATATCAGTGGATACGAAAAAGAATAGAAATTCCAATAGCGAAAAAATTTATTTTTTGACTGCAATGTTCTCTTAAATGAAAATATTGGAAGAACTTGTAAAGTTACGGATCCTCACATTGGCTTGCCTAACTCGTCCATGTTCCAACAGGCCCGTAGGGCGCTCTCACCTCATCCTTTCCTCCCAGCGGTCTCAAATACAGTTGCACTGTGTGGAATCCCCTCCACTTGTAGTCCAGTCCAGGCCAATAGGAGCCCCAGAACTCCTCAGTTCGAAAAACAACTGTTGGATCTTGTGAGGAGCGGTATTTCACTGCTAGAAAGATCGCAGACTTATGGTTTCTTCACAATCATTGGCGTGGAGAGTTCTACACAAGTAATGTTTGTACCCATTCCATAGTCAAAGGCTTAGACACTGAGTCCAGCACATGTCGTCCCCGAGTGGAATTCTGTGTTCTTTTGCACACGTGTATTCAGGAGCCTAATTTTATAAGCATTGAAGTTAGTGGTGGACATTTTAAACAGTTTCTGTAATATATGTTTGTATTTTAAATGTATTGTGAACATTATGAACTTTAAGTGTATTTAATAAAATATAAAGGTTTGTAATAAACGTCTGAGGTTTTAGTTACATTATTGCCGTTATGAATCATTTTTTAATAGGGTTTTCTTATAGTGACGGAATCGCTCTGTGCATTTTAACATTATAGACACAAATTTTAAATGTATTACTCATTCTACTACATATAGTAAGTAGGGGAAGTATTGTATTCGATCGAAAATTACGATGTCGAGATTTCAGCAGAAATATATTAATTCAAAAAAGCACTTTAGAAAAATGTCTGGCGGCGCCGTGGCCGAGCGGTTAGCGCGCTCGCCTACCACCTAGGCGGCCCGGGTTCGATCCCAGGGACCCGCATGTGGTATTCGTGGTGGACGAAGCGGCGTCAGGGCGGGTTTTCTCCGGGTACTCCGGTTTCCCCCGCCATTTCATTCCACCGGTGCTCCATCTTCATGTATCATCAGTGTCACCGCCTGCGGTGCCGTAGTAGTAAAAGCGGGCGTTAAACACAACAACAACAGAAAAATGTCTATGAGCAGCCTAACTCAAAAACGAAAAGTTGGTTTAAAACCAAAGTTAGTATTTAAGTTTAATATCTTTCAAGGATGCGATGTGAAGATTTTGAAGGAAATTCCTCTACCCTAAACTATCGTTTTCATGGAACATTTTTCTAAAGTTTTGTTTCTTTTAAAAATGGCTCTAATGATTTTCATAACAATGCCATATGTTTAAGATATTTTTATGGCAAATGAAAGGTAGATATATTTTGAATTTTCTGGCTATAGCCTATGTAGTTCTGTTTACTCCTGTTGACTTTTCTATAACTATATCTTGTTAAAACACACAATTTTTAATGATCTTGTTTGCAAAGTGAATCATTTCGAAGGTATTCCTAGTTATTTTTCAGAATTTTAATAATACTTTTATTGCAGCTAAATAGCCATATATTTACATTAATACATATGAATTACATATTTGCATATTCTCTAATGGGTAGTTGCCTTTTGCTGCATAGTTCTAAGTGGTAGAATTCACAAATATGTCCACATACACAGATTTCCGATGGTTCATGAAAAGCTTTGTTGTTACATATCATATGATGAAAACCATGTACTGCGATTCGTGTTAGCATATGTGTCATATCGAAGTTCGCTGTTGTCCACGTTCGGTCTATCATGGCCCCTGTCCCATAGAACTCCATAGATACTTCTTCCCTTTTTCTTTCCAGTGATTTTAGTAGTTCTGAGGCTCCTGTGTTCTGCAGGGATAACAAGGTTCTGAGGTCCTTAATGAGGAACGTTTCTCTTGCGAGGAAGTAGACGAGTCTGGATCATTGTCAGAGTATTGCAATAGTTACACACGTTCTCAATAGACACCATGCCCCTTTAGAAAAGCCCTATAAGTATTTGCCGATCATACAGGTCAGGTACGGGCATCTTGATCCGGTGTGCCACCCCTTCCCTTCTGTTTGCTGTCTACAACATACAAGTAATCTTCTAATCCAGTGGTGGAACACGGGTGTAATGAGATCCATTCGACAATAGTTAAAACTGATTTTGTGAAAACATATATTTCATCACTCTACTGCCATGCTTCTATGGCCGTGTAATTCGGAATTTTCGCGATATCCAATGGAACTGCGTGCGAGACACTGAAAACTTTTAGAAAATCAACTAGAGACTGATTTTGAAAAAAAAAAAAAAAACTAGTGGTTTTATTGTTTTCAAAGTATTCCCCTTAAAAATCAACAAGTTTTTGTATGCAATGAAACCAGTCTTAGCGGTAAACAGACATTTGTGTACCAACTGGCAGCAACGGTACATATTCTAGTGCTCTAGCAAGAATATCCCGTTTGAAAAAGAATGACGAATCGTAACAATAAATCCAAAATTCATCAGCAACCAAATATGAAGTACAGCCTTGATTCTTATCGCAAGTCAGCTTATGTGGAATACATTGACAACAAAGTTTTCTCATGTGTAACTGTTGATGTAAAATGTCTTGGATTTGATTCGTATGCCACCAAAATAAATTCATAAGATATCCGTTGATATTCAAGCATTGCTCGAACAGCAGCAATATCTTCATCAATAACAGCAGTTCTTGGGCGTCCTTCACGAAATTCATCGCTAAGAGGGGGAAAAAATAGATCTAATTTGAATTCGCTGTAACAATCATAAAATATTGCAGATGGGGCTTCTTCACGAAGTGAATTTGTAAGCAGATCTTCACATTGCTTAGACATTAATGACATTTTAAGATAGTAAAATATCATAGCTCAGAAATGTTCTCTGGTCAAATTAATACGTAGTGTCCCAAATTTATGTATACACACTGCGAAGCATTATTTTTTAGCATCGAAATGAGACAGAACTGCATTTTTTGTTGTGAATGATCCAGAGGGCACTGGAAAAGCACAGCGACATGTTTATCTTTCTACATATGTTTATAAACAAACATGGCGGTGGGATTATCATTCGATGAACGTGTCACTGATGTGTTATTGGAAAGCGGAGAATTAATTGGCTTAATTTTATGTACAGGGCTAAAGAAAACCCACACATCTTTGAAGGAAATGCCATAAATCTTCCAGAAGTAACGCCAAATGACCTCGTTGTCGGCGGGCCGTTAAACCCCACACACTCCAGAAGTAACGGTATGGTGTAGTCTGTCTTCCAAAGGAATAATTAGGCCCTACTTTTTCGAAGAAACTCACGGGTCACACTTACTTGCAAATGTTGGAAATTAAGGTCCTGCGTTTTAATGATATCTTTGAGAATAAAAAATGGTTTACTTCGAACAAGGTCTCCACCTCACTTCCGTGTCATTATAAGATATTTTTCCGATCGCATATTGAATCAGATTTGGATAGGACGAAGAGGAAGTGCAACGGAGCTCCCTATTTAGCCTCCTAAGGTGTACACTTAGGCGGCGCCTTGGCCAAGCGGTTACACCGTTCGCCTACTACCTAGGCGGCCCGGGTTAAATCCCAGGGACCCGCAGTGGACGAAGCGGCGTCAGGGCGGATTTTCTCTGGGTTCTCTGGTTTCCCGCGCCACTCGTTCCACCAATTGCTCCATTATCATCTTTAAAAACACCGATTTCGTCTGATTTTCCTATCATCCTCTTCCTCACTCTCATACCTGGTGCTTGGCTGACCACCCGCTTCCAGGTTTTCACCCTGTCTGGTCCAGAGGTCCCTCTGCTCCCAGACAGGCGTCTAACCCTAGGTACTGGCTTGTAAGTCCTACAATAAGGGAAGGGTAATCAGGAAAAGAAGAAAAAGGAAGAAGACTTCTACCTTCGCCACAAAACCAAACACTGGAGGAAATGAGAGATCACATTGAATATGCTAACAATGATATTCTATTAGCAGCAATGCAGACGGACTGTCCCTCTGTTGGACGTCATTGTTGGGAATATATTGTGGCAGAAGATTAACATTTTGGCAATCTACAGGCTTAAGGAAGTTTATGGAATAGAACACAACGAAAATTATATTTCTGCCTTATTACGTTGTTGAGAAATACCGTTTCAAAGTGTGTATACATCAATTTGGGAAACACTATATTTAGATTAACACAGTGATAGGGTTGTCATATCATGATGTCAAAAAGCTGGGGAAATTCAGTTACCGACATTTATTTTACATACCTTTCATTTCCTTTGACCTTTTTCAGGAAATCTTTTTAGACAATCCTGTCATAACATTGAGCACAAGTTACATTTTCCACGTTGTATATTATGATCAACATTAACTTTAGATTTTCGGCAACGAGCTTATTTCGCTCATCTGAACATTTAGCAGAGAAAATATTCTGTCGACAGCTGCACTATGTGTAGGTGTGGCAAAATAGTGCTGTACTACTTTCAACAGTTCTATACACTCAACGTTATTACTCGTGTATTTATACCATTTCTCGGCAACACTTCCCTGCCGATGTTGCAGAGTTCATTTTGTGGTAAGTTCTAAAAGCACTTATCTCATCAAACAGTATAGAGTCATCAATAACTATGTTAACACTTCTTAAAAATAACACTCTTTTTTCTACCGCTTGCCACTCTGGTTGTTTATGCAGAGTTATCCATTGAAACACTGTATTTGGTCATCCAATTATAACTAACGGTATAAAAAGTATACATATTACCTTCAAAGACTTTAGCTAAATTTCCATCATCACATTTACAAATAATTTTCTTTAGTTTTAAAGGGACAAAATGGTTTTCTGCCCTAATTTTAAACTTGCACTTATAATTATCTTTTGGAATCCTGATTTGTATATGATATATCGGCAAAACTAGTCAGTCCAGGTTACAACAAGAATATGTAGGTTTCGTTCCCTGGAAACAAAAACTTCGCGTGAAGCTTCTCTTGTTTACAGTTCACGGGGTCTTCAACAGTACACAAAGAAAGAAGAGAAAGTGATGCGGCGTACAGGTGCAGTAAACTTTAAGCAGAGATCGGCAAAGACCCGCTAGAGGACAGACAAAGTAATTGCTAAAGGCGCGGCGTGTGAATTCATTTTGAATTGAAGTGATAAACCAATATATTTTTACTGCTAACTAAAAAACGGGTGGTTTCGCAAAATATTCGAAAACTGAACAGGGGGTCGGAGAGGCGTCTCAAAAACTGGTGATATGGTAACCCTACACAGTGAAGATATTATTGAAGAAAATTGAGAAAACTACATGACAATAATATCACAAAACATTTCATTTGTTTTTAGAAACATCACAATATCGTACTGCTTTGCTCTCGTAGGAAAGAACAATAACTGGTGCAGGAAGCGAACTACGTATATGAACTTGTATTCCTGGCAACAAGTTGAGAAGTGTTGCACAATGATTTACCTACTTGGGTGACATGACGACGTGATGCATAATTCCGACGCTGGCAGCAAGGAAAACCAAACGTCTTCGCTTGCGCGGCCCATTGCATTTAATTTATAGAGTCGCTCCGTCACGCTGTGTGATTAGACGAGCCGAGGCGGAGCTAGCGCTGGCTAGCGGCCGACATGGCAACTAGATTCCTACACTGACATTTATTTATATAATCTGGTAACATAACTGCATCCAGACGGTTCGAAGTTTGTCAGAAAACGACGTGCTGTAATCCGCAATCTGAACAATGAACCTTCGAAGGAATTTCAACAGTATTTGCGTATGAGTCCATTGTTATGTTGAGATTGTCTCATAGAAATGAGGCATTTGTTTAGTTTCTATCAGATGTTGGCGCTGTAGATACCAACATGAACATCACAAATTTTACAGAACCTTAAATCTAAAGAAACAATGCTACTAATTGCGACATTCGTATAAATGCATTCCAGATGTCCTTTGTATGTTTAATTTTATGCAACCCACGAAATTCTGTCAACAAGAAAAAATATTATTTATTGTATTCATGGTCTACTTACAACAGCTGCAGTTTGTAGACCGTGAAGGCAAGAAATAAAATCTTTTTTCTAGTGGAAAGGATTTTGTAGGTTGCATAAAATAAAAATCTGCTGTTTTGCACTCACATGACTTTCTCTACTCTTGTACTAAGCACTCCTACAAACACGTATTCCTGTATCTTCTTCGTGTAAGTTGAGAAAAACATTTGTACAAATTATCTTATTGCTTATTTCCTTGTAGGTGCAAGGGGAATATGAGAATACAGTAGGCTTTGTGCGATAGTCAAATCTTTTAAAGCTTTCAAATTCCGCTCTCTTTAAGGAGTTATCATATAAAAAATGAATAACGATGCTCTACTTGACAGAAGTATAAGTTCTCCAAAATTCACAAAAATAACAAGGAACATATCCGAAATGGTTTACTTGGACATGTACTGTGTGTTTTAGTGAGATATACATTTTTGTATAGTAAGATTTTGTCTATCTCTTACGCTTTACGAGTTATTCAAGTTATCCAGAGTAAACAGGACTACATAGGCTATAGCCAGAAAAATCAAAATGTACATTTCGATTGCTATAAACATATGGCATTTGAAACAAATTCGTTTAGAGGTACTTTCAATAAAATGAAAATTTTCCACGTAAAGGGTAGTTTAGGGTGGAGAAATGGTTTTCGAAATCTTTGTGTGGCATCCTTAAAAGACATTAACTTAAGTACCAACTTTGGTTTTTAACCGACTTTTCGTTTTTGAGTTATGCTGTCCACACACTGACCGACACACACACGCGCGCACGCACACACACACATACACACACACACACAGGTACCTTTTTCTAAAAATGTTCTTTTCTTTTAATTCTGGGAGCTTCAAAACATATATTTCCGATGAAATCTCAACATCGAATGCTTAAGTGGAATACAATGCTTCCTCTACTTCCTATACGTAGTAGAGAAAGTAAAAAAGGTAATGTGTGTACATTGCTGCTTATCCTTGTACAAACTATTCTTAAACCGCATACTATTCAATCTACTTCGTGTGTATGGTGACAAACATTTGTAGAAATGGTTTTATTATACACTAGCTGTGTATCTGTGAGCAGCAAAGTACAAAAGGAAACGTCGGTTAAATACCAAACTTGCGGAACAAAGATTTTCAAGTAGATTAGGCCCCAGACTACCGTTTACAAGGAATGTCTTTCCAAAAATATTATTTTCACAAAAGTAGTTCTAACGATTTTGATTAAAATGTTAATTAAGATATTTGTATGACAAATGAAATGTATATTTTGAATTTTCTGGTTATAGCCTATGTAGACCTGTTTACTCTGGATGACTTTTGAGTAACTTGTAAACCGTAAGAGGTAGAAAAGGTCCTAATATACAAAAAATGTAGATCTCACTAACACACACAATTTATGTCTAAATAAATTTTTTTGTAGAGTGAACCATTTTGGAGATATTCCTTCTTATTTGTGTTAGATTCGGATAACTTGAAACTTTTGGGAAATGGAACATCGTTGTTCATTTTTTTATATGTTAAGTGTGCAAAAAGAACGGGATCTCAAAGCTTTAAAACATTTGACTATCGCTGAAAGCCTACTGTATTCTAATATTCCCCTTGTACCTACAAGGAAATAAGCAATAACAAATTTTTATAAACTTTTATCTCAACTAACACGAAGAAGATATAGGAATAAGAGTTTGTAAGAATGGTTAGTACAAGAGTAGTGAAAGTCATGTGAGTGCAACACATCAGATTTTTTCTAATTGTAACTGGTAGTTTTTTAATTAGTTCAATAACGGCGTCTTAATTCCAAATATACTGGGAAGATCTATCTAAAAGGAGAGTTTATTTCAAGTTAACATAGAGTCATGAGGTCCAGTTCTCTAAATGTGTGCAACGGGTACGAATTAGACAACTGGTTTCATAAATTGTACCGCTGAGTTCCTAAATTGTACCACACACTTTTTTACACAAGCAATTTATTTTAATTTGTAATTAGTACAGAAGTACTTTTTTACATATTTCCTTACTGCTGCAGACTATGGTTCTTCCAAAGGATTTCACATCCCCATTACCAAATAAATTTTTGTTTTTTTGGCATGCCTTAGTATTGTAGGCTTTAGCACATTGTATATTCGAGCACATTTGTTTAAATCCATGATAGCCATTCATACATTCAGCGACAGCAAGAGAGTTGATCCTATGACCACCTCCGCGGATTTCCACTTAGTCGCCATACTAAAATTAAATATATACATATGATTATGATTGTTACAAAGGACGGCAATTAAATATTCTAGAAAGTGAAATATAGAATTTTTAACGCACAATCTTCTGCATTTATGCTGTTTTATATAATAACTTATTTCCAATGAAAGATTGACTAATTTAAAAATCTAGAAGCGAATGTGTATTATTGTATTAAATAAAAATCTGATGTGTTGCACTCAATGCCTTTCTCTACTGTTGTACCAACCATTCTTGCAAACTTATCCTTCTTCTTCATGTTAGTTGAGATAAACTCTTGCAGAAATTATCTTATTGCTGGTTTTCTTGCACGTGCAAGGGCAATATTAGAATACAGTAGGCTTTGAGCGATAGTCAAATCTTTTAAAGCTTTCATATTCCGTTCTCTTTACAGGTTAACATATAAAAAAATGAACAGCGATGTTCCAATTGACAGAAGTAAAGTTCTCCAAAACTTACGCAAATAACAAGGAATATCTCTGGAATGGTTAACCCTACAACAACAGCAAAAATTATTTAGACATAAATTGTGTATTTTAGCAAGATCTACATTTTTTGTACAGTACGATTTGGTCTATCTTTTGCGGTTAATCAATTATGTCAAAGTCATCAAGAGTAAATACGGCTACAGAGGCTATAGCCAGAAAATTTAAGATATACATTTCATTTGTCATAAAAATATCACAAGAATATGCCATTTTAATCAAAATCGTTAGAGCCATTTTCAAGAAAATAAACATTTTCGAAAAATTTTCCATGTAATGGGTAGTTTAGATTTCTTCAAAAGCTTCGTGTCGCATCCTTGAAAGACACTAAACTAAAATACCAACTTTGGTTTTCAACTGACTTTTCGTTTTTGAGTTATGCTGTCCACAGATTGACAGACAGGCAGACACACACACACACACACACACACACACACACACACACACACACACACACACACACACACACACACACACACACACACACACACACACACACACACACACACACACACACACACACACACACACACACACACACACACACACACACACACACACACACACACACACACACACACACACACACACACACACACACACACACACACACACACACACACACACACACACACACACACACACACACACACACACACACACACACACACACACACACACACACACACACACACACACACACACACACACACACACACACACACACACACACACACACACACACACACACACACACACACACACACACACACACACACACACACACACACACACACACACACACACACACACACACACACACACACACACACACACACACACACACACACACACACACACACACACACACACACACACACACACACACACACACACACACACACACACACACACACACACACACACACACACACACACACACACACACACACACACACACACACACACACACACACACACACACACACACACACACACACACACACACACACACACACACACACACACACACACACACACACACACACACACTGACGGACGTTTTTCTAAAAATGCTTTTTTTTTTAGATTCAGGGAGTTTCAAAACATTTCCGGTGAAATCTGGACATCGAATTTTTGGGTGGAATACTATACGTAACAGGGAAAGTAAAAATTAGTTTCTTATATTTAAACTATAATAGAAGTTAATAAATTATAATTGATCAATTCAATTATGTTTTTTCATTAGTCACTATGATATAAAGGGTTAAGATTCGTATATTATACGTTATAGGAAACCGAAACTGGTAGGAAATTTGTAACCTAGACAAGCTGCCTTTGTTAAATTCTTGTAGCTTAACGATTTTTAGCACAAATGTATAACGCAGTGAGAATTACAGTATATTAATGTAGTTCTTATAAGTATGTAGCATTGGGTAATTTCAGTTAACTTGCGAAATTATTTCTTCTAGACAAGCAATGAAAAAACTAGATTGAAACAACCTAAATCAAATTCGTTCATCTCACGTCTGCACAACTTAACCCACAGGCTTCTAGTTTTTTGTAGTGTTTAACACCCGCTTTTACTACATACGGCACCGCAGGCGGTGACACTGATGCTACGTGGAATGAAGATGGAGCACCGATGGAATGAGATGGCGGGGGAAACGGAGAACCCGGAGGAAACCCGCCCCAACGCCACTTCGTCCACCATGAATCCCGTATGCGGTTGCCTGAAATCGAACCCGAGCCACTTTGGTGAGAAGCGAGTGGTCTAACACTCGGCTAAGGCGCTGCCTGGAGAGACTTCTGCTCTCAGTAGAGTATGTGTGAAGATATAGTTCGCAATGCTTGACATAGAGGACAGCATTTCTAAGAATGTGGTACAATTTAGGCGACGGTACAAATTGCGCAACCCTCCCCTAAATGAAGAATATGTGTTTTCAAGAATACTTTGTACAAGAGTGAGTAGAGTAAGTTATGAACGTGTACACGTCAGCTTTTTTTAAGTTGCTGTCGCTGTTCAGTTGTTTCTGGCGATGTCCTGGAAAGTTCTAGGTCAACATATAGCGACTATATTTTAAACATCTGACATGCCAATTAGGTATGTTCCCTCCAACCTCTTTATACGTACAAAAAATGAGTAATGAGCTTAATTCTGCAAAGTTTTAACTCTATTAAAATGAAGTAGATTGTAAAATAAGCTTTGTAGAAATTGTTTGTGAAAGTTATATAAAAGTAAAAGATAATAGGTAGAGAAAGTCATTGCAAGTAACACATTAAATTTATGAAATTACTATGGAAAGTTTATTTACACGCAAGCAATACCCGAATCTTCACATATATTTTTGTGTTAACAGCGAGGATACTTCTTTTAATCCCTATCCCTCTCTTTCTCTTCCACTCTTCTTTCCCACCTTGTTTACATCTCTTTTATTCCGTCAGGGTTTGATTCTCGCAATCTCTCCCGTACCTCTCCCTTTTTCTGGGCAACGTACCTGTTATGTGGTGTTGTGAAAATGGCAGTAAAACTATTTCTTTTTGCTGTACAATTAATAAAATTTAAGTCTCAAGTAAAAGGTGCCAGGGCACACACATATGTATTTGTCTCTTATGAGCCACTCACAATAAAGTTAAACATAAGCATACCGTATGGTCCATTTTATTAGACTGATAATAGCAATTAACAATACCGTTATACTTAGCGTGTATCGCAACCCCTCTTACTGTCACAGCCTTCATTGGGTGGAGTAGAATATGTTGTTACCCTGCTTTCATCCAGTAGGAATCAATTTATTTCTAACTTTAGCCTATCGCAGACATCGGAATATCTTTTTCACGTGGAGTGAAACACGTGCTAGAAGTTGGTTCCGCTTTAGTATGTGAGCTTAGTTTTAATGTCATCTAATTTTAAAATGAAATGCACACGTTGATATAAACATCACCATGAATTTGTAATACATGTTTTGGAAGTGTGCAATCAATCAATCAATCAATCAATCAAAAATGTTTATTTGGGCATGCTTACAACATGCCCGGGCTGTTTAGGGAAAGCACTCTTCAGCCTAGTGTAGTGTTTTTTCTTTGTCGTGTTGGGATTTCCCTCGGCTTAAGTGCGTATTTGTGTTATTTTGTGTTTTTGTTGACATTGTGTAGTGTAGTGTGTTGTGATTTGTGTATCTGTGTGTCAGTTCCCGTGTTCCACATCCATCGCTCCATTCATGTGCTTCTGCCCAACAAGATTTATGGTTTTGTTGCTCGTTTATTTCTTTTTATTTGAATGTTGCTGCTACGCTCATTGGTATTTTGTATATGTTTAGTGTGTTTTTGTATGTTGGAGGTTTCAGTGTGTGTTTGTCTCTATTGCGTGTCTAAATGTTGTAGATGCTCTCGTATTTTCTGTTCTTCTTGTTCTTGATATTTGTCGTATACATGTATGAGTGTGATAAGGGTAGGGTTTTTGTCTTTTTGTGTTTCTTGTATAGTTTTCATCTTTTGTGCCGAGTTTATGAGTGTTCTTCTGTAGCTTCTTGTGTGTGCGTTGTGTATGTATGTTATCATTTGTTTTGCTATGTGTGTGTCAATAGGTGTTGTGTTTGTGTATTGGTGTACGGTGTTGGATTTGAATGATGGGGAAAGTTTGTGAGCAATCCTTAGGCACTTTTCCAAGATGTCATGTTTATATCTACGTGAGATTTAAGAAGCTACCAATCAAACAGCGATTCTCCATACACCTCATCACGTGATCACTCTGCCATTCTCATAGCAGATTTTTCAACCTGTTGACTCGCTGATTTTCCGTGTAACGTTACTGATTAAAAATCACTAGGGTATTTATAAAAGTTGCAGCAGAATAAACCGTGATGGTAGATGGTATATTTTTGAGTTTAACATACTTTAACTAAAAAAGATCTTGTTCGTTTTTTACTTTCTGTACTACGTACGTAATAAGAGCAAGTAAGCGTTCAATCCCATTCAAAAATTATTCAATACAGAGATTTCACCTGAAACATATGTTTTGAGACTCTCTGAGCAAGAAGAAAGAAATTGTGTGTCTATACACTTTAGTGTGTGTGTGGGTGTGTGTGTGTGTGCGCGCGTGTGCGTGCATGTGTGTGGTCATCTCTCTGTAAGCAACATGACTCAAAAACGAAAAGACAGTTAAATACCAAACCTGGCATTTAAATTCAACATCCACCACAGATGAAACACCAAGATTTTTAAGAAAATCCCCTATCACAAACTATCCTTTATATGGAAGATTTTGAAAAATGGTTCCAACGATTTTGATTACAATGCAATAATAAATAATAATAATAATAATAATAATAATAATAATAATAATAATAATAATAATAATAATAATAATAATAATAGTAATAGTAATAGTAATAGTAATAGTAATAGTAATAGTAATAATAATTAATCATCATCATAATCATAATCATCATCATCATCATCATGACGATTATGACGATTATGACCATTATGACCATTATGATGATGATAATTATGATGATGATAACCACAACAGGAACAACAAAAAACAACCACAACCGCCACCACAACCACAAGAACAACAACAAACAACTAGAAGAACAACAAGAACAAGAAGGACAACGACCACAATAACGAGAACAATGACAACAAACACAACCGCGGCAACAACCACAACAAACATAACAACCATAACCACAACAAACACAAGAACAATCACAACAACCACAACAACCACAAGAACAATAACAAGATCAACCACAACTACAACCACCACAGAAAGCAGCACAACAACAACCACAAGAACAATAACAAGATCAACCACAACTACAACCACCACAGAAAGCAGCACAACAACAACCACAAGAACAATAACAAGGTCAACCACAAGAACAACGAGAAAAGCAACAAGAACAACACGAACAACAAGGACAACAGTAAAGCAACAATAATAATTATTACAGTAATAATATTAATAATGATGATAACGATGATATAATAATAATAATAATAATAATAATAATAATAATAATAATAATAATAATAATAATAATAATAATAATAATAATAATAATAATAATAATAACAGCAATAACAATAATATCAGTAACAATAATGACAATAATAATGATGATGAGGTGCCGGCGCAACAACTATGCGACCCGAATTCAGGAGGTCTCAGTTCAATGCCCGCCGTAATATGTACCTTTACGTTCACCTGTACCTTTCCATTCTAATTCATGAATGTTAGCAGAAATAGGTTGTATATAGTATATACTGTGATTAACGCGATCTCTAAAAGTACGCGGTCCTGAGTGTAACATACGGAAAGCGGGACACAGTTCGAACTCCAGCATAGGTATCCAGCTCGCCTGTATCCACGTCGCGTCCATGCCACATTATTTATTTTTGTACGAAGCCATGACCATTTTATTGGTTCCTTTACGTCATGGTGGAAGGATGTTCCACTGCTTTTGCTAAATAACCTTAATCAATAACCAAAACAAAGGTTACATAATGGTGTAGAAACGAAATACACTTTACGCTTTCGAACGTATTCGCTAAAAGAGAAAGGGGTAGAGTGAGTGCAGTTTGTCATACAGATCTCTTATTATGATTGGTAGCTATACCTTACAAGCCTTTGAAGGTGTTAAAATCTAAGGGGAAAACTGGATGAGTGCGCAGGTTAGCGGTGAAGCTGACGTCACGAAAGGTCCCAGAAAACAATACAAAATCCACCGAAGATTTTCTTTGTTCAATGAATGTCCAAAACTGTTTGATGGATTGGTCTATAACGAATACACTTGGGCTCGCATGTGTGTACCATCTGGTACTGAAGTCAGGGTGAGAGAATGTTGGAATGGAGACTGATCAAGTCTGGATATTTGACTAATTTTAACTGCTGCCGACGAATTTGTGTTGTCTTCATTAACAACACATTTTCCTGGAATTCGTGTCTGTCATGGGGAATAAAATAGATCTAATTGAAGCAACGTCTGGCTAGAAATACATACACATGCACCAATTAATTAATCTGGGAACGGGCAATGAAAATGGGCGAGGTAGTCACAACCCCCCAATTATCACCTCTCAGCCAAATGGGAGGAGAATAAAAGGCCTTCTGTTCTGCTATAGCACCTCCCACAGAGTGGAGACGATACAGGACGTGCCATCTCCACTCACCTTAACCTTCATTAGCTAGTTTTACTATCTCTACCACTTACCTATAGCATGCAGAGCAAGTATTGCTTTTCACTAAAACATTTGGTAATAAGGTTTCACCATAAATTCATGTTCTGCTACTCCCTGAATCTAAAACACGGCTTTTGCATGTATATCTATGTGCATGTGTGTCTATGAACAGTATAACTCAAAACAAAAGTTTGACAAACACTAAACTTGGTATTTAAGTGCAGAATCTTCCAAGCATGCAACACGAAGTTTTTCAGGAAAATTTCCCAGCCCCACACTACCTATATATTGATCAAGCGAAGTGGTTTCGCGGCAACGTTTGCGACTCCTTAAGAGGTCCTAGGTTTGATCCCTGGCGACCACCCATGATTTTCTCGTGGTTTGCACACGAAGGCCAGGATGGTTCTTCTGTCAGAACTTTCCTTTCCCTCATTTCTTGTACCCACCACTTAGTTCAACGTCAGTGTTTCAGTGTTGTAGGAGCAGGCGATGGTGTTCGGCGGGTTTGGGCTTGGTGGTGGATGTCCGTTCTGTAAAGGTTTCTTCTGGTCAGGACTCGCATCCTTGTGGCCCCTGCTGGTGGTTAGGGTCTCGGGTGGCGTCGAATACATCCGAATATGGTCGCCCTTCGGGTCTCTCTCCTCATCTCTCCCTTCCTGGAAGCACAAAGGGCCGAATGGCCTAGGTGCAGTGCTCTACTGTACCCGTGGTATATTCCTTTACCTTTACCTGTAAATGAAACTTTTTCTGACAAGTTTGATTTTCTCAAAAAATAGCTCTAATATATATTTTGATAAAACTCGTTAAGAGTATTTACGTATCCTCAATTGTTTGGGGCTACCCCAAGAAGTCCTCCTCATTCTGAATTAATTTCCTACAACTTATTAACGATAAGAAATAGGTAGAATCTTGCTACAGAAAACGAAAAAGAAAAATGTTTTATATTATATCTTTGAATTGTCAAATGGGGGAATATAGTAGGCTTTAAGCGAATGTAAAATCTTTTAGAACGGGTCGTTACGTGACGACTTTCAAATTCATTCCTTTATATGACAACGAGAAAAATACGAGTAGCCGATTTGCAGTACGACATTAAATTCCCCAACTGTTTTGCACGATTCCCTAGTGGTCTAACCGGGAAAAGTACGAATCAGTTGGGGAATTTAATGTCGTACTGACAAGTTGGCCATGGTAGCTTAGTGGTTAAAGCAGCCGCTCGATAAGCGGAAGATCCGGTTTAGCAGGAAGTGATTGCAACTTTTTTATTTTAAATAGAACACCTATATGTTTTAATAGATTCGGATAGTAAACTTCAATAGCTCTTCAAAGAGTACCCACAATAGATATTTATGTAAAATTAATTAATGTTAAATAAATAAAAACAAATTGTGTAGCGAAGTAAAACGTTTCTTTCTTTTCTATGATTTGACTGTGCTCTGTTTTAATTCATAAAAGTACGTTTATTTTACTGTGATTTCTTTATGTTCATAGAATATAATCTGTTTAACCAGAAGTTCCTGCAACTTTCCTATTTTAAATGATAATAATCTTTTTTGACGGTTCGGACAGTACTCTTCAGTAATTTTCAACATAAATAAGAAAGCAAGCATAAAGGATAAGAAACAAATACAGTTCACTTTCTAAATTCTGTGCTCAAACAGACACCAGTAGAGAAAGTAAAACCTGTAGTCATACCAAGGTGACACTGAACGTTTTAGAAAATCAAAGAGGCATTAGTTTTAAAAATGTTTAAATTATTTTATTGTGTTTCAAAGTATTCCCCTCTTCCTGAAGTACCTCAGAAACCATGTTTTTTATAGTTTTACACTGCTTTATCTCATGATGAAAAAGCCATTCCACGCATTTTAATCTTCAATTTTTGGAAACAAAAAGAAACCACAATGTACTAGATGAAAGCTGTGTGGTGAAGGGGTACCTGTTGCTAATCTTTAGGGGATCCAGATGCTCAGTTGTTGGTTTCAATGTATGCTACATGCGTTGTCATGATGTAAAATTATTTTTCTTTTTTGGGCGTTTTTCACGATTTTTTTCAAACATTTGCTGCAAACAGACATTTGTGTAGCAATCGACAGCAACGGTACGTCTATCTTCTAATGCTATACGAGTATAACATCAATATGACCAGTTTTATAAAAAGCCAGGAACCATTGCTAATTCCTTGGCATCTTTTTAGTCATAGGTTCTGTTCAAAAGAACCACTGAGCCGATAGAGTTTTCTTTTCAGGACCATAACAATAAACCCAAGATTCATCACCAGTAACGATATTCGAAACCGAATTTGAAGTGCCACCTTGGAATTTTCCCAGTTTTCCTGCACCAATCAATCTGTTTTTGTTTTTAATCGAGAGTCAGTTTATATGGTGTCCATCAACAACAAAGTTGATATATAATGTTTTGAATTTGACCCATATCAATGCACAATGTCTCTCGAATAAATTCATAAGATGTCCGTTGATCTTCTTCAAGCATTGCTCAAACAGCGGCAATATTTTCATCAGTAACAGCAATTCTTGGGTGTCCTTTACTCATTCTTACAAACTCTTGTTCCTATTTCTTCTTCGTGTTAGTTGAGATAAACATTTGCAGACATTATCTTATTGCTTATTTCCTTCTAAGTACAAGGGGAATATGGGAATACAGTAGGCTTTGAGCGATAGTCAAATATTTTAAAGCTTTCAAATTCCGATCACTTTGCACGGCTAACATATAATAAATGAACAACGATGTTCCATTTGACGAAGTTTTTTTTTTACGAAACTTACACAAATAGCAAGGAATATCTCCGTACAAAAAATTTATTGGGACATAAACTGTGTGTTTTACCAAGGTATATATTTTTTGTATGGTAAGATTTGGTCTATCTCTTGCGGTTTAAGAGTTATTCAAGTCATTCGGAATAAACAGGACTACATAGGCTATGGCCAGAAATTTCAAAATATACATTTCATTTGTCGTAAAATATCTTAAACGTGTGGCTTTTAAACAAAATCGTTAGAGCCATTTTCAAGAAAATCAAAATACTCGAAAAAGTTTCCATTTAAAAGGTAGTTTAGGATAGAGGAATTTTCTTCAAAAACTTCGTGTCGCTTCCTTAAAAGGCATTAAAGTTAAATATCAACTGTGATTTTTTTTACCGAGTTTTCGTTTTTGAGTTATCTCCACAGACTGTCACACAGACACATACACACACGGACCATTTTCTAAAAATGTATTTTTTGAGTTCAGGGGACCTCAAAACATATTTCCGGTGAAATCTCGACATCGAATTTTTGGGTGGAATACAATACTTCCTCTACTTCCTATACGTAATAGAGAAAGTAAAAAGATCTCTTGAATTCGCTGTACTAATACTTAATTCTTGCCTTAGATGGAGCTTTTGCGTCAAATGTATTCTGAACCGATCTTTACATCATTTAGGGTTAATGATTTAAATAGAAAATTATAGTGCGTGAGTATTCTCTAGCCAAGTCCATTTGTGGTTGATAAACATTTTTAATTTGAGGCTAATTAGGCCGGTAATGAAGGACTTCCTGATGATTTACACATTCCGGTCAGTGTTGCCAACACAAAAGCATTGCAGTTTTCAGTCTTAAAATTCGCTATTAAACATATCTGCGCATATAGTTTCTTTGACCGAACTATCGATACAATAAAACTCTTACCATTAGTGTGCGTAGAAACCATGTAAGCATAGTGACAGCTATGAAAAGATTGGGAAATCTTTAGTTGAAGTAGATGAAATAATACGAAATTCTAAATCAGAAAACATCAAGAGAAACAGACAAACTCTGTGGAAGCAATTTAATGACTTATATAAAGTACGAGAATATGTAATACTGCCATACACACAAATAATAGAAGCAAATGTCAACATTTTGAAAGATGGGTAAGATGGACAATTAACATGAGAAAATCTAATGAACAAGAACACAAAGAGTACAATTACTAGTACTAGTATAATTTTAATTTACTTATGCTTTATATCACATAACTTTGTTTACTGACGTGCAGTTATAATTAGAACATGTGGTATGGTTCCTAAGAGATCCATCAGTAAAGATATACAGGATGGAAGGGAAGTCGCTACCTTCCTTCTAATTTGTGCTTCATAGAAGCATTATAAACAAAAAGATCTAATGGCATTTTATTCTTTGATCAGCCGGTTTCGAAAAAAATAAATGGTCTTTGATCCAAATTGGATGCGTAATTCCACAAGAATGTACGAAGATAACAGTTTGTTACTGGTAATATGCGTAGAGTAACTTATTTCTGACGTAGCTTCGGTAGTAATTACGGGACACAGGGTTTCGAAATAGTTAATCACTTAAAAGACGTGGAGGAATACCCCAAGCAGCTTTTTCACACGTGCAGTAAGTCGACAACGTTGCGTCGAGCTTGGTCAGGGAATTGACCTGGTTTGTGGATGTAAACAGGTCGGACACTTTCCCTTTCGTTTAATGCTTTGGGAGCCGACACTCGTGATTGGCCTACACTCGCACAGTAAACACGGAAGGAGAAGGCAGGGTATTTGTTTGCGTTCTCAAGAAGCACCGTTACTGCGTTTGTTTATATACTGACCTAGTGAAAGTGACACCCACATAATCTGCAATGTTGTCAGCTTGTTTTCGACAAAATAAAAATATCTCTGTAGGAAATGGTCAGAGACAAAAACGTAAGATACAAAATGGGCTCCAAATACGGAAATTTATCGCAGGTTTAAATTAATGTAATGACTTCTTTTCCACCCGGTATGTATAACATATCCTGCCTTGGTAAAAATACAACTAAGGCTATTTAATTTCCGTAAGTAGATCGCTTTTGAGTTTTATTAGCTTTCCTCTTGTATTATTCGATAAAATAGTCAAACCAAATCCAACTAGAACTTGTTATTATTTACAGAAAATCATTCATGATTTTTGGGAATAACACAAGCTCTAGTTGACGAATGGGGCTAGTAAGTTAAGAAAAGCTTTTTTCTTCAAAATCTTCCTATATATGCTTGAAGCACGTTAAACTTATATACTGTGGCAGTAATTTTAGGTCACACCCCGAATTCACCATTTTTTGTTATATTTAATTTTATTATATAATAATTTATGAATTGTTAAGAATTAATGTTAAATTTTATAAGTTAGGTAAAACAGCTCTCATTTATATTTAAGTATGCTATGAATAAACAACATAGCAATCTTCGGATATTACAGCTTCTGTGGTTCAAACAAATGATGAACCCACACTGTTACACATTTTTTTTCACCTAACAACAGATAACAGTTAGCAACAGGGATTATTATAGTGAAGGAGGACAAATATAGTTAAGAAATAAATGTAATAAAGGATCGAGAGCTTTTGTACCTTGTTCAGTTGAAGAATACCAGTTATGTTAAAATATTGAAGTAAATAAAAAATACTTTATTGGAGAAAGTCGTATCATTTCCAGGAAAGTTCCCTGCACCCGCAAGGCTCATCGAAAAGAGCCGACCAGACGAGCCGAGCGAAGGAGAAAATAGCGATCGCTGCAATACCAACTTTGGTTTTTAACCGACGTCTCAATTTTGAGTTATGCTGTCCACAGACTGACAGACACACAGACGCACACATGGACCTTTTTCTAAAAATGCCTTTTTTTTATATTTTGAATCAGGGGGTCTCAAAACATATATATTCGGTGAAATATCGACATAGAATTTTTGGGTGGAATATAATACTTCCTTCTACTTAACAGTAGAGAAAGTAAAAAACATTTGTTTTTATAAATATGACTTTCTAGAAATGTTATTGTACCCCTGGTATTGAGGAATTTCTTTGTTTACTAGTGGTTCGTGTGGAGTGCTTGAGATGCAGGTTTCTTTGCATTAAGAAGGACGGATGTAGTACGTAGGTATGACAGGAAGGCGACAGTGACGGGGGTATGGAAGCGGGGCTGGGTACTGGAGGGTTCCCGGAAGGTAGACGGTAGAGGCGGCAGTTCATTCATAACATGGGCAGGCAGTGTGTTGCGATAAACGCAGTGTAATAGCTGTCCGTCAGTCTGTCATCTCAGTGTTGCCACCCACACACACATAAGGCTCTCACAATGCCCCGCTTTGATCTCTTCCCGCTTCTGGTTGCCAAATGCCACGCAACGTCCGTACGCAAATACACACCTACACTGCAGCTCCAACTTAACGGCGTTCTTTGCACGAGGTCGCGTCTTTTGTGGTCGCCATGCCGCCGCACCGGTCGGCAGAGGTCATGTACTTACATATACCTGTCAATCCCGGCTTCGTATCTCGTACATGCTCTGGCCTACTCCCCTCTGCTTCCCGCTCCTTGACGGTCACCACACTAAAACCAAATGATTATCCACTCTTCTACAACTGTTCTTCTTTGTCTTCTCTACTGCGTATAGTAAGTAGAGGAAGTATTGTATCAACAACAACAACATTTCACGGTTTAAGCTACCAAGGCTCGTTCCAGTTTCATATAACATAATTAAGTGTTGTGTTCCTCTGTTTCTTGGTCCACCAATATCTTTTTTACTTTCTCTACTGGTAAGTACAAAGAAGTATTGTATTCCACCCAAAAATTCGATATCGAGATTTCACCGTAAATGTTTTGAGACCCCCTGAATAAAAAAAAGCATTTTTAGAAAAAGTCCGCGATCGCGTGTGTGTCAGACTGCGGACAACATAATTAAAAAACGAAAAGTCGCTTAAAAACCAAAGTTGGTATTTAAGTTTAATGTCTTTGAGGCATGCGACACGAAGATTTTGAAGAAAATAGCCCCACCCTAAACTACCCTTTACATGGAAAATTTTTCGAAAATTTTGATTTTCTTGAAAATGGCTCTAGCGAATTTGATTAAAATACCATATGTTTAAGATATTTGTATGACAAATGAAATGTATATTTAAATTTTATAGCTATAGCCTATGTATTCCTGTTTACTCTGAACAGCTTTTGTATAACTGGAAAACCGTAAGAGATACACAAAATCTTAACACACACAAAATGTAGATCTGTCTAAGGCACACAATTTATGTTCAAATACATTTTTTTGTACAAGGAACCATTTCGGAGATATTCCTTGTTATTTGTATCAGTTTCGAAAAACTTAAAACTTTAGTGAAACACAACATCGCTGTTCATTTTTTATATGCTAAGCATGCAAAGAGAACGAGATCAGAAAGCTTTAAAAGATTTGACTATCGCACAAAGCCTACTGTATTCTAATATTCCCCTTGCACTTACAAGGAAATAAGCAACTGTATAAATGTTTATCTCAAGTAACACGAAGAAGATATAGCAATAAGAGTTTGTAATAATGGTTAGTACAAGAGTAGAGAAAGTCATGTGTGTGCAACACATCAGATTTTTACCCAATTGTAATCTAAAGCTAATTTTGGGATGCGGCTATCATTTATTCTATCGACATATTCCTTCCAGTTGTTTCTATATTTTTATTCTGTCTTTCAACTTAAAGATATTCACCTCATTTCGAATCTCTTCGTTTCTTGTTTTACCTAGAAGAGTACACTCTGCAAAATTCCTTAAAAAACTTCAATTGAGCTGTTTCAATAATTGCTATCCTACTACTAAGATCGTAGGTAAGCTATCCTTTGCATGGAAATTTATTCGAAAATGTTTATTTTCTCGAAAATGGCTCTAACGATTTTGGATTAAAAGGCCATAAGGGTGGAGAAATTTTCTTCAAAATCTTCGTGTCGCATCCTTAAAATCTCTTAAACTTAAATAGTACTTTTGGTTTTTGACCAATTTTTCCTTTTTGAGTTGTGCTGGCCACACACACACACACACACATACACACAGAGAGAGAGAGAGAGAGATGGACCTTTTTATAGAAATGCTTTTTCTTTGGATTCAGGAGACCTCAAAACATATATTTCCGGTGACTTCTTAACATAGCGTAACTATGCGTAACTATACGTAGTAGAGAAAGTAAAAAATGTGTATACTTCTCGTCAAAGCACACAATTTGTATTTTTGCAGAGTTAACTTTCTGAGATATTCCTTATTATTGGTTTTAATTGTCGAATAATTATTCTTTTCTCAATCCGTAAGTGTTAAAAAAACTCTTGCGGGGCGAAATTGCGGCACACCCGTGGCCGTGATATAATCCTGCATTAACAGCGTCAATATTTTTGAAACATGAGAAGGAATAGGAAATTATTATAGAAATGAAACTGTGGGGGATGAGAAACAACCCCCGCATTTGCCTTCACCACGAAAAAAAGCAATGTCAGAATAGGCAAAGTTACCGCGGAGCTTTCTCGTTTGGTGGTTTTTACAATGGTTTAGTATTTACTGGATTCAATTTCACCTAATTCTCCTTTCTGAAATGCCGACACATGTTCATGTACTTTGTGCATTACTTTGCACTTTCTTACAGAAATCAGTGAAAGGAAATTCAACTTGCGAACATCAAAGAGTTCTGTAGAACAAAACAACAGCCGTTCTTGTTCAATAACCATAAGGAAGTAAAGAATCGGGGGGAAGCGACGTTTAACAAAATTTGTTTACTCTTGACAGCAATGCTTTTAAATGGACTGTTCCAGATTTGTTTACCCAATTTCTCTAGAGCAGCAGCATCGTCTCTTGGGAGTGCCAATTTGTTTATATTATGGTGTTTGTGGGAGGCTATTTCATTCATACGCTGCGTATTTGATCATGAGCAATAAATAACACTTAGCAATGCCTCGGATATCCACCATTCACGATCGTTTACCTTGCAAAGAATAGATTTAGCTGATAAAATGTCACATTGTTAATAAACCGTAATAGTATGCAGCATTTAACATCCATATTGACCGTAAGGATAAATTACGAAATCCTACCACTTCAACACCAACTTCACTTTCCATCAGCGCAATCGCGTTGATTCCTTGAACTTTGAACTCGTTTACCACACACATAGCAGGAAGAATATTATGTGTTGCATTCTACCCAAAAAATTTAATACCAAGATTTCATTTGAAGTACACATTTTGAAATCCCTTAAACATAAAAATAGGATTTAAAAAATGTGCAAGTCTGTGTATCTGTGAGCAGTACAACTCAAAAACGAAAATTGGATTAAATACCAAACGTGGTATTTAAGTTCAGCATCTTCTAAGGACGCCACACGAAGCATATAATGAAGAAGAAACGGACCAATAAAAAATTTAGTTCAATGAACGCTGTTTTTGCTTTCTCTATTACGTAGGTATTATAGAGGAAGTATTTTACTCCAAAAAATTTTGATGTCGAGTTTTCATCAGAAAGATTGACATTTAACCGACTTTTTGTTCATGCTTTGTGCTATTCACACACACACACGCACACACACACACACACACACACACACACGCACACGCACACGCACACGCACACGCACACGCACACGCACACGCACACGCACAGACACACACACAGACCTTTTTCTAAAAATGCTTTTTTTATTCAAAGGGTCTCAAAATATATATTTCTAGTGGAATCTCGACATCAAATTTTTGGGTGGAATACAATACTTCCTCTACTTACTATATAGTAGAGAAAGTAAAAAAGTAGATCAAATTAATGAGGTTGAGAAGGAAAAAAAAAACGACATTATAAGCTTTGGATTTTTTATTTAAGAGACAAATACAACATTTCAACCTGGGAAGTGATTGGTCTACATTTTGGTGCTTTGGAGTAATTCGGAAATTTGTTCCGACATTTTCAACATTATTGGAAGATATTGGTTTATAAACTATGCGTGATTATTTGTATATTTTACACAATCATCTGTATACTACACTTAATTAAATAAATATGGTTAGCTGTCCTCTTTCCAAGTTTTATAATAATTTTGTCCACTACTACACTTTATCTATCAAATGTGTTTATATTATACCTTTTTTGTCCTTTATCATTCATATTTAAAATTGCCTTTTTCTGCAGATCTATTAGCAGGCGTGTCTTTAATTCAACCCTAAAATAGAACAGCTATCCAACTACTGGATTGCTCTCATATTACCCTTGTACCTACAAGACTACCAGCAATAATTTCTACAAATCTTTATCTTGATTGACATAAAGAAAAAAGAGGAATAAGTGTTCGCAAGGATAGTTAGAGTAGAGAAAGTCATGTGAGTGTCAGTTTTTTTTGAACAACTCGAAGTGTGAACAGTGAGGTCTGATGTTGCGTCATATTCATATTGATTTTATTTGTTTTTTTGACTTTCCACTCCCTCTGTACTGCTGACTATGACAGTTCAAGTGCAGTAATCGAATTCACAGTTGTGATAGTCAATTTCACCGTTTAATTGGAAACAAAGTTCCGCTGTCTGCTTACAATCTTCGAAATGTACTTCGTTTTGCAATTATGACTAAATAAGTGCATATTAGGCCGTCTCTGTGCTCTAGGGGTTACCATGCTATCGTCTGGTCCATCCGACGAGGGGCAATAGATTTTGTTCGAGTGTAAAAGTTGTTTACATGAATTCCTTTGGGAGAGAAGTAAAGCCGTTCCTCAGGTGTAATGTAAAGGAACCTTCAAAGAGAAGGTTCATCAGCAAATTTGTCTATGATTTCACTCCGCAGCGTCCTGCTTCTCTCCCTTAGCGCTAATCATATAGCACCATGCACGCCTAATGCCAGAGTCAGAGACTACACAAGTTCATCTGGTTACAGAAAGCGAATTAAGGAGATATGAACATTCTTGGTGGAATGTGCAGCAAAAAATTCAAATAGAAATAACCACACCTGCTACCTCATGGAATAGCTTTTAGAGGTATTATTGAGAAATGTTTAACTTGCACATTGTTATTAGTTTGTCATACAGCATATTGTGAGATTTAACGAGATCCACATTTTTTGTACAGTAAAATTTCGTCTATCTCTTACTGTTTACCAACTATGTAAAAGCTATTCAGAATGAAGAGTACTTCAAAGGCAGTTCCCCCCATGCCAAAAAATAAAAAGTAGAGAAATTCAGATACACATATTAGTTATGAAAACATCTTAAACATATGACACTTTAATCAAAATTGTCAGTCTCTTCCGAAAGCATCGCGTTAATCGGGATAAAGAATTGCAGAAATACTTTCATTACACATTTCGTAGATACAAGGACCGCAAACGGAACCAAATCCACTGTCAGATGTTAAAAGCGGCCCGCTCTATCCTGGCCTTCAAATGTCATATTGTTTCCACGCTATCTCAAGAAGCCAGTGAACAGTGACAGCATACAAATAAAAGTGTTGAATTCTGTTTAGTAATAACAATATCTCGGAAGTGGCTCATTCAAAAAAAAAAAAAAAAAAAAAAAAAAAACAACATATATTTGAAATAAATGTGTTTTAAAGAGTCCGCCAGTTGTATACGTTTTTGCCTATATACTATGATTTACCTGTTAAGCAAACTAGCAGCCCCTATCTGTGGTGTGGAAATAATATACCTGCCTCTATTCGAAAGGTACCTCCAGTTTTGCTTAAGGAGATTTTCCCCCAAAAGTTTTCTTTTTTCGAGGTTTTCCCTAAAAAAACGAATTTCGGGTAATTTTAAGCTCTATAGACTTTGGGCTCATTTGAGCATCGCTTCACCCATTTTATTCAGTCATTGTTCTATATGATCTACCACATGCAGAAGTATTTTGAAATGTAGATGACATACATTAGTCCTAAAGAATACAAAATAATATTATACTTCATTTTTCAAGTAAATAGTTTAACAAAATGGTTAGAAATATTGTTGAGAAAATCAACATTTTCGAAAAAATGTTTCATTTAAACCGTAATTTGGACAGGGAGGGTTTTCTTGAAAGTTTTCCTATTACATATTTGGGAGATCTTGAATTAAATACTAAGTTTAATATTCATCCAATATTTGTTTTTCAGTTGTGTCGTTCACAGACCAACATGGACCTTTTTCTAAAGATGCGAATGTTGGATTAACAGAACTTTCACTTTACACTTTTCTACTAAGTATTCTTACAAAACCTTATTACTCTATCTACTTCTTGTTTATTTAGATGAACTTTCGCTGCAGATTTATAATTCCATTGTATGTAGGTATATAAAATGGATAAATCACAGCTAGGGTTTTAAAAAGCGAGTTTCTATGTGATGGCTTGAAATGTGCTCCTTACATAACTATGAGAAAAACCTCATGTGTTGCACTCACATGACTTTCTCTACTCTTGTACTAACCATTCTTACAAACTCTTATTCCTATATCTTCTTCGTGTTAGTTGAGATAAACATTTACAAAAATTATCTTATTGTTTATCTCCTTGTAGGTGCAAGGGGAATATTAGAATGCAGTAGGCTTTGTGCGAGTCAAATCTTTTAAAGCTTTGAAACTCTGTTCTGTTTGCACGGTTAACATAAAAAATGAATAACGATGTTCCATTTGAGATAAGTATAAGTTCTCTAAAACTCACACAAACAACAAAGACTATCTCCGAAATAGTTCACTCTACAAAAGCACTATTTAAACATAAATGCTGTATTTTAATAAGATTTACATTTTTTGTGTTGTAAGATTTGGTTTGTCTCTTACGGTTTACCAGTTATACAAAAGCCATCTAGAGTAAACAGGACTACATGGGCTAAAGCCAGAAAATTCAGAATAGGTATATCTACATTTCGTTTCCCTCAAAAATATCTTAAACATATGGCATTTTAGTCAGAATCGTTAGACCCATTTTAACGAAAATCAACATTTTTGAAACAATTTCCATGTAAAGGGTAGTTTAGGGTGGAGAAATTTTATTCAAAATCTTCGTTTCGCCTCCTTGAAATACATTAAACTTAAATACCAGCTTTGATTGTTAACCGAATTTTGGTTTCGCTGTCCACAGACAGACACACGCGCGCGCGCGCACCTTTTTCTAAAAAGTTTTTTTTTTTTTTTTGGGGGGGGGGGGATTTCAGAGGCCTGAAAACATATATTTCCCGTGAAATCTCGATCGAATTTTTGGGCGGAATATAATACCTACTTCCTCTACTTTATTATATGCAGTAGAGAAAGTAAAAAGATATAAGTATTTGAAAATTCAGACAACAACACTGTAAATGCTTCACGACAAAATAAATTTTGTGCTTGAAATAAGTTATCTCCTTTCACGGTGTCTAGATTTTTTTGTGTGGTGGATTTTGTGTGTCTCTTATAGTTCACAGTCGTTCAAACAACTTCATAGGATATTCCCAGAAAGTTCAAAATCACTGTATTTTATTTTGAAACAACTTTAAACATTTGTTATTTTGATAAAAAACGTTTGAGCTATGTTTGAGAATGGGGACACTTTCAAAGGATAAAGGATGGTTTTTCGTGGGGAATTTACTTAAAAATCTCGATACGCTTCTTTGAAGGATATTTAACTTAAATAGCATTTTCGGTATCTATCCGATATTTCGCATTTATTATTGTGGTGCCGCACACACACACCCTGGGTCCTCTTTCCTAAAAGTAATTTTTCTTGTTTATCCAAGTAGAACATCAAATATGTATTTATGGTTAAATCTTGATATCGAAATTTGGGTGGAATGTAATATTTTATTGAATATAGTCATTTTTATCTGAAATTCCTACGCTTCGTGATTTTGAGTTTGTACCACAGACATTAATGTATTGTATTTAAACCTCCAAATATTGATAATCCAAATTTAAAACCCACGTATTCACGTAAATCTTTTTTAGAATTTTTCTACAGTCAAAATACTCCATATGATGCAGTTTCTACACATTTATTTCAAATATTCTGTTCTACCCGTCAAAAGTTCATTGAGAAAATAATGCACTAATGCACATAATTTATAAAATAAGTTACAATTTCGAAAAATAAAACATTAACGTTTTAGAATAAAAGCATTTGGAGAGTATAAAATATAATAATTAGGGGTTAATGTAAAAAAGTCTGATGCAGCAGATACATTTGCAAACTTGTTGCAAAAAGCTGAGTTTTTGAAGTGAATATTTTTAAAAAGGCATCGTATGAGGCTTTTTATTTCAACAATGACATTCTTTACTCATTTTTGTACATACTCTTAAACACGCGTGTTCTATGTTCTTCATTTTAATCGGGATAAACTTTGCAGAAATTGTGTTATTACATATTTCCTCGTAGCTACAATGGGAATATGAGAACACAGCAGGCTTAAGGATAGTCAAATCTGTAAGATCTGCACGCTATATGATCGATTTGAATAACAATTTCCTATTTGGAAAAAAAAAATTCGTATTGGGAAATTCGAACAGGCATTTGACTGCCTATGCCATGATGTGAAGAAGAAGAAGAAGAAGAAGAAGAAGGAGAAGGAGAAGGAGAAGGAGAAAAAGGAAATTCGAACAAACACAAGCAATACCTATCTCGGAAATGGCTCACTGCGCAAAAAATATATTTTATATAAATTATATGTTTTAACGTGTAGTAAGATTTTGTCTCTTACAGTTTAGCAGTTATGCAAAAGACATCATTTTCACTTGGTATGAAAACATCATAAACATATGGCATTTTATTTGAAATCGCTAGAGCCATTTTTGAGAAGAAAAACATTTTCGAAATTTTTGCCATGGAAAGGGTAGTCGGGGGTGGGGGAATTTTCTTGAAAATTTCGTGTCGCGATCTTGGGAGATCGCAATACCGAATTTGGTATTTAACTAAGTTTTCGTTTTTTAGTTATGTTGTTTGCAGACACACCCACAGTCTCAAAATATAGATATATTTGCGGTGAAATGTTGATATCGAATTTTTGAGCGGAATACAACACTTCATCTAATTAATATACGTGATAAAGAAAGTAAAAAGAAAATATAAGGCTGGTAGACGTGAGGCAGATGTTCATATAAGCAGATTTGCCGCACAGTGTGTGGATTCTAAAGTGACAGGATTTGTGTTCCGGTTGAATCAAGTTGACAGTCGGAACATTAGATTAAGAAAAGTGTTTGGCTGGGCAAAGGATGGGCCGTGAAATTCGTGTAGAGGAGTGCGTTATATGAGCCATCAAATTAACTTAATACAAACCATACATATAATGGAGAGGCGGCGCGGACAGACGCTGGGGGAGGGGCCAGAGGAGCTGAAACCCACTTCGACTAAACAGACAGTTAAAAATATTAGCGAAGAAAATGCTGCTAAAATAACAAACATTTCTTGGTTTTTAAAAACCTTTCTAGCATCGCACATTTCTACAGTGTTGGATTTTCTGGCTTGAGTGTTTGAAGCCCTGGTTTTATTTATTCTCTATGGCCCCCTCTCGACTTTCCCCCCTCCCCCCGGAGAAGCCTCTGCCGAGACGTCGAGGTAGTGTGGCTGTAGTCATTCAGAGTTAGTTCGGGTGCTAGATTAACCGGTATGTGGAAGTGTTTTGTTTAGTTTGTTGGCCTTACTTCGGACCGAACAACGTGTGCGAACATATTTGTTATTTTGTTGCAATGTCGACAGATAAACAAATTATCTGAGTGACAAAGTGCTGCAGTGATTTAGTTTTTAAAAATCTGAGAGAACTTGTTCTTTTCTACACATTTACCACAGGTAAGAATGTTTACGACGTCAAATGCAACCATGTCTATACAAGATTTAGGACAAAATCTGCTTTGTATGCTCACATGACTTTCTCTCCTCACTCTTGCACAACCTATTCTTAAAAACTGGTATCCCTATGCCTGCGTCAATACAAATTGTTCTATTACATATTTCCTTATAGGTATACAAGAGAATAGCTGTTCGCTATGTAATGACTTTGGCATTCCATTCATAAATTGTATATTTTAACTAGATCTACATATTTTTGTAGTAAGATTTTGTCTATAGGTTAACTAGTTGTGCAAAAGCCAAACAGAATGACGAGGACCTCTGAAAACATCCCACAAAATTTAATATGTACTTCTCATTTGTCATAAAAATATATTTTAATTAAAATCATTAAAGGCATTTAGAAGGAAATTAAAATATTCGAAAAATGCTCAATTTAAAGGTTGTCTGGGACGAGTGAATGTTAGTTTAAATATTCCTGTCACATTTTTGGAACATACTGAATTTAAATACCAACTTTTGTGTTTCACGGATTTTTCATTTTTGACTTATGCTGTTCACTGACACACATACACACAAACCTTTTTTCTAAAAATACCATTTTCATTCCGGAACTTCCAAAACGAGTATTTTGGTTGAAATCCTGTATTGAATTTACTCGTCACACGTAGTAGAGAAAGTGTCAGTCATTTTCTCAGGAATTAAAAAATGGAAACTTTGCTTTTTAGTTTGTTTATGCTCCAAGCTTTCTTTTGGCACCTTTTATTTGCTAATAATGGCAATATGTTATCACTCTGTGTGGCTTTTGAAACGCTCATTAACACAGTACTGTAATGCGTATTGCAAATTTAAGTGTTCTTTTTTCTCAAAATCTTTTTTTCTCAGTATTTTTCCATAAGTGAAAATGCTCCACGTGTCAAAATATTTGACCGATTAACTTCAAATTTTCAGCAAAAAATTATGAATGATTAGTTAAGACACTCACATTGCCATGTTTAAAATTTTTAATTACTCTATTTTTATTAGTTATTTTCATAACCTAATGTGCATAAAATCGAAAAATGCTACATTTTAGGGCTTGTCATATTTTTTTTAACAAAGCTTCATTTGAATAAAATAGACTACAATGTAGGGTTCTTTGTAATGATTTTAACTGACTGAAATATTATTTGTGATTGTTGAAGGTGGAGAGAGTATACTTAAGTGATTTTTAAATCTTTTAAAAGCAGTGCATTTGGTATTCCGTTCTTTTTTCGTGACTACAGAAAAAAAAAGAATAGCAACTTAGTAGTTGAGAAAAGTATAAAGTACTTCACAATTTAAATAAATAATAAATAATATCTCGGAAATGCTAATCCTGAAATTAAATCTACCTTTTTGCCTGGTAGGCTTTTTTTCTAAATCTTACAGTTTAAAGTTTTCTAAAATTCGTTTAGAATAAAGAGGAGTTGGCAGGCTACTAGTGGAAAATTTCAGCTATAGATTTGGTTTATGCAAATAATTTAAACATTACGGAACGATTTTCTTAAAACCTTCAAAGCTTCCATGGCGCTTCTTAGGTAAACACTTAAGTTGAATACCAAATTTGGCTTTTAACTGCTTTCTGTTCTTAAGTTATGCTGTTCAGACACACATGCACACATTCACGGATCTATTTCTAATGTAATTTATTTATTGATTTATAATCTAATAGTATTAATTATATTATTTTATTTAATGCATTTTCATTTGAGGGCTACCAAGATGAAAAATCATAAATCTACGGTTAACATGTTCTTTTAAAAACTTCACGTATACATAAAATTAGTTATAAAACATTACATTAATAATAATCAATTTCAAGGAAATATAAATAATTGGTATGAACATTTTGATATTATTATTATTATTATAATTATTATTATTATTATTATTATTATTATTATTATTATTATTATTATTATTATTATTATTATTATTATTATTATTATTATTACTGGTAATTTAAAATGTCATTATTTTAATTGTATCAGTTAATTGAATATTTTCAGTTATGTGCTTAATTCTTGCTTACTGAATGATTTTCTTTGCGTAGAAAGTGTATGGTGATTTAACACTTATTTTCTTATTTCTGTGTTCAGGAAAAACTAGTCCATAAGGCCACATTTTTAGTGAATTTTATAATATTTGCATTATATCTAAGCATTATGCTAATTTTCTAGTATCTCGTAAAATGTTTATTTAAATTATTATGTGTTTTGTTTTCAAACTAGAATGACCCGTTGTACCTAATGGAAATTATGCGTAACTGATTTGTTTTGTTTGTATACATACCAAAAATTTAGTAAAAAGGGGCAAATCCGTCCACGCAGAAGAATTGTTGTTGTTGCTGAAATAGTCTGTAAGATTTAATTAGTCTTGTCCTGACGCTCCTCATTACACTAACTGTCACAGAGACACCCTTGGAGATGCAATTTTAAAATTTAACTTGAAAATAAAATATTCAGAGTTGTAGTAAAGAAATTTATTATATTTTATTATTTTATTGATTATTTCAATTTAGTAGAATTAGGGTTTAATACAGAATGTTGACACTAGGGAGAGTATTTCCACAAAAAAAGATAAATACCACCTCACGTTCCTTTAGAACGTATTTTTCTTTCTTATCAAAAATGTTCTTTCATGTATAACCATCAAACGCGAACAGTTTATTAATGGCTGCCTATCCATATCAACATGTTTGTCATTCATTACCGCAGACATTGGGGGTAATGATGCGGAGATTAAATGCCTTTTCCCTCCAATGTTGAATTTTCTATGTTTACAAACATTTATCTCGGAAACTACTTACGATATCACACTAAAAATTTTGTAGTACGAGAGCGAACACTTTTAGAATGCCATGTTTCTAAAAACAAATTAAATGTGTTTATATTTTACAGCTACTTTCTAAGACTTTACGATTCGATTGTTATGTAGTTTGTTTGCTTTGTTCTAATAAACGGTTAATTATCACCATTTAAAGATTTTGTATTCACCCAAAAATAATTTCACTACAGAGCATTTGCGGACTATAATTTTTTACATTAACGCGACTTAGAAATGCATTTGGCGAAAAAGTCCCATCTGAGGCAACAATGTATAATTGTTACAGCGAATGCAAAGCAGACCAGTTTTTTCTTACTGATGAATTTCACGAAGAACGTCCAATAATTGTTGTTTGCCGCTGCTAACACAATAAACGTTTATTTGAAATAAATTGTGTTCTTTAACAAAATCTACACTTTTGTATAGTAAGATCTTGTCTAAGGTTTAACAGTTAATCAGAAGTCCTGAATGAAGAGGACTTCAGAGAATATTTCTAGAAAATTCTCATTTGTCAGAAAATATATTAAACATGGTATTTTAGTACAAATCCTTAGAGCCATTTTGAGAATAAGCATTTTTGGAATGTTTTCCATGTAAACGGTAGTCTGGAGCGGGAGATATTTTGGAAACTTTTCCTATTGCATTCTTGGAAGATGCTGAACTAAGATGCCAAGTTTGACATTTAACCGATTTTTTACATATACACGCACAGACGTTAGTAGAGAAAGTACAACTTTGAACTGCATTTCGGTAACTCCATTGCGTTGAAAAGAATATATTTTATACAATTGTAATTAAGTACATTTACAAGCTTATTTGATATTCTCTGGTAGTAGTAATATACTCGTGCAAAAAGGACACAACATGAAATCTCTACGATGTTCTAAATGTGTGTCGAAAACATGTGTTTTGTGGTCAGTATAGTTAACCATTTCCTCCTTCAGCAAGTTTTAAATAATAAACCACATTGTTTCCTGTGCACCCTCCAATTTTTCGGCGGTAACTGGTTTCCATACTATCCTTACTTCAAGATAAAAGGGGGATAAAATATAAATAAGGTGATAAAATCTAAGGTGTCTTCAAATGAGGATGAAGAGCTATTTTATCAATGTGGGGTGACATTCCATAAACTTTTTAAAATTTGTTGATTTTTAACGTTTGAGTGCTGAGGTATTTTTACTTTCTCTACTGTAAGTACAGGAAGTATTGTATTCCATACAAAAATTCGACGGCAGGATTTCACCGTAAACATATGTTTTGAGACCTCATGAATAAAAAAAAAAAAAAAAGCATTTTTAGAACAAGGTCCATGTGTGTATGTCTGTGTGTCAGTCTGGACAACATAACTCAAAAACGAAAAGTGGGTTGAAAACCAAAGTTGGTATTTAAGGTTAATTATGTTTCAAGGATAGGACAAGAAGATTGTATTGAAAATGGCTCTAACGATTTTGATTAAAATGCCATATATTTGAGTTATTTTTGTGACAAATGAAATGTATTTCTTGAATTTTCTGGTTATAGCCCATGTAGTCTTATTTACTCTAGATGACTTTTGAATGACTCATAAACCGTAAGAAGTAGACCAAATCTTACTACACAGAAAATATGGTTCTTGGCGAAACACAATTTATGTCGTAAAAATGTTTTAGCTGAGTGAACCATTTCGGAGATATTCCTTGTTATTTGTGTGAGTTTTGGAGAACTTATACTTCTGTCAAATGGAACATCGATTTGATTATCGCGCAAAGTCTACTGTAGGTATTCCCACTTTCTCCTTGTACCTACAAGAAGATAAACAATAGAAGAATGTACAATTAATTTTAAATAAACAATTTTAAGAATGGAGAAAGTCATGTGAGTGCAACACATCAGATTTTGAAAAAGCACATTGTATTCGATGCCGTATAGACTTTTCAAACGCCAAAACAGAAGTACAAAATCAAAATAAGGTAAATGAATAATACCACTTTTATCGGGTAGAATTTGGTTAAAACAGCATTTGCTATCTTCACTTTCACTTTAATATTGTCTCAATTTTTATTATTTTATTATTTAGTTAAATGTATTATTTAAATGCCAAGCTATAAGTATTTTGATTCGTGATTGAATTTTTAATTTCTCTTGTGTTTACCTATAATGGGTAAAGGAAGTATTGCATGCCATCGATAAATCCGATACAGATAGTCCAAATGCACGCTTTGAGGTCCTCGATTCCAAAAAGAGCATTTCTAGAGACAGTCCGTGTGTGTCTGTCTGTCTGTCTGTCTGTCTGTCTGTCTGTCTGTCTGTCTGACTGTCTGTCTGTCTGTCTGTCTGTCTGTGAGCAGTAAAACTAAAAACGAACAGTAGGGTGAGTATGAAACGTGGTATTTAAATTCAGGATCTTCTAAGAATACCACAGGAAGCTTTTCAAGAAAATTGTTACTCCTCAAGCTACCCTTTACATTCAAAATTTCGGATTTTCTCAAAAATAGCTCTAACGACTTTGCATAATGAACCACATGTTTAAAATATTTTCATGGCAAATAAGATGTACGTATATCTTCAATTCTCTGAGAATAGGGTAGGAAGGCTTCGTTCTGAATTAATTTTCTCTAGCTTGTATACCGTAAGAGACAGACAAAAGTTACTGCACCAAATATGTAGATCACTTTAAACCACACAGTCAATGTAAAATAAGATTATTTATGGTATTGACTATAGACATATCTTAATTATAGTTCTCAGTTGTCAAACACGTCACATTTTTTCGACTGCAAAATTTCTATTCCTTTCTTTTGTTGCGATCCTGCAACGGAAATTCAAAGTCCCCTCTTAGGGACCCTTTTCGAAAATATGATTGTCACTTAAGGTTACTGTGCTTCCCATTCCAATTCTACCTATAAGGAAATATTAATAAAACCATTCTTGCAAATTTTTATCTCAACTAACATCAATTATATACAGGAATAGACTTCTTACTTTCACTGCCACGTATAGTTAGAGGAAATATTGTATTCCACCCAAAAATTCGATGTTGAAATTTCACCGGAAATGTTTTAAGGCCCCCTGACTCCAAAAAGCATTTTAAAAAAGATCCGCGCGCGTGCATGTGTGTGTCTCTCCCTCTCTGAACAGCATAACTCAAAAATGAAAGGTCAGTTAAAAACCTAACGTTTGATATCTTTTAAGGATGCGACAGGAAGATTTTGAGGAAAATTGATCCAACCTAAACTACCCTTTACATGGAAAATGTTACGAAAAAATTTTGATTTTCTCGAAAATGGCTCAAACGATTTTTATTAACATGCCATATGTTTAAGATACTTTAATGACAAATTAAATGTATATTTTGAATTTTCTGGCTATAGCCTATGTAGTCGTGTTTACTCAGGATGACTTTTGAATAACTGATAAACCGTAAGAGATAGACCATATCCTCTATACAAAAAATTTATATCTTGCTAAAACACACAATTTATGTTCAAATACATTTTTTGTAGAGTAAACTATTTCGGAGATATTCCTTGTTATTTGTGTGAGTTATGGAAAACTTAAACTTTTGTCAAGTGCAACATCATTATTCATTTTTTGTCAGCCGTGTAAAGAGAATGGAATTTGAAAGCTTTAAAAGATTTGACTATCGCTCAAAGCCTACTCCCCTTGTACCTACAAGGAAATTAGCAATAAGATAATTTCTGTAAACGTTTATCTCAACTAACGTAAATGAAATATAAGAATATGAGTATGTAAGAATGGTTAGTGCAAGAGTAGAGAAAGTCATGTGAATGCAACACAACAGATTTTTTAAGAATAATTTGTTGAAGAATGGGTGGAGAAACGCTTGCTAATGTAACACATTTTAATTCAATTTTTCATCGCTTCCTAATATTAAAAATGGTCCTTGCGTTGTAGTTTCAATGCAATTTTTCTTAAATTTTCACATTTGATTTCAGCTCATTTTGGAATACATTAGCAAGGCCCGAGAAACTAAATATCTTATGCCATTCAGTTTAAATGACAATTAGTTACACAACTGGTTTATATTTCCGCCTTAGTGCGGAACGTTTAACACAGCGCACACGTAGATGTTTAATAATTCAACTTGGTTTGATATGTTTCACTTTTCATGATTAATTTCTTGTGATACTTGTGATGTTAACTTGGGGTTGGAATTTTTATCATTTAAATACAAAATACAAAGGGAATGTAAAGCAACAAAAATTAAAACTACGACAGGTATACCGAATCCTGGTAGAATTAAAATACAAACTTCGGGATGACCAAACAATCAAAATAGATGCTGATATTACCGGAATAAATTTCAAAAATTTTATTTTCTTAAAAATGACTAACGATTTGTCACGTTTTTAACATATTTTCATATCAAATGAAATATTTATATTTAATTATCTGGCAATAACATCTGAAGTCCATTACATTCTGGATGACTTTACTAAACCGAAAGAGATAGACAAAATTTACAAAACAAAAAATGTATTACGTACGTTAAAACACAGATGTATGTCAAATACTATTTTGTAAAGGTAACAATTTTTGAGGTTGCCTTGTTATTGGTTTGAATTTTCACATACGAAGTCGTTATTCGTTTTTCTTCAGTTATGGCCATACAAAGGTAATGGAGTTTGAAAATCATAACATAGCGACCAGCTCTTAAAATATTTGTATTTCGTTAAAGCCTATTGTATTCCCTTATTCTCATTGCAACTACAAGAACATTTGTAACAAAATCATAGCTCCAAACGCTTACCTCGATGAAGATGAAATAGATATGTGGATGACACTATATTTTTAGAAATCAAACCAAAATTGGTTTTAAAAAATGTGCGTTGTTTTCCAAAATATTTTCCTAAATATTAATACATCTTTGCATTCGATGAAACCACACCTTAAAGCAATAGTGACACTCTCATTGCCTCAACTTCAATGTCCCATTGCTTCATCTCATGAAATGATTCCACATATTTTAACTTTAAGCTTTGGAAACAAAGGGAAATCACAAGGTGTTAGGTCAGGACTGTATGGTGGAGGGTCCATGGTGCTGACTTAGGGTATCCAGATAATCAGCCGTTAAGTTTTGCTGTATGCGACTATGGGTTGTCATGAATGTAAAATTATTTTTTCTTTTGGGTATTTTGGCGAACCTTTAAAAATTTGCGGTAAACATAAATAAGGAGAGAAGAAGAGAGAGAAAGAAAGAGAGAGAGAGAGAGAGAGCGTTAGCAACCTTCTTGTTACCAGCACTGAAACTTCGTGGGACTTTTGTAGACTTAGATTCTGTTCTAACGATCATAGCAATAATTCCAAGAGTCATCACCAGTAACGATATTCCAAAACAAATATGAAGTCCCACCTTGTAATATCTCCATAGTTTCTCTGTACCAATGAATGCGCTGTTCTCTTTGATCGAGAGTGAGGTTATGTGAAATCCATCGACAGCAAAGCTCTTTTATGTCTAACTGTTGATGTAAAATGTTTGAGTCAGAGTCGTACCAACGTCCAATGTCGCCCGAATAAATTTACAAGATGTCCGTCGATCTTCTTCAATCATTGTTCCAACAGCGGCAAAATTTTCATCAGCAACACAGCTCTTAGGTGTCTTTCACGAATTTCATCTCTACCAATTATAAATTGTCAAATGTATTTCTTAGATCTGGATAAAAGACAATAGTTTTCGAAATGTTTGTGGTATAATTCAAAAATCCTTAAATAACACAACACGGAAAGATACCTACACGTATGAATTTTTTAATACGGTTGATGTATCTGTACTAATTTATAGATGTGAGGCCAGAACAACGAAACAAAAAGATAAATCAAAGGCCCAGACAGCCAAAATGAAATTCACGAGAAGTGTTCCAGAATGTGCAATAGTAGATAAAAAGAACAGTTATCCGGGAGAAACTTGGGGTGGAAACATTGCTGGAGAAGTTAAAGAGAAACAATAGAAAATGGCGTGAACATATACAAAGGATGCCAACAAGACTACCAAATTTATCAATGGGATATAAAGCAAAAGGAAAACGAGGTGTTGCAAGACCAACAGCGAAATGGGCACCGAAACAGGTTCAATACGAACCTAATCCTTGAAGTGAAGAAGATTTCTAAACCGATCTCACACCCTTTAGGGTTAATGAATTAAACCAATCATAGCCCGGAAATATTCTCTGGCCAAATTTATTGTTGATTATGATAATTAACAAATTGTTAGTGCAAATCGAACAAACTACACGGCAGTCAATTCGTAAAACATTAGAAATTGGCTATCGAATATGAACAACTGTTTGTTTTTAGAAACATGGCATTCTATAAAGGTTCAATGTCTCTTTTTAACAGAATAATCACTTGTAAGAATACTTTGAACAAGAGTGAGTAGAGAAAGTCATGTAAGCGCACAGATTGGATTGCTTTAACCGTGTCTTTATTGATGGTAGAAAATCTAAAATTACATATGTATGTAAAATATGATGTATTCCAAGGCTCCGTAGGTTTCGTTTTTATTAATGGCGAATGACTTGCCGGGAGTTCCCCCGTTTTCCGTAGTTTTTGCAATGGCACTACATTACTGACTCAACATACTGACTAAGGGAATATTGGAATATCCGACCAATTAAGGTTAAGATTACGTAAATAAATAACATTATAACATTGCTATATTCAATATTGTGAATAACTATCTGATTATGGTACACGTGCCAATGATAACAATGACGGATTTCCTATTGCAATAACGTAACATTAGTATTCCTAGTTGTCGTAGGTGATAGATGATGAAACCATTTGTGACCTGCAACGAAAGTGCAACGAAGTTGCAACAACTCTGAGCATTATTAATAATATGGAATATTTGCTTACCATCCCAAGCTGATGATAAGCTACATCACAGCCCGTAACACCTACTCACCTCTCTCCCACGAAGGGAATGCATACAAGTAGCTGTTTATCGGCTCAACGCGACAAAGCATTCCAAATGGAAAAGACAGAGAAGACGTCGGATTTACTAAAATATGAAAACGCTGTCATGTGTGCTATTTATGCCTAATTATTTCGTAATTTATTTGATATAATATGAATTAAACTCTTTTATGTATTCTAAAACGTTAAAAGGGAAATGTAATATATGAAACGTTGTATTCAACTTGTGGATAGACTTAATATAACAATCACTCGTGCCATAATCAAGTGTTATATTAATGTTTAAATTAATATAACGGAACCTAACACATAATGGGTTACTGTACAATTCTGTTTGACAAGAAGTTTATTTTAGTCTAGTACACAAAAATCAGGTTAGTTAAAATATGTTGCACTGAAGAATATTTGTGTTATTTGTAAATTACAGTAAATAGAGCGTCAGAAATACACATGAACATATAGGGATGACAAAAACTGTTCAGTGGGTAGACAATTTATGTATTTTATATTAGGGTAGGACAATACAGTGATGGATTCCGTTTACAGGTAACAAAGTATGAATTCTTTCAACACATTTAAGCCGAGGGTTTAAAAGTAACTAAAATGCACGCCTATGGAATGTTCTTTTGTGTGCCACGTGTTCCGTTTATACGTCGCCTACAACATCAAAGGTTGTATCCGCGACCGCGTTTTTGAACAATTGCTCATCGGAAATGATGTTCCCTTGCTGACTATTCTGTTAATCTTTCGGTTTGTAACGACTTGTTTTTTTATGAACACTAAATTCATACACATGCGCGCGCATTTTCCTCTCATTCATACTTCCAAACTCTAGGCAATAATTCTGGCTAAAGAAAAATTGTCATTCTCCAGCAGGGATCTGTAGATTTGGAAACTAGCATGCTAGAGGCAGTAAATATTTACTTTGTCTACTGCGCATAGTAAGTAGAGGTACTATTGTATTCCAGCTAGAAATTTGATGTCGATATTTCACCGGAATATTTGTTATGAGGCCCCCTGAATAAAAAAAAAAAAGCAGTTTTAGAAAAGGACCGCGCGTGCGTGTGTCACTTGGTGGACAACTTAACTCAAAAACGAAAAACTGGTTAAAAAACAGAGTTAATATATAAATTTAATGACTATCAAGAATGTGACACAAAGATTTTGAAGAAAATTGCTCCACCTTAAACTAGCCTTTAGATAGAAACATTTTCGAAAATTTTGATTTTCTTGAACAATTTTGATTTGAGATATTTTTATGATAAACGAAATGTATATCTAATTTTCTGGCTATAGCCGATGAAGTCCTATTTACTCTGGATGAGTTTTGTATAACTGGTGAACCGTAAGATAGACCAAACCTTAACATACAAAAACATTTAGATCTTGCTAAAACTCACAATTTATGTTTGAATAATTTTTTGTAAAGTGAACCATTTCGGAAATATTCCTTGTTATTTGTGTGAGTTTTGAAAACTGCTTACGTCGAATGGAACAGCGTTATTCATTTTTATATGTTAATCGTGCACAGAATTTGAAAGCTTTAAAAGACTTGATTATTGCTCAAATTCTACTGTATTCCCGTATTCCCCTTGCACATACAAGGAAATAAGCAATAAGATAATTTCTGCAAATGTTTATCTCAATTAACACGAAGAAAATATAGGAAAAAGGGTTTGTAAGAATTGTTAGTACAAGAGTAGACAAAGCCATGTGAGTGTAATTCATCAGTTTTTTTTTTTTTTTAACTACCTCAATTCATTTCATTAGGAATACCTGACATGAAATTCATGCAGATAAAAAACCGGGTATTAAAACGTGCTGGAATCTCAAATTTCGACTACAACAGTGTGCAAAATATGCTTGAGTACTTACAAGTAAATATACATAACTAATATTACTAGTGATCTATCACTGTTTTCGCTGCGAACTAAATACTGCAATTTGTTGAAAGCAGAAACGTATATTTCCAGAATGTTCTTGTAGAATGCCATGTTTCTATAAACAAATGACTTTATTTATATCTAAAAGCTGCTTCTGATGTTTTGAAATTGATTTCTGTGTAGTTTGTTCGATTTGCTTTCCTAGATTTTTTAACTATCATCATTTAAAGAATTTGTGCTCACTCAAAAATGAATTGGACTAGATAACATTTAAGGGATTTTTAATTATTTTAAATCGTCATTAACGCCTAAACAATGAGAAGTTTGGCTTAGAAATGCATTGCCAGAGTAGTGCCGTTTAAGGCAAAAACCTATAGCCGGACAACGAATTCAAAAGAGATTGGTTTTTTCTTAGTGGTAAATTTCGTGAACTGTTGTTACTGATGAAAATATTGCCACTGATCGAGTAATGCTTGAAAATCGATGGGCATATTAAGGATTTATTTGGGCGATATTGAACATTAGTGTAAGTGAAATAAAAAAATATTGTACATCAAGAGTTAAACCTGAAAAATCTTTGTCAATGGATTCTATATGATCTTGTCTCCCGATCAAAACAGCACCGCATTGATTATTGCAGAAAAACTACAAAAATTCCAAGGCAACACTTTGCATTTAGTTTGGATAATGTTACTGGCGATGAATCTTGGATTTAGTGTTATTATCGTGAAAAGAAAAGTCAAACGACTCGATCGGTCTCTCGAATAGAATATAAGACTACGATAGTCGGACAAATTCGAAGCCCTGATAAAAAGATGCTGCCTAATGCTATAGCATTAGAAGATAAACTGCCAATTCGTACACAAGTATCTGTTTAGTGCAGATTTTTTAAGAAAAACGCACAAAGGAAAATTAATTTTAGTTCATCATGACTACGCATCGTCGCATATAGCAAAGCTAACAACGGAGAATGTCGAAACCCTAAATGTCAGCACCATGGACCTTCCAACATACAGTCCTGACCAAGCACCTTGTGATTTGTTTTTGTTTCCAAAATTAAATATAAAATGTGTGAAATCGCTTTCTGTCATCAATTGAAGCAGTGGAACATTATAAAAACCTGGTTTCTGAACTGACCCAGGAAGAGTGGCATCATTGATTTAAGAACTGGTTTCATCGAATGCAAAGGCGTATTGATGTTAAAGCCAAATATTCTGGAAAGCAATAAAATGGATTAAATTTTTAAAACTAATTCTTGTTTGATTTTCTGAGGGCTTCAGCGTTACCGTTGTATTAATTTTAAAAAAATGGCGTGTGTGTATGTGTGTATCTGTGTGTGTGTCTGTGAACAGCACAACTCAAAAACGAAAAGTAGGTTAAAAACCAAACTTGGTATTTAAGGATGCGACACGAAGATTTTGAAGAAAATTGCTGCACCCTAAACTACCCTTTACATGGAAAATGTTTCGAAAATTTTGATTAAAATGCCATATGTTTAAGATATTTTTATAACAAAACGAAATATATATTTTGAATTTTCTGGCTGTAGCCTATGTAGTCCTGTTTACTCTGGATGACTTTTGAATAACTGGTAAACCGCAAAAGATACACCAAATCTTACTATACAAAAAATATATATCTTCCTAAAACACACAATGTATGTCCAAATAAACGTTTTTGTGGAGTGAAGCACTTTGGAAATATTCTTTGTTATGTGTGTGAGTTTAAGAAAACTTTCAACTTTCGTCAAATGGAAATTGTTGTTCATTTTTTATATGCTAATCGTGCAAAGAGAACGGAATCTCAAAGCTTTAAAACATTTGACTATCGCTCAAAGCCTACTGTATTTCCAAATTCTCCTTGTACCTACAAGGAAATAAGCAATAATATAATTTGTACAAATGTTTATCTCAACTAACAAGAAGAAGATATAGGAATAAGAGATTGTAAGAATGGTTAGTACAAGAGTAGAGAAAGTCATGTGAGTGCAACACATCAGATTTTTTGTAAAAGTCCAATGTGCTTATCCATGAGTGTATGTCTAAACAGTGTAACTCATAAACAAAAATTCAAATACCAAACTTGGTATTTAAGTTCATCTTCCAAGGATACAAACACAAGGATTTTCAAGAAAATCACCCCATCCTAAATTACTCTTTACATGGAACATTTTTCGAAAATTTTGTTTTTCTCAAAAATGGTTAATAGCTTTGATTAAGATACAAATTGTTTAAGATATGTTCATAGCAAATTAAATATATAACCTGAATTTTCTGGGAAGTTCATTTTATTCGAGATGACCTTTCCATGAGTGGTAAACCCTTAGAGATAGACAAAATCTAACTAGTAGAAATGTAGATATCGTTAAAGCACACGTAATTTTAATTGTGGATTTAACAATTTCCAAGATATTCCATATCGTTGGTTTTAGTTTTAAAATGCCTATAGTTTTTTTTTCAAATAGAAAGTATTCTTTTTTCCACGGGCATACAAAAAGAACAACATTTCAAAGCCATCACATAGCAACCAGCTCTAAAATGTATCACTTAAGTAGAGTTACAGGACAAAATGGTAAAAATATAGTATATCTGACAAAAATGTATGAAACAATGGTAAGAAATAAGAACCAACATTATCCATATATATTATCCTAAACTCCTGAAACATGCAGTGTTAAATGTGATTAAGAACATCAGTTATGCTTCTCTGAAGAAGTAATCTTGTGCAAAATATCTAGTTTGAAATATAATTAAGAAATTACAGACAGCTGAAGTTTTTAAAAGTGTATTTCACTAAAACAATAATCAATAAATAATCTGTTCCTTTCATCTGTCCACTATGATCTTATTAGTGAAAATCTACTCTTTCAACATTAGCACTGTGTTGCTTTGCCTCCAAAGAATACCAGACTTTTGCCTCGGAGCGCAAATGTTTCGTTGCCAACCTCTCGTTCAAAGTTAGCAAGTTACAGTTGCGGCTGATAAGTAATTATTACTAATTTCTATTTTCGCAGTTACAAATTCATTTTGTAACGATCACTTGCTTCTAAAAATGTAGGACATTAGAGGCTGAAGTAATATTTCTACGTAAGCCCTCTAAAGTAATTTAATATGAAGTTACAGAGGCGGCAGAAAAGCCCTCTTAAATCAAGAATTGTGAATATTGTCTTTTCTTCATGACTTGATCCGGCTCCGCATCGGCATATAGTGTCCCCGAGAATGAAGTGGTTCATCCGTATAAAAGTGCCTTTTAGACGAATAGTTATAGTGGTGGAGAAAGACAAAGTGACGATGTATTGAATAGTTGTATATTCTGCGAAGCGGCACGAAATATAGCGAAAGATATGGACTTTATAGTCCGTGCACGTGGAGTTGTGGACCCGTAGCGTAATTCGAAGGATCGCCAAGCCACTTGATTATGTGATTTGTGTTATCGTATGTTGAATATATTTGTTTAAATTTCCAAATAAAAACAGTATTATAAAGTGGATCTATATAAGTAATTAATTTACCTATTCGTTGGCCCATACTGCACCCGAGATACAATTAGAATAACAAAAAATCTGATACGTTGCACTCATAACTTTCTCTACTCTTGTACTAACAATTCTTACAAACTCTTATTCCTATATCTTCGTGTTAAGATAATCATTTGTACAAATTATCTTCTTACTTATTTCCTTGTAGGTACAAGGGGAATATTAGAATACAGTAGGTTTTGAGCGATACTCAAATCGTTTAAAGCTTTTCTCTTTGCACACTTAACATATAAAAAATGGACAACGATGTTCCATTTCACGAAAGTTTTAAGTTTTCCGAAACTCGCACACATACCAAGGAATATCTTCGAAATGGTTCACTCTACTAGAAAATTTATTCGTACATAAATTGTGTATTTTAGCAAGATATATATTTTTTGTAAAGTATGATTTGGTCTATCTCTAACGGTTTACCATTTATGCAAAAGTCGTCCAGAGTAAGTAGGACTACAGGGGCTATAGCCAGAAAATTCAAAATATACATTTCATTTGTCATATAAATATCTCAATCATATGACATTTTAATCAAAATCATTAGAGCCATTTTCAAGAAAATTAAAATTTTCGGAAACTTTTGCATGTAAAGGGTAGTTTAGAGTAGGGCTATTTTCTTCAAAGTCTTCGTGTCGCATCCTTGAAAGGCATTAAACTTAAGTACCAAATTTGGTTTTTAACCGACTTTTCGTTTTTGGGTTATGTTGTCCACACACACACACACACACACACACACACACACACACACACACACACACACACACACACACACACACACACACACGGACCTTTTTCTAAAAATGTTTTTTTTGGGGGGGGGGTTCAGGGGGTCTCAAAACATATTTCTGGTGAAATCTCGACATCGAATTTTTGGGTGGAATACAATTCTTCCCCTACTTACCAGTAGAGAAAGTAAAAATGAAAAAGAATTTAAATTCGAGATTTTTGGAAGTTATCTTTTCAGCACATCTAGCTTTTGAAAAATGTCTCACACGATGCAGTTTTCATACTATTCTATTTGTCATGCACATTTCCAAAATGTAAGCATAAAACTTTCGTATAATGTTTTTCTCTGCAACGGATTTTAAGTTTTAAATTATATACAACTTCAAAAAACTAGAAATTTCAAATGAGTTATAAACTAAGGCCAACACAGGCCACTGAAAATTTGGAAGCTATTTCAGATTTCATATCAATTTAGACAGTGGTTATTATTGTATTCGTCAAAAATCTGCACAAACTATAAAATATGTTTTATTTGATTGTCCGATATTTCAAAGAAAAAGATTGCACTTGAGATTACTTTTTGAAGAACGTGATTATACACCCAAATGTAAAATAATTTTCCAGAATCAATGTTATCACAATTACTTTATGTAAAATATTTATAACCATATGTAATATTTTAAACATCGATAATATACTATACTTGTGTAAGTTAAAACCCTAATATGACCTTCTAGCGAAATAAGGTATGAAGTTCTGCAGTTTCAATGAAATAGAAATAAACTAAGGCTTGTGAAAACATAATATGACGGATTTGTGTGTTATAATCAGATAAATTTATTGGATTGTCGAAAAGCAGTTATTTTCAAAATTGCATTCTGTGGAACACTTGGAATATAATGATAAAATTTAGCTTGAAAATAAAATAAAGGCAAAAGAGCCACTCCATTGAAGCGCATTTTTGCCTCACTCCACCATCCATCCCTTCCCTTCACTGCTGTTCAGCTTCCGACACACCTCATTCTGTGGCGAGTATGGTTTCGTCGGGACGCCTGTTTTATAAGACAGAATTCTTTGTAAGTTACAAAAACAGGAAGGTTTTCTGCTTAAAATGCAAATTGCAAATACAAAGCGCTGCAATATCAAACGCCACTATGATGCATAAAGCAAACTTGCATGATCTTACAGTTGTTTATTTTCAATTTCAAAATGTACTTTCTGGGCATTCGTATTTGTAAACATATAAAAAGGGAGATATGATTCCGTTCTTAGGGGTTTAATTTCTTATAAGTTTATTTAATATAAGCTATTGTATTTCGTGTTTCAAAGTTTGAATATAGTGTTAAGTTTAAAACCAAACAATTTTCTTTATTATATGGATCAAATGGTTTTAAAATATTTTATGGCTAAATAGCAATGGAACTTTAGTGATTATTTATTGTGAAAGAGAAACAATTTAGTATGTTAATCACAAGGCAGTGTAAAGATATTACGTCCATAAGAGAAAGGAAGGTTATAAACTTCAAGACTATGTAATTTGTCTAACCACCGTAAGAATTATTGTATGTGTTTAATATAAAGAAAACAATAACAGCGTAGAAATTACTACCGCACAGGTGGAACGAACCCACCACTGCACGTGTTGTATGCAAACAACCTATCTCATTCGGCATGAGAATGTGGGATGAGTAAGGCAAGTTCAATCGCTACTTCTCCTTTCATGCCCATGCTTGATATAATAACTCGAAACTAAAAGAGATAAACTATAATTTAAAACCACATAATGCTTAAAGAAGACACTGTTTAAAATACATTTTGAGGTAAATTACTTGAAAAAGTTTGAAAGTCACATTTTATGCAGGTGAAATTTGGTCACTTTCAATCAGTTTTTATATTAAAAAATATTTTGAACGGTTTTGCTATCATAATCCTTCATAGTTTCAACACGTTTAAAAGCACTAGAGCATCGCAGGCTGTAATGGCATATTTACTTCCAAAGCATTTTATTCGGTTTATTCTTAAAACTTTTGATCATTAATCTGGAATTTTCTAAAATCAAACGTTTTTTACTTAGTGTTTTGAATGTTTGCCACATCCCTTATCTGTACAAGGGGTATGTGGTTCCTCGATTATGCGTTTTAATACATAAATTTAAATTATTTATTAAAAATGCTCCTTATGATGCAATTTTCATAAATGTCAACAACATTACGGATTTATATTTCCTACTGAGTAAGAAAGTAAGTTTGCTAATAAACATACCTTTATATTATTAACAAATAATATGAAAAATAACTTACTTCAGTTATGAGTTTCGGCTTTTACTTTTATTAAACTTGGGTGGACTTCGTGACGTAATACATTTCCTTATCGAAATAAGTACATAGCACGATTAGTTAACACGTATTGGGGAACATATTTTCATAATTTGACTATAATAACTTATAAACTGCATCTTAAAGAACATTTTGAGGTTGAAAAGTGTTTAAAAATGTTTAAAATATTACAGCTAAGAACATTTACACTGGAAAGTTTACAAACAAAAGGTAGCCTAAAAGGCTGTTCATGTATTTTTATTTTCTGTACTGCGTATAGTAAAGCCGTGAATTTAAAAAGCATTGTGTGTGTGTGTGTGTGTGTGCGTGTGTGTGTGTGTGTGTGTGTGTGTGTGTGTGTGTGTGTTTGTAAACAGCATTACTCAAAAACAAAAAGGTCTGTTAAATACCAAACTAAGTTCACTATATTCTAAGGAGGCGGCACAAACATTTTTAAGAAAATCTCCCCACCCCAAAGTACCCTTTACATGGGACGATGTTAAAAAATTTGATGTGTTGCACTCACATGACTTTCTCTACTCTTGTACTAACCATTCTTACAAACTCTTATTCCTATATCTTCTTCGTGTTAGTTGAGATAAACATATGTACAAATTATCTTATTGCTTATTTCCTTGTAGGTACAAGGGGAATATTAGAATACAGTAGACTTTCAGCGATAGTCAAATCTTTTAACGCTTTCAGATTCCGTTCTCTTTGCACACTTAACATATAAAAAAATGAACAAAAATGTTCCATTTCACGAAAGTTTTAAGTTTTCCGAAACTCACACAAATAACAAGGAATATCTCCGAAATGGTTTACCCTACAATAAAATTTATTCGGACATAAATTGTGTATTTTAGCAAGATCTACATTTTTTGTATAGTATGATTTGGTCTATCTCTAGCTTTACCAGTTATGCAAAAGTCGTCCAGAGTGAATACGACTACAGCCAGAAAATTCAAGATATACATTTCATTTGTCATAAAAGAATGTCTCAATCATATGACATTTTAATCAAAATCATTAGAGCCATTTTCAAGAAAATCAAAATTTTCGAAACATTTTCCATATAAAGGGTAGCTTTGGGTGGGGCTATTTTCTTTAAAATTTTCGTGTCGTATCCTTGAAAGACATTAAACTTAAATACCAAATTTGGTTTTTAACCGACTTTTCGTTTTTGAGTTATGCTGTCCACAGACTGATAGACACACACACACACACACACACACACACACACACACACACACACACATGGACCTTTTTCTAATTTTTTTTTTTATTCAGGGGGTTTCAAAACATATTTCCAGTGAAATTTCGACATCGAATTTTTGGGTGGAATACAATACTTTCTTCTACTTAGCAGTAGAGAAAGTAAAAACGACAACCTTTTAGGCTTTGAACTGAAACTATGCATGTAGCCTTAGTTTATTTTGTATGTTCGTTGTGTGTTCTTTCGTGGCGTCATAATTTAGTAGCTTATATGTGATCAGATGCTTATTTTTTAACTTTATTTCTAAAGCAGGATCTCAGTTCCGTACCTTTTTGCTGCTTGCTGTTCCCGGTTCTAGCTCAGTCGATATTTACATGAAAACTTTCGTCTGCAAGCATTAGTGACGGAAAAGCTTACCTTATATACAACGATAAAACTTAATCCTTGTATACCTTTTTAAGGGGCTCGACATGGTGCGTTGCAAGATTTAGCGAGTTTTCACACAATACACAAACTATCTTCCTTTTCTCGCCTATTTCAATAGTGTTATCTTAGTTTAAATAATATATTTAAATTTTCGAAATGTCTCTATCGCAATAAAACCTTGGTCCGGGAGTATAATAATAACCCTTTTAGTATAGCGCCACATAAATTCCACGTCTACATTCGGTGAAGCCGTCAGACCACGAGAGAATTTAACATCCGCGCGTTGCAAGGGTACTGCGTTCGTATAATATTGCGCTTTGTTGCGCTTACTTGTGACGTCATTGCGTGTCGTCATATTTTAAGAATTATGAGTCTCAAACTCAGTAAGAGAACGGGTATAATTTGGCTCTTTTAACATTTTTGACCAAATCAATTATCACTAATTGACAATCTTCCTAGTGATAGAAGAACGATTCTAAATAGAGTCAAACATACATTAAACTGAAGTCAGGTTAACATTTAAATTGTTCACTATAGAGGATGCAAATGCCCAGCAAATGCGACATTGGTTGTTTGACGTACATGTTTTTTTAACTAAGGCAGCATGAGAGAGCACGTTATCTGACCGTTCCTTTATTTAACCACAGGACTCCTGGGTATGGTGGTGTGATGTACATGGCAAATTCCCCGGACTCGGGCGGTTCAGCGCCAGCGAGTAGCAGCACTGCGGACGTGGTTTCCTCTCAGGACAGAGAGGGCGTACCTCTGGATGAAGCCGTCGGAAAACTCTTGCAAGGTAACCACACAATATTCAAAATACACATGTTATTAAAACCTAAGTTGAGAACTGAAGTAAAAGCTCATTCTTCTAGTGCAGTCGAAGCTTTCACTTCCGCCCACTGGAAATATACGTAAAATAAATCTTTTACAAATACAAACAAAGAATACTGAAGATGTTATACGTGCATTCACACGACTTTCTCTACTCTTGTACTAACTATTCTTACAAACTCTTATTGCTCTATCTTCTTCATATTAGTTGATATAAACATTTGCAGAAATTATCCTATTGCTAGTTTTCTTGTTGGTGCAAGGGGAATACGGGAATACAGTAGGCTTTGAGCGATACTCAAATCTTTTAAAGTTTTGAGATTCCGTTCTCTTTGCACACTTAACATGCAGAACAAATGAACAACGATATTCCATTTCACGAAAAATTTTAGTGTTCCTAAACTCACACATATAACAAGAAATATCTCCGAAATGGTTAACCCTACAAGAAAATGTATTTAGACACAAATTGTGTATTTTAGCAAGATATACTTTTTGTATAGTATGACTTGATCTATGTCTAACGGTTTACCAATTATGCAAAAGTCGTCCAGAGTAAATACGAATACATTTCATTTGTCATCAAAATATTTCAAACATATGACATTTTAATGAAAATCTTTAGAACCATTTTCAAGGAAATCAAAATTTTCGAAAAATTTTCCATATAAATGGTAGTTTAGGGTTGGGCTATTTTCTTCAAGATCTTCGTGTGACATCCTTAAAAGATATTAAATACCAACTTTGGTTTTTAACCAACTTTTCATTTTTAGGTATGTTGTTCATGGACAGACACACAGAGACACACACGAACATTTTATTAAAAGTGCTTTTTTTTAAATTAGGGACCCTCAAAGCATATTTCCGGTGAAATCTCGACATATAATTTTTGGGTGGAATACAATACTTCCTCTACTTACTATACGTAGTAGAGAAAGTAAAATCACTTATTCTGCTATCTACTTTAAGTATGTTACTCGAGATAAGCTTCTGTAGAAGTGGTTTTATTAATATTTCCTTCTATGTACAACGGAAATAGAAGTATATAGTAGGCTTAGGCGACAATGAAATATTTTAAGAACTGATCGGTATGAAATGGCTTTAACATTCCATTCTCTTTGTATGACCAGGAGATAAAAGAAAAGAAAAACATGAACAATTTCTTTCTATTACAGAAAAGTATAAAAGATTCAAACCAATAACAACGAATATATCGGAAATGGTTAGGTCCACAGAGAAAAATTATTTGATATAAACCATGTGCCTTAACGAGATCTACATTTTTTTGCGTAATAGATTTTATTTACATCTTATCGATTACCAGCTATGAAAAATTCATTCACAATGAGGAGGAGTTCAGAGGGTATTTCAGAAAATTCAAGATATACATTTCGTTTGTCATGAAAATACGAGATGTTTTAAATTCAACTTTCTTTCCATGTCATAGAAACTTCTAACAACCACCTCAAAAATGACAAGTTATTGTAAAATTCAAACCAATAGAAATAGAAATGACTAAAGCCGCAAAAAGCTATTTGAAAGAACTTGCGATTTAAAGAGATCTATCTTTTCTATGTAGTAAGTCTTTGTTATGGTTCAGAATATAATTGAATATAATTCAAAATTGTGTCCAAATTAAAAGTATTTCATGGGAGTTTACTAAAAATCAATGGATATATGTTTTATTTATCATTAAGGTATCTTAAATATATATTATTTTAATGAGAATCGCTAAAGTAATTTTCAGAAAATACAGAATAACGAAAACGTTTCCACGTAAAGGGAAATTGATCTTCGTGTCGCGTTTTTTAAAAGGTACTGAACTTAAATATCAAATTTGGTTGGTATCCAATACACCACTTTATATTCAATTTGTCTTCTATTTTTCAATGTTACGTAGCACTCCAAGGTTATCATTTTCATCATGCAGCTATGACGTGCTGGAAACGAATCGATCGTTTAGCGCCTGCGCAGAACTCCAAATATCAGCAATATGTAGGTCATTGTCCATGGTGAATGTACAACATTTTACATCAGGTATATGGTTGTCATATGAAACTTAACTATAATGCTTATTATACTCGCGTCTTAATTACTATTATTATAGTCTGGTTGCATAATATACTATTACAAACATGGCTCAAGTTATACTTACTCGTAAGTGCTGTGGTTTAGACAATATTGAATTATTTAGCTATTTAACATTTGTTGATCTGACTACAATTCCATTATGAGTGTAGGCGTGCCTTTAATTGGTCGTTACCTATCATTATCCCTTGGCACAGATCCGCCATTTTGTTTAACTCATTTTGAAAGTGGATCCATTATGATAGGTGCTCGTTCAGCAAGTAGATACACATTTGAGTGTTAAAATTGTTCTCATGTCTTTTTTGGCGCACAAGGTCATGAGTTATTAGATCTGGTTGTAACAAGGGACCTTAGTAACTTTTAACACGGAATTTTGGTAGCACATTTTGCGTGGACCGGTTTTCATTTATTTCATGAGCTTCTGTTTAAGTTATGTTTACGCTCATGCAATGTTGCAACGTCAGTAGTGCTTTTGGGTAATGTGTTGTAAACGATCAGTGAATACACTTGAATCCAGCAGTATTCCTCGTTTAGAAAGAGAACATTTCAACACATCCAAATGGTTTTTCTCGAAAATGTTTCTGTTGTACCTTTGAAACATACTGAACTTAAATACTTACCCAGTTTAATATATAACCAATTTCTCCTTTTTCAATTATGCTGCTCATAAACACACACACAAGGATCTACTTGTAAAAAGAAGTTTTATTCATAACATGTATTTCCAATTAAATATGTGTATCAAATTGTGTAATGCAATTAACACTCCCTCTACGTACTGCAGTTTCGAAATCATGATGGCCTCCAAAGGAGGATGGCTTCACCTGCCAAAACTATTAGCAAACAAAAGGCAATCCTCATAAACAGGGCGAGAGACAATAACAGTCTTCTGTTTCCATTATACTTTCAAATTGCAAACCTTGTAAACCCAAACCACAAAGAAACACTGTCTTTGGGGGAGACTGGAATAGGGTAATCATGCTTCGAAAAATCTTATGTGTTGCACTCACATGACTTTCTCTACTCTTGTACAAACCATTCTTACAAACTCTTATTCCTATATCTTCTTCGTGTTAGTTAAGATAAACATTTGTACAAATTATCTTATTACTTATTTCCTTGTAGGTGCAAGGGGAATATTAGAATACAGCAGGCTTTGTGCGATAGTCAAATCTTTTAAAGCTTTGAGATTCCGTTCTCTTTGCATGGTTAACACAAAAAATGAACAACGATGGTGCATTTGACGAAAGTTTGTTTTCCAAGACTGACACAAATAACAATGAATGTCTCCGAAATGGTTAACTCTATAAAATTGTGTTTTAGTATAATAAGATTTTGTCTATCTCTTATGGTTTACGAGTTATTCAAAGGTCATCCAGAGTAAACAGGACTGCTTAAGCTATAGCCAGAAAATTCAAACTATACATTTCATTTGTTATAAAAATATATTAAATATATATGATTTTAATCAAAATCGTTAGAGCCATTTTCAATAAAATCAAAATTTTCGAAAACTTTTCCATGTAAAGGGTAGTTTAGGGTGGAGAAATCTTCTTAAAAATCGGTGTCGTATCCTTGAAACACATTAAAGTTAAATACCAACTTTGGCTTTTAACCGACTTTTCGTTTTTGAGTTATGCTGTCCACAGACTGACACACAGACAGACACACACATACACACGGATTTTTTCTAAAACTGCTTTTTGGGATTCAGGGGGCCTCAAAACATATATTTCCGGTGAAATGTCGACATAAAATTTACAATACTTCCTCTACTTAGTAGTAGAGAAAGTAAAAATAAGATGGCTGTAGAGTTAAAGCTTCTGGAGAAAACGGCACAAGAAATATGAGACAGAAAATTCTTTGTTAGAAAACATGGTAACACTTATACCACTTTAGCACAACATCTTTTAAATTTAACCTAAATATTATACATTTATTAAATGTAGAAACATTTTTTCTCTGAACACCCCAAATTTCATTTAAATCTGGTTAATTTTGGCAGAAAAAACTGAAATTGAAATAATCCTGGTATCTAATTTTGCAAATGTCTAAACATGAAGTTGATAGAGGAATAAGTGTTCTTAAGAATAGTTTGTACAAGAGCAGAGAAAGTCATGTGACTGCAACACATCTGACTTTTTGACGAGTTTGTGACAGGCGATGAAAGCTTATTTCATGCTTACGACGCTGAAACTAAAATGCTGGAGTATGCAATGGCACCACGAAAGGGCATTTTCAGAATGCAGAATTGCATGGAAAATGTGTGCAAAAAATAAAGGAGAGATTGAAAAATAAGAAATGCCCTGGTGTGGATGGTGTCCAAATAGAATTAATAAAATATGCTCCAATGGTGTGGAAAGTTAGATTCTTGAAACTCTTAAATCAATGTTGGACTGAGAAAAAAATCCCAGAAGAATGAAGAGTAGCAAGAATTATTCCTAATTTCAAGAAAGGAGATCGAAGTAAATGTGCTAACTACAGAGGAATCAGCCTTCTAAATGAAGCATACAAAATGTATGCAAAAATAATAACAAAACGATTACAAGTCATTACTGAAAACATCCTTTAGGAAGAACAGTCGGGTTTCGGAAAGGACTATCATGTATTGATAATATATTCATAGCAAAACAAATTATGGAAAAATCCAAAGAGTTTAATAAAGAACTCCGTTTATTGTTTATAGATTATCAGAAGACCTTTGATAATATCAAAAGAGATAAACTTTGGGAAATTATGGAATTAAGAGTCATTCCTAATCATTTAATCGATGTGATATGTGCTATGAATCCAAAGAAGGAAATTATTATGAGAAAATAAATTTAGGAGTAAGACAGGGCTGCAGTCTGTCGTCGACACTTTTCAACATTTATATTGACAAAGCAATAAGGAAATTAAAATTGCAGATGCATAAATTTAACATATCAGAAAATGTCAACAAAAGAAAATGTTTAATAAGTCTCTTCTTCGCTGATGATCAAATTATCTTAGCTAGTGACGAAGATTCATTACACAGAGGACTGTCTGAACTATACAAAATTACCAAAGAGATAAATTTAACCATTTCGAAAGAGAAAACAATAGTGATGACTTTCATAGGTAATGGGGCAGTGAGGTCAAAGGTGATAGTAGAAGATTATATCATAGAACAAGTTAATACGTTTAACTTCCTTAGTTGTCGTTTATCCTACACTCATGAAAAAGATATGCATTATAAAATTGCAAAATATAATAACTTGTGTGGGACTATTAGAAGAGCACTTTATAAGAAGACAAGAATAGATACACAGATTAAATTATATAAATTTATGGCAATACCAACGGGCTTATATGTGAGTGAAACTTGGACTTTAAAGGAGAAAGACAGAAACCGAAATACGATTTCTCCGAAGTGTAGCGGGAGTGACCCGACTGGATCATATCAGAAATAATGAAATAAGAAACAACCTAAAAGTTAGTAGCCTGTTAGAAAGTGTAGACCAATACAAACAGAAATTGTGGGAACACGTACAACGTATGAACCAAGATAGAATTATTCCGAAAATAGCTGTTGAATATGTACCTATTGGAAAAAGAAGTATTGGCCGACCAGCAAATAGATGGATTCAACAAATAAAGGAGCTTGATGTAGAAGAAGAAATAAGTTTATGCTGAAAACTGCGTAGGTTAAGTTGATGTGCTTGCTTTGTGTATAAAATAAAGATTAAGATTTTTAAAAATCTGATGTGTTGCAATCACATGACTTTTTTACTCTTGTACTAATCATTCTTACAAACTCTTATACCTCTATCTTCTTCATGTTAGTTGAGATAAACATTTGTACAAATTATCTTATTGCTTATTTCCTTGTAGGTGCAAGGGGAATATTAGAATACAGTAGGCTTTGTGCGATAGTCAAATATTTTAAAGCTTTGAGATTCCGTTGTCTTTGCACACCTAACACAAAAAAAAAAAAAAAAAAAAAAAAAAAAAAAAAAAAATGAACAACGATGTTCCATTTTACGAAAGTTCTAAGTTTTCCGAAACTCGCCTACATAATAAGGAATATCTCCGAAATGGTTCACTCTACAAGAAAATTTATTTTGACATTAATTGTGTATTTTAGCAAGATCTACATTTTTTGTATAGTATGATTTGGTCTATCTCTAACGGTTTACCAGTTATGCAAAAGTCGTCCGCAGAAAATACGACTACAGGGACTATAGCCAGGAAATTCAAGATATACATTTCATTTTTCATTAAAGTATCTTAAATATATGACATTTTAATCAAAATCGTTAGAGCCATTTTCAAGAAAATAAAAATTTTCCATGTAAAGGGTAGTTTAGTGTGAGGGTATTTTCTTCAATATCTTCGTGTCGCATCCTTGAAAGAAATTAAACTTAAATACCAAATTTGCTTTTTAGCTTACTTTTCGTTTTTGAGTTATGCCCCCCCCCCCTTTTTTTTAATTCAGGGGTCTCAGAACATATATCTCGACATCGAATTTATGGGTGGAATACAATACTTCCCTACTTACCAGTAGAGAAAGTAAAAATTGTTGGTCATGAGTTATTCCAGTATAACGTTATATAGGTAGACAAAACAATATGCTAACTAATTGGATAGTGTGGTGAGTTAGTGTCTACCATTTCACACCGGATTCTGCTATTCATACAGAATGGACCACAAGCAGGAGGCTGCCGGTGTTGACGTGGGTAGGTCCGCGTGTTATGCACTGTTTTCTTTTATAAACAAAACGTCTTTATGAGTCAGCCGCCTCTTGCCAGAACCCCGTTTCTGGGAAATTACTGCTCCGGAAGCTGGCGGTTCTTAACGCATGAAATGGGAACTACTCTTATTTTTAAATATGAACATGCCAACTCAATCCCAACTGCAGTTTCAGGTGCATTTACTGCTGCGCTAATATCTTGGTATTTCCTGTGTGTCACATGTTTGTGCGCGTGAAACAAACCAAACCGTTGGATCTGCGCAGCTGTAAATCTGGACACAATTAAGTTGGTCTTACTTTAAACTGCAATATAAACAAAGTGTAAAATTGTATTCCTCCGCGTGCATTTCGTACCGCTGTTAATGATAATGCAATTGCATATTAATGTATTAAATTTATTGTTACTATAAGATTTTCACACTGTTTTTGCAAATAATTCTAGTAGTTATTTTAAATTTAATGGTATTTTGCATGTTAGTTAAGGGACTATATTTTCATTCGCGCCTACTGACATGGAAGTTGTGCGGTTCGATCAATTGATTAAGCGTTAATCAAATATGTGCTGTTGTTTACATTGCAGTTTAAAGTAAGGGCGACAAGTTATAGCATAGTCCAAAATTGAATAGTTTTAAGCGAATCAGTAAACCATAACTTACAAATGAAAGAATATCTGTTAACGCGTTCCAAATTTATTTAAATCAGTACGAAATTATAGAATACAGTTTACTTTCTCTACATAGTAGTTAACAAAGGCAATTTCATTCCGAGATTTTGCTAGAAATACCCGTTTTGAGGTCCCCTGCATAAAATATTTTTAACAATTGTGTGTGCGTGTGTGAGAAGCATAACTCAAAAAAGATTAGTAGACCAAGTTCAGCATCTTCAAAGGAGACACAAACTACCCTTTACATGGAAAACTTTTCGAAAATTATGATTTTCTCAAAAATGGGTATAACGATATTGATATGAATAACTTATGTTTAAGATATCCACATGACAAATGAAATTATAGCTTAAATTTTCTGCCAATGGCCTCTGAGGTCCACTTCATTCATGGTGCCATTTGATAACTGATAAACAGTAAGGGGCAAAAAAGTAGATGTTCATATCATCATCAGCATCAGAAATCATCTCATCGTGGATTAGGAATTTCTCTCCAACTCCTTATGCATCTTCCGACGCTTCTTCTAATCGGCTGGTACTTATAACACAACTTGGGGAAGCGTTTCTCATCTATTCTTTGTACATGCTGTTTCCACGGGTTCTATACTTCTCTATTTCTTCATTCATACTAAGATTATTTAATTCGTTTCTTATTTCTTCGTTTTTTATTTTGTCCATAATTGTACATCCCATAATTGCTCTTAGGTATCACATTTCGGCTGCATTAATTCTGTTCCAATCTTTCTTTTTATCACCCATACTCACATCCATATAATTCATGCTATAGATGTTATTAAAACACACAATTTAAGTAAATGCTTTTTGTGAAAATAGCAATTTTTGAGATATTCATTATTATTTATCTGAATTTTTAAAAATTTGTACTTTTTAAAACAGAAAGTCGTTTTTGACCTAGACATGTAAAGACAATGGCATGTAAAAGCAAATACATAGCAATCAGCTCATAAAATATTTTACTATCACACAAAGCCTACTGTATTCCCATATTCCCCTTGTACCTACAACAAATTAGTATTGAGATACTTTCCACAAATGTTTTTCTCAACTAGAAGAAGAAGATAGAGGAATAAGAGTTTGTAAGAATAACTTGTAATAGAGCTGAGAAAGTCATGCGAGTGCAACATATCCGATTTTTTCCTAGTATGTTTTTTATATAGTAAGACAAGATTATACGGAATTACTTCCGAATAAAGAGGATTTCACAACTATTCCCGGAAAATACAGGATATACACGTTTTCATTGCAAATATCTTAAAACTGTGCTTTAATCAAAATCGTTGTCATTCTGAGAACTAAATTGAAATGTTTTCATGTAAAGCATTTTTTAGTGTGGGGAATTTACCTGAAACTGTGTCCCATTGGAAGATGTTCAACTTAAATTCTAAGTTTTCTAATTATTATTTATTTATGCCAACAAACTTACTGTTGGTGTTTTAAACACACAAGCCGTGTGTGGGCAATGTTTGAGAGGTAGAACTGGAACTTAAAAATTCAATGCCACTGCCATTCTGGCAGTTTGTCACAGTTGTTCAATGGTTAGAGAAACCGCCTGGTAAGCGGAAGGTGTGTGGTTCCAATCCCAGCTGTGGCATTGAATTTTTAAGTTCCAGTTCTGCCTCTCTTAAGTTTTGTGCTTATAGAACGTTTGATCTTTTAGCTAAGCTGTTCACACACAAGGACTTTTTTTAAAAACATGTTTGTTATTCAGTGAACCTGAAAACGTGCATTACAAATTGAGATTAAAATCTTTTTTCATTTTGAAATTTGAGATTTTTGAATTTTTTTCTACCATATTCACTTTTTCAAAGTACTTCACAGATGCAGTTTTCGTCCAATTTTTGTGAAATTTGTCATGTAGATTCCCAAAACAAAAGCTATTAAATCTGTCCTATAATTTGTTTCGCTTTCGAACGGTTTTTAAGTTATTAAGTGTATATATATATATAACTTTAAAAAACTAGAAATTTCAAATAACAGAATTTAAAAATCTGTAAAAAGAAAGATGCCATATTATTTGTTTTTCTTTTGAATTCTTTGTATTATTACTTTTTAAAGTTACATAAAACTTCAAAAAGATCGAAATATGAAATGACACAATTTAGAAATTTTCTTTTGAACTAAGGGTAGTAACACAAAATTATATTATCGCAGCGGTCGTGTTGCAAAGAGAAGGCGAGGTTGTAAGCTGATTTTCGTCAGAAATATCAATGTTGTATTATTTAAGAGGTTGAATCGGGTTGTATTATTTCCTTATTTTGGAAGTTTAAACCCTGTTTTATCATACTCCAGACTGTTAACCCTAGAAAACATGCCAGAGGTGCGTTTAAAATAATTTAAATGTCCAATGACGGATATGAGTGAAAAAAGCACATTATATTTATTTAATATAAAAAGTCGGTGCAATCAAGAAAGCATTGATTTATATATGTACCAAATTTTACACTGCTAGAATAAATAGTTTCCCCCAAAAGTGCAGTTAAACGTCTTAAAATTAACATTGGAAGCACAAGGCATACAACCTCCCCATATGAGGTACCTCACACCACTACGTTTGTAATCGCAGACGTGCAACATGCGACAATGCGTCACTCAAGGACGAACGCTGCTGCATGGGGTTTTAGAGTTTTCAAGGTGCAGGGGCTTTATTTACGGCAAGAGTCGAGAAAGTTCGATTCGTGAGAATTCTGAGATACAGGAACCATAAAATTGAAGTTCAGAATTATGAGTTCAGTTATGAGATAATGTTGACTTGTGATATAGTTATTTTGTGGCAGTAAACAGCTGCGAGAAGAACATTAACAGTTATGTGTTAATTAAAATGACCTTAAATCTAATAAGACTTGTCTTCTGTCACAGTATGATAGATTTGTGGTTATTATCCGGCAAATGAATTGTAACAAATGGTAACATCGTGTCAAGCGTTTGGAATAGGATGGTAAAATTTAGCTTTAAAATTTAATAACTCTTAAACTAAAGGACATGTGGCACTGACATTTAAAACCAGATAAATTTGCTGAAAGCTTTAAAAAATCACATTTTCAGTAGTGCATGCCTATAAGGTTGATAAAAGGTAGAGTTTGAATCCACAGCGACGCTAAATTCCGCAAGTGATGATACAAATCACATTTCCGTTAGTTTACATACAGTCACAGGTGGAGCATGCGCACTCAGGCAATTAGAAGACGTTCATATGATGCTATCACATTGTCACTGCCTGCTGCATGAATTATTGTCCATGAACAACGACCGCCCTTCTTCTGCGGCGGCAACAGCTGAAGAAAATATTTCGTGCAACGGGCGATGATAAAGATCGCTGATAATGTCGCTTAAGTGGAACGCTTGGCATCGTTTTTCTATTTAATTGCCGTCCTGGTTATTATAATATGCCATCTGCAATTGCCAAGAACCATGTAAGTAACGTTTACTCGGTTGTTTAACGTAGCATGTTTAAACGCCAAGCACACACACATGTTTGAATAATATAATTAACAGACCCATTCTTAACCATTTTATAATAGTCAATAAGCGAGTGTGCGTGCGTATGTGGCATAACCTCAAAAACCACTTCACCGATTTTGATAATTCTTTCACCATTAAAAAGATTTAATTTCCAGCATTTAATTACCATTATATTCAAATTTTATACGACTACTAACTGAAATACTCGACGTAGTCCGTGGTTTGATGATTTTATCACCACTACTTTTAGACTTAGGTTGGATACTGTAAAGAACACGAAATAAACAAAATAAATGAATAAAAATACCAAGAACTATACAAAAGCAGCGTTGAATAACCACAAATACCACAGGAATAAAAGCAAGTAGAGAAAGCTGTATGAATTCCATTCCTATTTCAATCATATAGACAATTAAATGAATTCTTTGTAGAAGAGGGTGTTGAGAAAGGAATGTGATTGTGTGTCATAAAAGAATAGCAAAGATAACCATGTGAATGTAATAAGTTGCCTTTCCATTAAAGTCCTAGAAAATTAAATGAATTGTGCGAGTAGAGAAACATATGTGAATGTAGCGTGTGGCGTAGTAAAATGAATAGCATAAAAACCTCAATGAAAAAATCTGATGTGTCGCACTCGCATTACTTTCTCTACTCTTGTACTAACCATTCTTACAAACTATTATTCCTATATCTTCTTCGTGTTAGTTGAGATAAACATTTGCAGAAATTATCTTATTGCTTACTTCCTTGTAGGTGTAAGGGGAATAATAGAATACAGTAGGCTTTGAGCGATAGTCAAATCTTTTAAAGCTATAAGATTCCGTTCTCTTTGCACACTTAACATATAAAAAAATGAACAACGATGTTCCATTAAGTTTTCCGAAACTCACACACATAACAAAGAATATCTCCGAAATGGTTCACCCTACAAGAAAAATTATTTGCACATAAATTGTGTATTTTAGCAAGATCTACATTTTTGTATAGTAAGATTTGGTCTGTCTCTCACAGTTTACCAGTTATGCAAAAGACATTCAAAATAATTAGAACTTATAGGGCTATAGCCAGAAAATTCAAGATATACATTTCATTTGTCATATAAATAACTGAAACATATGGCATTTTAATCAAAATTGTTGCCCATTTTCAAGAAAATAAAACTTTTCCGAAATTTTTTCCATGTAAATGGTAGTTTAGGATGAAGGAATTTTCTTGAAAATCTTCGTGTCGCATCCTGTTCATCTTATACTTGAATACTAACTTTGGTTTTTAACCGACTTTTCGTTTTGGAGTTATGCTGTCCACAGACTGACAGGCGCACACACACACACACACACACACACACACACACACACACACACACACACACACACACACACACACACACACACACACACAATCTCGGACGTTTTTCTGAAAATGCTTTTTGTGGATTCAGGGGGCCTCAAAACATACATTTTCGGTGAAATCTCGACATCGAATTTTTGGGTGGAATACAATACTTACTAGACATAGTCGACAAAGCAAAATTGAGTAGAGAAGACTGTATGAGTATGATATGTTGCATTTCTATTTCAATCACAGAAAATGGTATGAATTGTATGTTGATGGGCGAGTTTTATGTCCTACATAAAAGAAAAGCAAATAGAGGAAACCATGTGAATGTTACATTGCACAGTGAAATGGGTAGCATAAAAACGTTTTGCGTGATAAAAGACACATACATGCCGAATGTCGGATAATCGGTCAAGCGGTTTTGAAGATCAGCATATACAGATTTATGTTCGACTATGAGTCAAGTTTAAAACATTTATAAAACAGTTTGGTATTCTACGCTGCATGTTATTGTCACTGGTGCCCGACATTTTAATCATGTATTTGCTATTCGGTGCAGAATCGATAGTTACGCCTTCAACATTTATTGCTATGTTGGCCTGGACACAATAATACGAGAGTGGACAGATAAGCTATAATCTTTATAAAGGTACACCTTCAAAAACGAGAGGACAAATTTAATTTATTAGAATGCCATTTACAACATAAGCATGAATCTAATATCTTTAAATGAGCAATTCTTGTCTGTGAATATAGTTCGTTTTCTCTACTCACTTTAGGTAACACATTCACATTTTTCTCTAACCACTCTTCTATAAATAATTTTCCTGAAAAAGAACGAAACCTTATATACAAAAAAAAAAAAAAAAAAAAAAAACAAAAAAAACAAAAAAAAAAAAACAAAAAAAAAAATCCCTCTTCTAAAACCTCATGCAAGTATTCTTACGTTATAATGACCTTTTGGGGAAAACAGTATAAAATAATTTTAGAAACTAATGTATAGAACCTTGAGAAATAAAACAAGATTAAAGTTCTACAAAACAATGGCGGTCTCCTTTTGTAACTTCTCAGCTGGTAAGTAGAGGAAGTATTGTATTGCACCCAAAAATTCGCCAACGAGATTTCACCTGAAATATATGTTTTGAGACACCCTGAATCCAAAAAAAGCATTGTTAGAAAAAGGTCCGCGCGCGCGTCTGTGTGTGTGTTGTGTGTGTTGTGTGTGTGTTGTGTGTGTGTTGTGTGTGTGTTGTGTTGTGTGTTGTGTTGTGTGTTGTGTGTGTGTGTTGTGTGTGTGTTGTGTTGTGTGTTGTGTATGTTGTGTGTGTTGTGTGTGTGTTGTGTGTGTGTTGTGTATGTGTTGTGTGTTGTGTGTTGTGTATGTGTGTTGTGTGTGTGCGTGCGTGCGTGCGTGTGTGTGTGTGTGTGTGTGTACAGCATAACCCAAAATCGAGGGGTTGTTTAAAAACCAAAGTTGGCATTTAAGTTTAATGTCTTTCAAAGATGTGACATGAAGATTTTGAAGAAAATAGCCTCACCGTAAACTACCCTTTGCATTTAAAATTTTTCGAAGATATTTGTATGACAAATGAAATGTATATTTTGAATTTTCTGACTATAGCCTATGCAGTCTTGTTTACTCTGGTAGACTTTTGAATAACTCGTAAACCGTAATAGATAGACAAAATCATACTATACAAAAAAGTTGATCTTGCTAAAATACACAATTTATGTCGAAATAAATTTTGTTATAGAGTGAACCATTTCGGAGATATTCCTTGTTATGTGTGTGAGTTTCGCAAAACTTCAAAACGTTCATGAAATGGAATGTCGTTATTTATTTATTTTTTTATATGTTAAGTGTGCAAAGAGAACAGAATCTCAAATCTTTAAAAGATCTGACTATCGCACAAAGCCTGCTGTATTCTAATATTCCCCTTGCACCTACAAGGAAGTAAGCAATAAGATAATTTGTACAAATGTTTATCTCAACTAACACGAAGATATAGGAATAAGAGTTTGTAAGAATGATTAGTACAAGAGTAGAGAAAGTCATGTGAGTGCAACATATGAGATTTTTTTGGTAGTGTTTAACGCCCGCTTTTACTACATACGGCACCACAGGTGGTGACACTGATGATACATGGAATGAAAATGGAGAATCGGCGGAATGAGATGGCGGGGGAAACCGGAGAACTCGGAGGAAATCGCCCCAACGCCGCATCGTCCATCACAAATCCCACATGCGGTTGCCTGGGTTTGAACCCCTGCCGCTTTGGTGAGGAGCGAATGCTCTAACCCAGGCATCCCCAAGTCGAGTCAGGGTCGCTTGAGGGTGCGCGTGTCTGAGCATTACACTCACTGCGGGCCGCACAGCTACACAGTGCAGTATATCAGTGCCGCGGTGGTGTAACGCTACATATTAGTACTGCAGTGTCTTACGATGACTGCGACAATTGCGCGAAGAATTTGAACGTAGATTGTAGGACAATATACCACTTGAGAAAAAAATTATTTGCAACACCATTTTCAGTGGATATCCTCGATAATCTTGTTGAACTGCAGTTGGAAGTAATAGTTTTAAAAAATGATATCGAGTTGAAAGATAAATATCAAAATGGAAAAAGTATAAACCATTTCTACACCGCTGTAAAACGCGAAAGATTTCCTTAACTCCATAGGAAGAATTTTTGTGCACATTCGGGACAACCTATATTTGCGAATCATTGTGTTCCTTAATGAAGTGT